>CM035417.1:2648734-2993734 GCA_020310875.1 Ceratopteris richardii
ATGAGGCAACTTCTCAGCCCTTGCAGGTTTCATGTGATGATGTAGATCATTCAGTTTTTGATGCGGATTTACATGATGCACTTGTTGATGATAGAGCTAATATTGAGGAGGCAAGAACTATGCCAAATTGCTTGGTGCAAACTTTGCATGATAACAAATTAGATGCACCTCTATCATATCGTACTTGGTTAGGCTCTCATAGTGCCTCTTTTGTGTCAGATTGCTATGCTATGGCTTCCTCTCATCTTTGTGATGAGAATGAGCCTATTTCATTGATGAAGCAAAAAATTCTAAAAATTTGATGGCTGCAATGCAATTAGAATATGATGCTATCATGAAAATGGTACCTCATCTTTATGTGACTTGCCTCCTAGCAAGAAGGCCATTCGCACTAAGTGGGTATACAAGCCGAAGTGTCAGCCTGATGGTATAGTTGATAGGTATAGAGTTAGCTTGTTGCAAAGGGTTATGCTCAAGAAAGAGGCATTGATTAATATGAGACCTTTGCTCCTACTTGCCAAATGACTATTGTTGATAACATCTGTGCACTTGCAGCTCATCACACTTAGAATTTACATCAGTTGGACATTAAAACTACATTTTTGAATGGTGACTTGCATGAAGAAGTGTATGTTTTTCAGCCCCATGGCTTTGTGCAGAAAGCACATGAAAATTAGGTTTGCAAGATAAAGAAAGCATTATATGGTTTAAAGCAAGCACCATGTGCTTGGTATGAAAAGCTACATGCCTATCTGATTGCACATGGTTTTGACAACAGTCCAACTGAGAGCACCTTATATCTTAAGCAAGCTAATGATGTGCTTCTGATCACTATTGTGTATGTTGATGACATGCTGCTCACGGGTCCTCATGAGAATCATATTGCTGATTTTAAGGCTAATGTACATGCCTCATTTGAGATGTCTGATTTGGGGAATTTGCATCATTATTTGGGCATTCAGTTTATGCAAGTTGATGGCAGAATAGCTTTGCGTGACATGAAATATATTGACATATTATTGTAGTATTTTGGCCTTGAGGATTGCAAACCTATTGCCACTCCTATGGAGACAAGTTTATGATTGAGTCCTCAGGATGCTGGAGATGCATTTGATGTTGTTCTCTATCAATAGGCTGTTGGATGCTTGATTTACTTATCCATTACCTAGCAAGATATTCAGTTTTTTGTCACATAGATGAGCAAGTTTATGCATTGCCCAAGTGTCAAGCATTGGTAGGTGGTTAAGCGCATCATTTGCTACTTGAGTGCTACCTGACTACTTGGATTGTTTTATCCCAAGGGTGATCACTACAGCCATATTTGCAAGATTTTTTTGACAGTGATTGGGTTGGTTGCTATGACATTCGTGTGTCTACTAGTGGCTTTTGCTTCATGCTTGATAGCTCATGTATATCTTAGTCAAGCAAGAAGTAGCCACTATCTAGAATGGCAGTTGCTTATTTTCCTTCAAATTCTATTCAAAGAAAAGTATTTCCTTCTTCACGTTCAAAAAATCCTCCAATTTTATCAATCGGTCCTTGTAATAGAGCATCTATCACATACATATTCTTGTCAAGAATTTTATTCTTAAAACATTTTACATATGATTTGATATGAGGATTTGGCTTCATCAATTCTTGTAAAGCTAAATTACATGAAATTTTCAATTCCTTATTCATCTTTACTTCTACGGTTAATGGTATATCAATTTGATTCTCTTGCATTTTTCCTTGGCTATCACTCTCTTTGACTTCTAAATAAGGAAGAAAGTGATCCTTCTGAGGTTTTGTTTTGTTTTCCATTATCTCTATCCATACTCTGTCATCTAGATTTTCTAGGGTTTTGGAATTCACTCTTCAAGAATTTCCATCCAACATTTCTGAGTCAACTCAACCATTTCTCTGTAGATTTGCATTTTTTTAGTCCCTAAATTTCACATAGGATATACTTTGTTTTGGTATGTTGGTTGTGGTCCTTTAATTCTAGTTTTGTATGCTCTTATCAAGGTTTCAAAATGTTTTAATAGATCTTTTTCATAATTAAATCTTTATTTCCCTTCTTGCCCTTGCTTTATGTTTCCTATTGAATTTTTATGATTAAGTTTCTATAATACGTTTTATGACTCTTTTAATTTCTTAGACCACTTTAATTTTTGCTTTTATCTTTATCCTTCTAAGACAGATTCTTCTGAGTGTTTTCTATAAGTGTTAATAATTTCTTTTCACCTTCCATACTTGAATTCATTGTTTAAGTTTACATTTTTCTTTCTCGTATTTTCATAGGTTGATTTTGGTATTCTTTCTCTCTTATAGGTTGCTTATTATAGGAACATTCATCCCTTGTGTGACTTTTCCATTTTTTTCTTTAGGGTACAATATTTCAAAGTTCTTTTACTTTGTGAATGAGCTGGTTTTTGATAGCTACACTTTTGGGTTGGATGATTTTCTCTCCAAACATGAAGCCTTCTAATTTGTGTCATTTGAGGACTATAAGTGTTTTGGTTTATAGTTGCTCCTAATGCTTTTGCTATAGCTTGATTAACTCTTCTATGGGGGGAATTTTACTTTCTCAATCAACATTTTGTTCATACTCCATGAGATCTGACCCTCTATTATCCTCTAGGTCAATGGCTTCTTTTCTACAGAAGTCTAGATCCTGACATCTTCTGTATATGCCATGGTCTTGCATTGAGCATTTATGAATTCCTCAATGAAAAATCACACCATTTTCTGCATGGATGGTTTTTCATCATTAGGACATAAAACATTAATTATTTGCAAATATTGAATGTGCTTTATGAACAAACCCTCACTTTCTCAGTTAGATCTAACCAAAGCCTTAAGGGTTTCTTCAGAGAGTCCTAAGCCATCACACAATCCAATAACCACTCTCTCGTATTGTTGATCATCCCAACAATCTAGCAAGTTTTTATCAATAATTAATGTAGCTTCTTCTATCTCATTCTCTTGATGTCTAAAACTAAGATTATGAACATTATCACCATGGTTCTTACCTTTTTTCGAAGTACAAGATTGATAGGTTTTAGGATTACTTGAGTATTTCAAGAAGTTGAACAGAGGGAGACTTAAATACAAAACTAAGATTATGAACATTATCACCATGGTTCTTACCTTTACTAGAACTACAAGATTGATAGGTTTTAGGATTACTTGAGTATTTTAAGAAGTTGAATAGAGGGAGAGTAAGTAACATATATAAAAGAAATATATACATAATTCATGTGAATGTAAATATAATTCGTTTCAATACTTATATGAAAAATGCATATTATATCATAACTAAATAATTTTTTAACAAAGTGTGTCCTAACATACTCATCTAACAAAAACTGTACATTTTTTAGGATTCAAATAGACCCTATAAGTTCTTCATTCTTTGAAAATGGATTTCAAGTATTGTAATGATCCTCTCTTTTATTAGAAAAAATGCAAAGATCAACCACATATATTTCCATTAAATTTATTAGAAAATCTTTAAACATGTGATACATTATACTTGGAAATATGGTTGGTGCATTAGTTAGACCAAATGGCACCTTGGAAATGGTGCATTAGTTAAGCCAAATGGCATAACTCTAAATGCATCGACATCCCATTCAATAGGAAAGGATGTTTTATGTTGATATCATAACGCAATAGGACTTGATTATATCTTAAGATTCCATGCAAAAAACTATGAGCTTCCTTTCCTGCAACTCTTTCTAGAAGAGGATCAGTTATTAGTATAGGATAGCTATTTCTAATAGTTGCAACATTTAATTTCTTAAGGTATCATATATGAATTATGCTGCTAATAACTTTTAAATTTCTTCCGTAATTTTAGCAAAGTGTTTGTTGTATAGTGAATTTGTTTACTTGATTTCGCATCTCATGCAATAGGGATCCTATGTACACACATACTGGGATCTGTTCCTTTAATATGCCTATAATTATTCGCAAATACATCTCTAAATTTGCTTACTCGAATGGCATGTGAAATCGCTATGACAATGTGTTTGTCTTCTCCTCCCCCTTGAGTGATTAACTACCTTTTTACTCTCTTCATAATTATCATATGATTAATCTGTAAATCTTCTTCTTCTTCCAATTTCATGTGAAACTACTACAACAATGTGCCTATCTTCTCCTCCTCCTTGAGTGATTACTATCTTTTTACTTTCTTTTTTATTATCATATGATTCACCTCTCTTTTTCTCTCTTTCTGGTTTCAAATTCAACAAAAATATATCCTGCACATCATATTTCTTGAAATTTTGTGGAACATCAAATTTATTATCTTCTTTTTCCCTATTTACTATCTTTTTCCCCTTAAATTCTTTCTTGACTTCCTTTTTTATTTTTTCTTCTTGTTGCTTCATGTTCTTGCGTTTTCTTGAGATTTTATCTTTTATCATATCTAACACTCCTATATTTTCCAAGTATGAGGTTTTATCTTGGATAATAAAAAATATTTCACTACAAGAAGTGGCCCTCTGTAGTGACTACTAAGGTGACACAATTTCCTTGCTAGAAAATTGCTCCCTTCATCATATATAGCATTGCACATGAATCTTTGGTTATCCAAGGCTCTTATTAGCACTTAAAGTGATGCTCAAATCGATGGATATATGATGTTTTTATAATCTTCTCTTGAATGTAAATTTGAAACTTTTCTCCTTAGTCTTCATTTAATTCAGGTGTTCCTTCCAACCTTCCCTTAGTTTTATTCACATTTACCATCCTCAAGGCTATATGAAAACTAAGATATCTTTCCTCATTTTGATAATTTATGCTACTCTCTTCATTTGTCACCTCCAATGTAGACAATACATGTGTCCATCCATAACGTTCAAGGTCTTCATCATTTAATATTTGATACATGTACCTTTCATCATCTATTGTTCTTTCATTCACACAATGTTCTCTTATAAGAAGATATCTTTTAGGAACTTTTCTACCTGTTGGACCACATGTGCATACTTGAGTCTCATTTTCACTTATTTTAGTTATGGAATCAAAAGATTGCGAAATAGATTCTTTGTCATTATGTACTTTATTCCACTCTCTTGGAGGAACATCATGGTACGTTCCTTTTCTTCAATCAAATCTAGTCATATTACCTTGATATTTCCAATAGAGACAATCTTTTCTCTAATCTTTCACTATATTCTATTCTCTCAAGTAATGGTCTTCCCAAAATAATCTTATAAGAGGTTAAATATGGAACTTCTACAATTGCAAATGTACTTTTTATCTCTATATTGTTTTAGTCATTATAGCTATTTCTACTTCACTATCTAGAATGGTAGTTTCTTATTTTACTTCAAATTCTATTGAAAGAAAAGTATTTCCTTCTTCACCTTCAGAATATCTCCCAATTTTATCCATTGGTCCTTGTAATAGAGAATGTACCACATACGTATTCTTTTCAAGGCTTTTAGTCTTCTCAAAACATTTGACATATTATTTGATATGACGATTTTGCTTCATCAATTCTTTAAAGCTAAATTACATGAAAAATTTAAATTTCTTATTCATCTTTACTTCTAAGGTTAATGGTACATAAATTTGATTCTCTTGCATGTTTCCTTGGCTATCACTCTCTTTGAATTCTAAAGAAGGAAGAACATGAACCCTATGAGATTTTGCTTTCTTTCCCATTACTTCCCTCCATACTCTATCATCTAGATTTTCTAGGGTTTTTGACTTTACTCTTGAAGGATCTCCACGCAACATTTGTTGAGTTAAACGCAGTCATTTCTCTGCACATTTGCATTCTTTCCTTCCCTAAGTTTTGCATAGGATATACCCTAAGTTTTGTTCTATAGTTTGTGGCCCTTAATTAATTCTAGTTTTGTGTGCTCTTATCAAGGTTTTAAGATGTTTTAATAAATATTTTTCATAATTAAATATATATTTCTCTTCTACTCCTTGCTTTATGTTTCCTATTGAATTTCTATGGATAAGTTCCTATAATACTTTTTACGACTCCTCTACTTTCTTAGCGCACTTTAATCTTTCTTTTGTCCTTTATCCTTTTAAGAGAGACTCTTCTTAGAGTTTTTTAATGGGTGTTACTAATTTCTTTTCACCTTCCATACGTGACTTCATTGTTTGAGCTTCATCTTGTGCCCTTGTAATTACTTGAATGGGTAAACAAGTGTGTGCTTGATTGGAACTACATTGTTTGATATTGGTGGTTGTTATCCTAAGACTAGCCTAGGCTGATCCAAACATTTTTTCCTTCTCGTATTTTCATAGCTTGAAGTTGTTATTCTTTCTCAAAAATATAGGGTAGATGAAGTGGTTCTTATCCTCTCTCGTGTGACATTCAACTAAATTGTCACGGTGGAAGGGTGGCACGGACTTCCTTTGACCATTAGACTGCCTAGCTTGACTTATCATGATGCTCATGGATATGCCTTTCATTAAAATCTCTTCTAATTCAAGTGACCTTGTCTCCATGTCTCTTGTCTCTTAAGTGTTTTTTACATGTCTTCATTTAACTCTTTCTATGTGTGAGTAGGATCTATAATTTTGCATTGAACCAGTGACGACTATCTATTGCAATCATGAGGATACATTTTTTTTGTATTCATAAATCATGATCCACATGCATGCATACTATCCACTAACACCCATGCATATGTTTCAATCTTGAAAGTGTATAAGAAGCTCCTTTGGAACTATTCTTCCTTTCAAAATCGATTCATGTGCATGGTTTCCTTTTGTTCTCATCATACATAATTCATGTTCCACATGCATACATACCATCCACATGCACCCATGCATATGTATTGCTCTCAAAAACATATGAAAATGTTCTTTTGGACCATTCTTCCTATCGAGATTGCTTCGTATGATTGGTTTTCTTTTGTTCTCATCATTCATCTTCATGGATTTATCTTGCATTCAAACATTCCCATTCCCATAATCAAATCATCACATCTATCCTTGCCATGCCCAACGTTACCTTCAATTTCACATTTTTATCACATAAACCTGTCAACAATCATTAGCTTCATACACTCTACATGTGCCGCGACCTGACTCGATCCACCCAAATTGTGATCACATCCACATTTACACCTGACATGAGATGCTTCATAACATTTGCTTTTGATAATGTTGGGAGGTTGTGATCCATACCCTTTGTTGCATATTTTTCATCATCATCACCATTCTTGAGCATTGCACCAGATTTCTCACAATATCATGCACATCGTTTTCATGAAGTAAATACATTTGTGAGAGATCTAGAGCATCCTGCATCACTTGCATATTAACTTAAGATGGAGGAAGGATCCAAATCCTTCATTGTTGATAAACAAAGCCCAAGAATAGTCTTTTCTATGTTGAGAGAGAAGGAAAAATTTAATAGCATAAGCATTACAAGCTACTTAGATTTGTTTGAAGAGCAAGCTATGATTTTTGTTCTTCCTAAAGATCTTTTGAGAACATTCTTTGAACGATTTGTTAATAGATCTATCATAAACCTTGTCGCTCAATATGATAGTCTTTTTTGGAGTGATATTCAAAAGGAGATGCTCAAATAACTTTACCTTGAGGACTATATCCAACATAATCAGGATCGATTCTTATGATGGGTTAATTACCCAAAGCCTAGTAACTCTATCACTCACTTACAAAATGATTATATTAGATGATATGAATGATTTCGTAATGATGATAACATAACTTTTGAACCTGATGTTGTGATCAATTTTCTTAAGCTTCTTCATCCTAAAACTCGTATGGAAGTTGAACTGCGACTAGAAAATTTGGATAAATGCTATGGTCTTATTGAATGTTTTGGTAAAAAATACATAGAGTCGTTGAGGTTGTAGCCCATATACATCAAAGACAATCCATGCTTTATAAGCAGACTAGTCTTCCTCAAGCTAATCTTTGAAAAGCTAAACAACAAGCTAGAGAACAATTCCATGCTATGCTTTTTGACTCTACTCCTATTCCTCAAATAATGGATCCTACTCAAGGTTTTAAAGTAGAGCCAAATAAAAGTGTAGATGAACAATCTCAAGTGAAAATTTCACTGAGTAAATGGAAAGTCTTGTTTATACACAATCCAATTCTGACCAATACTATAGATGCCTTAAAATCTAATTACATCACAAATTTTCGAAATCAAATGAGCCTAATTTCTTTTCAAGAGCCTAGTCAACATGTTGGAGCTCCCAATCAAAATCCACAAGTGTCTCCCACTCAAAGTATATCAAGGTCCTCCAATGCATAATCCTCGATGCAAAATCCTCATCCTCATGTGCAAAATCATCAAATGTATCAACACATGTATTCTCAAGCTTGTCAAACAACTTTTCAAAATCCTCAAAATCAAAATTGTAAAAATCATCAACCATATACTATGGAAGACACTCTTGCACCTCAACTACCACATGTTGCTCCCCAAGCTCCTCAAATGCACCAATTGCCTTATCAAAATCCTAATTATCATGTTCAAGAAATACCTTACCAAAACATTTATCAATTTCAAAATTTCCCACCACAACTTAATTAAAATCCTCAAAATCTGAATGGTTTTGTCCACGGTCCTTGTAGCCATCCTTGATGTGATTTCTTAGTCTAAGAGCACTTTTTAAGAAATTGTGAGCTATTGAAGGCCGCTAAGAAGCAACAACTAGTAATAGACATAGACAACAAAATCTATGACTATCAATCTAGGTTACCTTTGTAAGGAAGGAATGAAAATCACTACGAAAACATGACCATGATAGATGCAGGAACTAGAGGAGTGAAACTATAAGCTCTTCATGAAAAAAAAAGGAACCTAGTAAATCCACAAAGGAAGTTGTCCTCTTCGTAGAGGTTTCCATAAGAGCATGAGATGCAATTAGGCGAATAAGGGCTTGGGTGTCACCAATGGAAGATCAATCTCTTATTTCTCACATATCCAATGTAGAAGAAAAATGAAAAAGAGATGAAACAGATCCTAGTGAAAGAAGAGTGAATAAAAAAAAAAACTGAGATGAAATAGACACCATCATAGAGAAAGGGGAAACATTGCAACCCAAAGCTTAAAAAAAAAAAGAAATGCAACCCATTGAACAAAAACAAGAGGAGAAATAAAACTCCTTCATGAGCATTGAGTTTGTGATTCACCTCCATGGGTGTACTTGCATTTTTTGCATTTTCCATCTTGAACTTAACTCGCATATCATGGATTATTTTATTTGAGTAATGAAAATACTAGAATCTGTATAAACAATCACTAAACCAAGAAAATAAGTCAACAATCCAAGGTCACTAATTTTAAACTCTTCCCTCATCTGAGACTTGATCTTCTTGATGCCATTGGCATAATTTCCTGTAATGATAATGTCATCCACATTAACACATAGATAAATAACTTTTGAATTAGTTTTTTTAATGAATAATGAGGAATCTGCCTTGCTTGCAACAAAACATTGGTCCTGCAAGTATGTGACAAGCACATGGTTCCAAGCTCTAGGAGCTTGCTTTAGACCATACAATGCCTTCCTTAATTTACATACATGATCAGGTTTGTCTTTGTCTTCATATCCTAGTGGTTGAACCATGTAGACCTCTTTAGAGATCCACCCATTAAGAAATGCATTTTTAACATCTAATTGGTACAAGTTCCAATTCTTTGAAGCAAAAATACTTACTAAAACTTTGATAGTAGGCATCGTCACTACACGTGAGAAGGTCTCCTCATAATCCGATCCATGGGTTTGAGCAAACCCCTTTGCAATTAGCCTTGCTTTATACCTGTTGATTGTGTCATCTGAATTCTTTTTCACTTTGTAAATACACCTAGATCCTATTGTTAGAGGAGTAGTAGATTGTGCTCTTTGACTACAGTAGACAAGATTTCCAAAATATGCTTCTGATTACAAGAGTACCCATGTAGCGAAAAGAGTACAAGAATACGTAGCTGATACAAGAAGTCCCACAACCCAGGACTGATAAGTATAGATAACTCAGCTAGAGATGATACAAGAGATCCCACAACTTGGGGTCGTAAGTATGGAGCAATATCTCAGGATTACAAAAACTCCCTTTTGGGAGATGAACTAGATACTAGAAAGAACTTGACAAGATGGCGTGCTATGAGATTACAACAAGACAAGGCTAGATGTCCAGGATACAAGACTAGACAAGACTAGAGCAAGAGATAAAACTAGAACTTGAAAGGGAACCAAGTGAAAGTACTTATCTGAAGATCAAGAATCCTTGAGCTCCCAAGACTGGCATTGGCAAGACAGAGTATGTATGTGGCCAAAACCTCCTTATATAGGATTTCAAGGGCAGTTCCCAAGGGTGCTTGCAAGGTGATGATGTCAACAATCTGAAAAGGACCTCCGAATGTCAGAATTTAGCAAATAGATGGTGGATCTTAGGGTTTTGACACGTTTTGGATGCGTCAAAGCACTAGTGTCTCCTAATTCTTAACCAATCATGACATATAGGATTCACATGGAATCTGAGGTTTAGGATGGTTTCCTTTGTCCATGACATCACCTCCCCCTCAAGCAAGGAGTTCGAGAAGGAGCACTCATGTTCTCTAGTCTTGACTTCATTGGATTTCTCTTATGGAATGAACCTTGATTGGTGCTCTTTAAAGGTTTTTTGCACGTTCTCAAGTACAATCAGTAATGCCATAACCTTTCGAATGAATAAGGTATTCCAATCTGCCTCATGATATTCTGGAATCTAGGACATGCTCAACTTCAAATTCTTCATGAACATCAATCTCGATAGGTGGTGAAGGACTAGGTCTCTCCCCCCTCAATGGAGAAATGTGATATGGTTCCAACATGGATACATTGAAAACTAGATGTATTCTCATGGTACTTGGTAGCTAGATCTTGAAGGTGACTGGATTAATCTTGGCCAAGATGGAACCAAATCTTTGATGATCTAACTTTGCACAAGGCCTTGAAGTTTGCAATTTTTTTCTGATTAGCCATACTTTATCCCCAATTTGATACGATGGATTTTGAACATGATGTTGATTTGCATAGTAATTATATTGTTCTTGAGCTTTATGGACCTCTTCCTTGAGGTCTTTGTGAATGTCCATCAGGTACTGGGCCTTGTCTCTGGCAGCTAGGTTCTTGACATGATTTGAGAGTTGTATATCTATCCTTGGATGTTTTCCATAATTTGCAAAGAAGGGATTCTACTTAGTAGTTGCATGAACACTATTGTTATATGCAAACTCTACAAAGGGTAAAAGCTCAAACCAATTATTTTCATGATAATTGCTGGTGCAATGGAAATATTGCTCTAGGATTTGATTCACCCATTCTATTTGTCCATCATTTTGTGGATGATTTGCTATAGATAGTTTAACTTCAACACCAAGGAGCTTGCAAAGACTGTTCCAAATGCTGGATATGAACTATGGACCTCGATCACTAAAAATATCATGATGTACTTGAGAAAAAGTCTAGCAGTGGTTGCACTTGTGATTGCCTTTGTATTTGGAATGAAGTGTGTCATCTTTGTAATTCTATCCACAATAACAAGAATGGTATCATATGTATCTGACTTTGGTAGATCTATGATGAAATCCATAGACAATGAAGCCCATGGCCTTTTCGGAATCGATAAAGGTTGCAAGAGGCCATGAGGTTTATGTCATGGTACCTTAGATCTATTGCAAGTGTCGCAAGTTTGGATATATTCTTTGACTTCCTTCCACATTTGAGGCCACCAAAAATCCCTTGATATGAGTTCTATTGTTTTATTCACTCCAAAATGTCCTACTGCAAGGTTGTGATGACATTATTGAAGTACTTGGATCCTGGGCTTTCTTGGAGGAACATACAGTAGGTTCTTATAGAGTAGTTCTTTTCCTAAAATTTATTTACCTCTTGGACTTTTCCTTCTTGAGCTTTCTGCTTAACATTACAAAAAACTTCATCTTATGGTAGATCTCACGGATCAAGTTATTCAAGGCTGAATCTTCATGATGGCTTGAAGAGATAGCTGCCAACTGGAGATGAATAGGCTTGAGTAATACACTCTCTCGTTGATCAAAGGCCTCTTCACCCTTCTTTGGTGCAAGGTAAGATCTTCTATTGTTGATGTCTTGGATGGTATGTGATGACAACTCTAAGGTTGTTTTGCAAGGTACTCTTAAAGTTTGTGACCGGGTTCCTTGCACACTTGTCTCTCACTTTTCTTCTCTATGTCGCATTGGATCAATGTGTCTCTTGCTCTTCTCTTTCTCTGAAATGTAGACTATGCTCTTTGTTGCTTACTCGAACTCATAGAATGCTAATGCCTTGTTGTGAGTATCGATTCCCCTTACATACATTGCTTCTAACTCATAGTTTATCTTGGTGCTTACTTTCATGTCCCAAGAATCATTTAATATATAAAAGTAAGGACTCCCTAATTTGTCGTATAGTGATTTTAGGACAAAACAAAATTCTAAATGGGGGGTATACATATACTTTTTTGTACTTCTTCTCTTCATATGGATTCACTTTTGATCTTTAATTCATCAAAATGTGTGTATAAGGGAGGCTTCACTTGAACCTTCCAAAACACTTAAAACCCTTGAAAACCTTAAAAAATATAAATATACAACCTTCATTCAACTTTTTTGCAACATTATTGTGAACTACCTATCCATCATTATTCTCAGCCACTTGTGCACCACATGTGCACCACTTTGCACTTTTGCACCACTTGTGCATCACTCATAATGTCACCACTTTTACATTTGACTAGTTGCACAATTGACCACTTTGACCTTTGAATGGCTTCACCATTGACCACTTTGATGAGTTTGACCTTTGACCATCTCAACACCTATTTGTGTTGCGGTTATTGCTCCACCTACTATAGAGCAACTTTTTTGGGATGGTAGAGATGCTCACACACATGAATTGATAGATATAATCATGCTTTTAACTTTGGAGAAGAACTATCCAACGATAATTTTAGTATAGATAACCATTTCCATGGTAAATATTTCCTGCTCATTGGAAAAGGTATTGAATTCAAAGTACCATTCTTGTTAATGAAATCTAGTTCACTATTCATGACATGCTCCCACTTGACAGATCCATTGTGTGTAGAGCTTCTTTGTAGCAAGAAGGCTCACCAACATCTTTCAACATAAGAAAATCAAAATCTTGAACATATCCATCACATCGATATGAGACACATGTAGAACCATCTCAATGGTTACTAAACACAATCATTTGCAAATTAATATGATTGGAAATCCTCACGAAAATCCCTATGTGTATCATTCTCATACATGCTAACTAGAGGACTAGTATCCTAAAACACACTCTTCTCACTAGAACCTCCTTAATGGGATTCGTATGAATTTTAGAATCATTGAAAATGCCATCCCTACTTCTCATCATTGATTGTCTTTAGGATACCATTAGCGATATCCAAATAGATCGTCTCAACCATATCCATGTAAAATGCATTTCTTCAACATATAGTCCAGTTCTTGTCCAAGACTCTTCAACATATGAGCATATGGTTCACACCCAAAAACTTTAAGATGATCAAAATACAACAGCTTCCCTCTACATAACGCTTCTACCACTTTGACACCTTTGGAAGTACCAGATAAAATCTTGATAACATGAACTATAGTCACTATAGTCAATCAATTGTACATTATGTTGAAGAAATATACATACGCTTTTGGTCATCAGTTTGTTCCTCCTTCATTTTCTTGCACCATCCGCTTCAACAATAGATATCTTGCAGAAGTTGGTTCTCTCTCTAGAGAGCATTAACTTAGATGAATGAGTAGTCAATAGAACTTTAATAGTGTCCACATTATGTTTAAAATTTTTTGTGGCATTTGTTAGAAACCTACATTTTAAGGTCTCGGGGTCTTTCTCTACATAGCCTTGAAAAATTGAGGGTACCACCACTCACTGATAAGCTTATTGCAAACACATTAATTGATGTTAATTCCTCCTTTTGAGCATTCTAGCTACGCGGGGCCTATGCATAACATTATTCCAAAATGTATTTTTCAATTGTAATCATGATTTTTGCTCTCAGTATTTGAAGTTGAGCGTTTCATTCCAAAATAGCTAGCTTTTTGTCCTAGTCAAGAGTTTTGTATCAATTCTTTCTCATTAATGTTAAAAGGTACATGGTGTATTTTATTGCACTAATCACAAGCTTATAAGGTGTATCTAACACTTAAAGATTGCAAGGTCTGGTCCTCTGCTAATTAACTAGACCAATCTTCATCACTTGAAGCCAACATTTCTACCTGGCACAAGCTTTTCAAGTTTTATTAATAATTTCCCTCTCAATGTGGAATTATTACCTTTATACTTAGCTCAAAACCAATCAGGCTTAAAAATAACCTATCAAAATATAAAAACTAAAAACTCATTATTATGTGCTTAGAAAAATTAAAGATTATATCATTAAAAAATACGTGTTTGAAGATAGGAAATGGTATTTCATAGATACCAACAACGGTTCCTACATATCTACTTTTGCTATCTATAAGGTTTGTATCTTTTGAACTAGCACGTGATAACTGCTTGAAAGAAGCACCAATGCTAGAATTCTCTATTTTACGCAAAGAATCAATAACTTTGATTCTGATATTTTGTCCATAAGTCCACATATTAGTGAACATTCAAGCCTACAATAATAAATAAATTGTTAGAAGAGAAACGAATATGCATATATGTGCAAAAATAGAATATTAGCATAATTAAATTACCTTTTCTTCACAACCTATAATTGACACCCTCTGCTCATTTGAGATTCGTTCTTTATTTGCATTGACTTGTTGCATTCGAGTATATAGTAAACTCATGAAATAAATCTGTATTCTCATAACTATCAAGAATATGCCTACATGGTTTGTTTCTCCATCTTTTACTTCAGAGATTTTGAAGTTCTCGTTCATACTCATTAATAAATTCTTGCATGCATTCGCTAATATATCCAGTAAAAGAAGAAATATCACATTTTTCTTGCAATGTAAATTGAAATAGAACTCCCTTCCCGATAATATCTCATCTATCAATTTTGAAGAAGAGTGGTCAGTCCAAGCATGTGCAGCTTCTACATGAATGCTTTCAAGGTATTCACTTACATAGTACATGCACTCCTCAAAGATCCATCATTTTTCAATGGATCCTTTTGGTTTTCCTCTTTGTCGCACATAAACTTTTAATATGCCCATAAATTTCTCAATCCAAAAAGAAATCCATCACGTGTTTAAAACTCTTGCAATATCTATTTTATCCACAAGATGGATCATTAAATGAACGGGAATATCACAAAATGATGTTGGAAGCTCTTTCCCCATCGGACATTGTAGCTTCTAACATTCATGTTTCTTTTGTGGGATCAACACTTTGTCAACCTCTTTTGATGTAATGCACCTATTATTAATCATAAATTAAATTATAAAGAAATTAATTTATAAAGAAGATATCAAACTATCTTATATATTAAACACAAAAGTATGATGATTACTTTATAAATGATCCAAAACAATAGATTACATCCCATATTCCTTTGGTTGCACATCAATCAATAACAAGAGGTAGAATGTGCTTAGAAACATACTGGGATCTGTTCCTTTAATATGCCTATAATTATTCGCAAATACATCTCTAAATTTGCTTACTCGAATGGCATGTGAAATCGCTATGACAATGTGTTTGTCATCTCCTCCCCCTTGAGTGATTAACTACCTTTTTACTCTCTTCATAATTATCATATGATTAATCTGTAAATCTTCTTCTTCCAATTTCATGTGAAACTACTACAACAATGTGCCTATCTTCTCCTCCTCCTTGAGTGATTACTATCTTTTTACTTTCTTTTTTATTATCATATGATTCACCTCTCTTTTTCTCTCTTTCTGGTTTCAAATTCAACAAAAATATATCCTGCACATCATATTTCTTGAAATTTTGTGGAACATCAAATCTTAACATTATCATCTTTTTCCCTATTTAAGATTTTTTCCCCTTAAATTCTTTCTTGACTTCCAAGCGAATTTTTTCTTCTTGTTGCTTCATGTTCTTGCTTTCTTGAGATTTTATCTTTTATCATATCTAACACTCCTATATTTTCCAAGTATGAGGTTTTATCTTGGATAATAAAAAATATTTCACTACAAGAAGTGGCCCTCTGTAGTGACTACTAAGGTGACACAATTTCCTTGCTAGAAAATTGCTCCCTTCATCATATATAGCATTGCACATGAATCTTTGGTTATCCAAGGCTCTTATTAGCACTTAAAGTGATGCTCAAATCGATGGATATATGATGTTTTTATAATCTTCTCTTGAATGTAAATTTGAAACTTTTCTCCTTAGTCTTCATTTAATTCAGGTGTTCCTTCCAACCTTCCCTTAGTTTTATTCACATTTACCATCCTCAAGGCTATATGAAAACTAAGATATCTTTCCTCATTTTGATAATTTATGCTACTCTCTTCATTTGTCACCTCCAATGTAGACAATACATGTGTCATCCATAACGTTCAAGGTCTTCATCATTTTAATATTTGATACATGTACCTTTCATCATCTATTGTTCTTTCATTCACACAATGTTCTCTTATAAGAAGATATCTTTTAGGAACTTTTCTACCTGTTGGACCACATGTGCATACTTGAGTCTCATTTTCACTTATTTTAGTTATGAATCAAAAGATTGCGAAATAGATTCTTGTCATTATGTACTTTATTCCACTCTCTTGGAGGAACATCATGGTACGTTCCTTTTCTTCAATCAAATCTAGTCATATTACCTTGATATTTCCAATAGAGACAATCTTTTCTCTAATCTTTCACTATATTCTATTCTCTCAAGTAATGGTCTTCCCAAAATAATCTTATAAGAGGTTAAATATGGAACTTCTACAATTGCAAATGTACTTTTTATCTCTATATTGTTTTAGTCATTATAGCCTATTTCTACTTCACTATCTAGAATGGTAGTTTCTTATTTTACTTCAAATTCTATTGAAAGAAAAGTATTTCCTTCTTCACCTTCAGAATATCTCCCAATTTTATCCATTGGTCCTTGTAATAGAGGAATGTACCACATACGTATTCTTTTCAAGGCTTTTAGTCTTCTCAAAACATTTGACATATTATTTGATATGACGATTTTGCTTCATCAATTCTTTAAAGCTAAATTACATGAAAAATTTAAATTTCTTATTCATCTTTACTTCTAAGGTTAATGGTACATAAATTTGATTCTCTTGCATGTTTCCTTGGCTATCACTCTCTTTGAATTCTAAAGAAGGAAAGAACATGAACCCTATGAGATTTTGCTTTCTTTCCCATTACTTCCCTCCATACTCTATCATCTAGATTTTCTAGGGTTTTTGACTTTACTCTTGAAGGATCTCCACGCAACATTTGTTGAGTTAAACGCAGTCATTTCTCTGCACATTTGCATTCTTTCCTTCCCTAAGTTTTGCATAGGATATACCCTAAGTTTTGTTCTATAGTTTGTGGCCCTTAATTAATTCTAGTTTTGTGTGCTCTTATCAAGGTTTTAAGATGTTTTAATAAATATTTTTCATAATTAAATATATATTTCTCTTCTACTCCTTGCTTTATGTTTCCTATTGAATTTCTATGGATAAGTTCCTATAATACTTTTTACGACTCCTCTACTTTCTTAGCGCACTTTAATCTTTCTTTTGTCCTTTATCCTTTTAAGAGAGACTCTTCTTAGAGTTTTTTAATGGGTGTTACTAATTTCTTTTCACCTTCCATACGTGACTTCATTGTTTGAGCTTCATCTTGTGCCCTTGTAATTACTTGAATGGGTAAACAAGTGTGTGCTTGATTGGAACTACATTGTTTGATATTGGTGGTTGTTATCCTAAGACTAGCCTAGGCTGATCCAAACATTTTTTCCTTCTCGTATTTTCATAGCTTGAAGTTGTTATTCTTTCTCAAAAATATAGGGTAGATGAAGTGGTTCTTATCCTCTCTCGTGTGACATTCAACTAAATTGTCACGGTGGAAGGGTGGCACGGACTTCCTTTGACCATTAGACTGCCTAGCTTGACTTATCATGATGCTCATGGATATGCCTTTCATTAAAATCTCTTCTAATTCAAGTGACCTTGTCTCCATGTCTCTTGTCTCTTAAGTGTTTTTTTACATGTCTTCATTTAACTCTTTCTATGTGTGAGTAGGATCTATAATTTTGCATTGAACCAGTGACGACTATCTATTGCAATCATGAGGATACATTTTTTTTGTATTCATAAATCATGATCCACATGCATGCATACTATCCACTAACACCCATGCATATGTTTCAATCTTGAAAGTGTATAAGAAGCTCCTTTGAACTATTCTTCCTTTCAAAATCGATTCATGTGCATGGTTTCCTTTTGTTCTCATCATACATAATTCATGTTCCACATGCATACATACCATCCACATGCACCCATGCATATGTATTGCTCTCAAAAACATATGAAAATGTTCTTTTGGACCATTCTTCCTATCGAGATTGCTTCGTATGATTGGTTTTCTTTTGTTCTCATCATTCATCTTCATGGATTTATCTTGCATTCAAACATTCCCATTCCCATAATCAAATCATCACATCTATCCTTGCCATGCCCAACGTTACCTTCAATTTCACATTTTTATCACATAAACCTGTCAACAATCATTAGCTTCATACACTCTACATGTGCCGCGACCTGACTCGATCCACCCAAATTGTGATCACATCCACATTTACACCTGACATGAGATGCTTCATAACATTTGCTTTTGATAATGTTGGGAGGTTGTGATCCATACCCTTTGTTGCATATTTTTCATCATCATCACCATTCTTGAGCATTGCACCAGATTTCTCACAATATCATGCACATCGTTTTCATGAAGTAAATACATTTGTGAGAGATCTAGAGCATCCTGCATCACTTGCATATTAACTTAAGATGGAGGAAGGATCCAAATCCTTCATTGTTGATAAACAAAGCCCAAGAATAGTCTTTTCTATGTTGAGAGAGAAGGAAAAATTTAATAGCATAAGCATTACAAGCTACTTAGATTTGTTTGAAGAGCAAGCTATGATTTTTGTTCTTCCTAAAGATCTTTTGAGAACATTCTTTGAACGATTTGTTAATAGATCTATCATAAACCTTGTCGCTCAATATGATAGTCTTTTTTGGAGTGATATTCAAAAGGAGATGCTCAAATAACTTTACCTTGAGGACTATATCCAACATAATCAGGATCGATTCTTATGATGGGTTAATTACCCAAAGCCTAGTAACTCTATCACTCACTTACAAAATGATTATATTAGATGATATGAATGATTTCGTAATGATGATAACATAACTTTTGAACCTGATGTTGTGATCAATTTTCTTAAGCTTCTTCATCCTAAAACTCGTATGGAAGTTGAACTGCGACTAGAAAATTTGGATAAATGCTATGGTCTTATTGAATGTTTTGGTAAAAAATACATAGAGTCGTTGAGGTTGTAGCCCATATACATCAAAGACAATCCATGCTTTATAAGCAGACTAGTCTTCCTCAAGCTAATCTTTGAAAAGCTAAACAACAAGCTAGAGAACAATTCCATGCTATGCTTTTTGACTCTACTCCTATTCCTCAAATAATGGATCCTACTCAAGGTTTTAAAGTAGAGCCAAATAAAAGTGTAGATGAACAATCTCAAGTGAAAATTTCACTGAGTAAATGGAAAGTCTTGTTTATACACAATCCAATTCTGACCAATACTATAGATGCCTTAAAATCTAATTACATCACAAATTTTCGAAATCAAATGAGCCTAATTTCTTTTCAAGAGCCTAGTCAACATGTTGGAGCTCCCAATCAAAATCCACAAGTGTCTCCCACTCAAAGTATATCAAGGTCCTCCAATGCATAATCCTCGATGCAAAATCCTCATCCTCATGTGCAAAATCATCAAATGTATCAACACATGTATTCTCAAGCTTGTCAAACAACTTTTCAAAATCCTCAAAATCAAAATTGTAAAAATCATCAACCATATACTATGGAAGACACTCTTGCACCTCAACTACCACATGTTGCTCCCCAAGCTCCTCAAATGCACCAATTGCCTTATCAAAATCCTAATTATCATGTTCAAGAAATACCTTACCAAAACATTTATCAATTTCAAAATTTCCCACCACAACTTAATTAAAATCCTCAAAATCTGAATGGTTTTGTCCACGGTCCTTGTAGCCATCCTTGATGTGATTTCTTAGTCTAAGAGCACTTTTTAAGAAATTGTGAGCTATTGAAGGCCGCTAAGAAGCAACAACTAGTAATAGACATAGACAACAAAATCTATGACTATCAATCTAGGTTACCTTTGTAAGGAAGGAATGAAAATCACTACGAAAACATGACCATGATAGATGCAGGAACTAGAGGAGTGAAACTATAAGCTCTTCATGAAAAAAAAGGAACCTAGTAAATCCACAAAGGAAGTTGTCCTCTTCGTAGAGGTTTCCATAAGAGCATGAGATGCAATTAGGCGAATAAGGGCTTGGGTGTCACCAATGGAAGATCAATCTCTTATTTCTCACATATCCAATGTAGAAGAAAAATGAAAAAGAGATGAAACAGATCCTAGTGAAAGAAGAGTGAATAAAAAAAAAAACTGAGATGAAATAGACACCATCATAGAGAAAGGGGAAACATTGCAACCCAAAGCTTAAAAAAAAAAGAAATGCAACCCATTGAACAAAAACAAGAGGAGAAATAAAACTCCTTCATGAGCATTGAGTTTGTGATTCACCTCCATGGGTGTACTTGCATTTTTTTGCATTTTCCATCTTGAACTTAACTCGCATATCATGGATTATTTTATTTGAGTAATGAAAATACTAGAATCTGTATAAACAATCACTAAACCAAGAAAATAAGTCAACAATCCAAGGTCACTAATTTTAAACTCTTCCCTCATCTGAGACTTGATCTTCTTGATGCCATTGGCATAATTTCCTGTAATGATAATGTCATCCACATTAACACATAGATAAATAACTTTTGAATTAGTTTTTTTAATGAATAATGAGGAATCTGCCTTGCTTGCAACAAAACATTGGTCCTGCAAGTATGTGACAAGCACATGGTTCCAAGCTCTAGGAGCTTGCTTTAGACCATACAATGCCTTCCTTAATTTACATACATGATCAGGTTTGTCTTTGTCTTCATATCCTAGTGGTTGAACCATGTAGACCTCTTTAGAGATCCACCCATTAAGAAATGCATTTTTAACATCTAATTGGTACAAGTTCCAATTCTTTGAAGCAAAAATACTTACTAAAACTTTGATAGTAGGCATCGTCACTACACGTGAGAAGGTCTCCTCATAATCCGATCCATGGGTTTGAGCAAACCCCTTTGCAATTAGCCTTGCTTTATACCTGTTGATTGTGTCATCTGAATTCTTTTTCACTTTGTAAATACACCTAGATCCTATTGTTAGAGGAGTAGTAGATTGTGCTCTTTGACTACAGTAGACAAGATTTCCAAAATATGCTTCTGATTACAAGAGTACCCATGTAGCGAAAAGAGTACAAGAATACGTAGCTGATACAAGAAGTCCCACAACCCAGGACTGATAAGTATAGATAACTCAGCTAGAGATGATACAAGAGATCCCACAACTTGGGGTCGTAAGTATGGAGCAATATCTCAGGATTACAAAAACTCCCTTTTGGGAGATGAACTAGATACTAGAAAGAACTTGACAAGATGGCGTGCTATGAGATTACAACAAGACAAGGCTAGATGTCCAGGATACAAGACTAGACAAGACTAGAGCAAGAGATAAAACTAGAACTTGAAAGGGAACCAAGTGAAAGTACTTATCTGAAGATCAAGAATCCTTGAGCTCCCAAGACTGGCATTGGCAAGACAGAGTATGTATGTGGCCAAAACCTCCTTATATAGGATTTCAAGGGCAGTTCCCAAGGGTGCTTGCAAGGTGATGATGTCAACAATCTGAAAAGGACCTCCGAATGTCAGAATTTAGCAAATAGATGGTGGATCTTAGGGTTTTGACACGTTTTGGATGCGTCAAAGCACTAGTGTCTCCTAATTCTTAACCAATCATGACATATAGGATTCACATGGAATCTGAGGTTTAGGATGGTTTCCTTTGTCCATGACATCACCTCCCCCTCAAGCAAGGAGTTCGAGAAGGAGCACTCATGTTCTCTAGTCTTGACTTCATTGGATTTCTCTTATGGAATGAACCTTGATTGGTGCTCTTTAAAGGTTTTTTGCACGTTCTCAAGTACAATCAGTAATGCCATAACCTTTCGAATGAATAAGGTATTCCAATCTGCCTCATGATATTCTGGAATCTAGGACATGCTCAACTTCAAATTCTTCATGAACATCAATCTCGATAGGTGGTGAAGGACTAGGTCTCTCCCCCCTCAATGGAGAAATGTGATATGGTTCCAACATGGATACATTGAAAACTAGATGTATTCTCATGGTACTTGGTAGCTAGATCTTGAAGGTGACTGGATTAATCTTGGCCAAGATGGAACCAAATCTTTGATGATCTAACTTTGCACAAGGCCTTGAAGTTTGCAATTTTTTTCTGATTAGCCATACTTTATCCCCAATTTGATACGATGGATTTTGAACATGATGTTGATTTGCATAGTAATTATATTGTTCTTGAGCTTTATGGACCTCTTCCTTGAGGTCTTTGTGAATGTCCATCAGGTACTGGGCCTTGTCTCTGGCAGCTAGGTTCTTGACATGATTTGAGAGTTGTATATCTATCCTTGGATGTTTTCCATAATTTGCAAAGAAGGGATTCTACTTAGTAGTTGCATGAACACTATTGTTATATGCAAACTCTACAAAGGGTAAAAGCTCAAACCAATTATTTTCATGATAATTGCTGGTGCAATGGAAATATTGCTCTAGGATTTGATTCACCCATTCTATTTGTCCATCATTTTGTGGATGATTTGCTATAGATAGTTTAACTTCAACACCAAGGAGCTTGCAAAGACTGTTCCAAATGCTGGATATGAACTATGGACCTCGATCACTAAAAATATCATGATGTACTTGAGAAAAAGTCTAGCAGTGGTTGCACTTGTGATTGCCTTTGTATTTGGAATGAAGTGTGTCATCTTTGTAATTCTATCCACAATAACAAGAATGGTATCATATGTATCTGACTTTGGTAGATCTATGATGAAATCCATAGACAATGAAGCCCATGGCCTTTTCGGAATCGATAAAGGTTGCAAGAGGCCATGAGGTTTATGTCATGGTACCTTAGATCTATTGCAAGTGTCGCAAGTTTGGATATATTCTTTGACTTCCTTCCACATTTGAGGCCACCAAAAATCCCTTGATATGAGTTCTATTGTTTTATTCACTCCAAAATGTCCTACTGCAAGGTTGTGATGACATTATTGAAGTACTTGGATCCTGGGCTTTCTTGGAGGAACATACAGTAGGTTCTTATAGAGTAGTTCTTTTCCTAAAATTTATTTACCTCTTGGACTTTTCCTTCTTGAGCTTTCTGCTTAACATTACAAAAAACTTCATCTTATGGTAGATCTCACGGATCAAGTTATTCAAGGCTGAATCTTCATGATGGCTTGAAGAGATAGCTGCCAACTGGAGATGAATAGGCTTGAGTAATACACTCTCTCGTTGATCAAAGGCCTCTTCACCCTTCTTTGGTGCAAGGTAAGATCTTCTATTGTTGATGTCTTGGATGGTATGTGATGACAACTCTAAGGTTGTTTTGCAAGGTACTCTTAAAGTTTGTGACCGGGTTCCTTGCACACTTGTCTCTCACTTTTCTTCTCTATGTCGCATTGGATCAATGTGTCTCTTGCTCTTCTCTTTCTCTGAAATGTAGACTATGCTCTTTGTTGCTTACTCGAACTCATAGAATGCTAATGCCTTGTTGTGAGTATCGATTCCCCTTACATACATTGCTTCTAACTCATAGTTTATCTTGGTGCTTACTTTCATGTCCCAAGAATCATTTAATATATAAAAGTAAGGACTCCCTAATTTGTCGTATAGTGATTTTAGGACAAAACAAAATTCTAAATGGGGGGTATACATATACTTTTTTGTACTTCTTCTCTTCATATGGATTCACTTTTGATCTTTAATTCATCAAAATGTGTGTATAAGGGAGGCTTCACTTGAACCTTCCAAAACACTTAAAACCCTTGAAAACCTTAAAAAATATAAATATACAACCTTCATTCAACTTTTTTGCAACATTATTGTGAACTACCTATCCATCATTATTCTCAGCCACTTGTGCACCACATGTGCACCACTTTGCACTTTTGCACCACTTGTGCATCACTCATAATGTCACCACTTTTACATTTGACTAGTTGCACAATTGACCACTTTGACCTTTGAATGGCTTCACCATTGACCACTTTGATGAGTTTGACCTTTGACCATCTCAACACCTATTTGTGTTGCGGTTATTGCTCCACCTACTATAGAGCAACTTTTTTGGGATGGTAGAGATGCTCACACACATGAATTGATAGATATAATCATGCTTTTAACTTTGGAGAAGAACTATCCAACGATAATTTTAGTATAGATAACCATTTCCATGGTAAATATTTCCTGCTCATTGGAAAAGGTATTGAATTCAAAGTACCATTCTTGTTAATGAAATCTAGTTCACTATTCATGACATGCTCCCACTTGACAGATCCATTGTGTGTAGAGCTTCTTTGTAGCAAGAAGGCTCACCAACATCTTTCAACATAAGAAAATCAAAATCTTGAACATATCCATCACATCGATATGAGACACATGTAGAACCATCTCAATGGTTACTAAACACAATCATTTGCAAATTAATATGATTGGAAATCCTCACGAAAATCCCTATGTGTATCATTCTCATACATGCTAACTAGAGGACTAGTATCCTAAAACACACTCTTCTCACTAGAACCTCCTTAATGGGATTCGTATGAATTTTAGAATCATTGAAAATGCCATCCCTACTTCTCATCATTGATTGTCTTTAGGATACCATTAGCGATATCCAAATAGATCGTCTCAACCATATCCATGTAAAATGCATTTCTTCAACATATAGTCCAGTTCTTGTCCAAGACTCTTCAACATATGAGCATATGGTTCACACCCAAAAACTTTAAGATGATCAAAATACAACAGCTTCCCTCTACATAACGCTTCTACCACTTTGACACCTTTGGAAGTACCAGATAAAATCTTGATAACATGAACTATAGTCACTATAGTCAATCAATTGTACATTATGTTGAAGAAATATACATACGCTTTTGGTCATCAGTTTGTTCCTCCTTCATTTTCTTGCACCATCCGCTTCAACAATAGATATCTTGCAGAAGTTGGTTCTCTCTCTAGAGAGCATTAACTTAGATGAATGAGTAGTCAATAGAACTTTAATAGTGTCCACATTATGTTTAAAATTTTTTTGTGGCATTTGTTAGAAACCTACATTTTAAGGTCTCGGGGTCTTTCTCTACATAGCCTTGAAAAATTGAGGGTACCACCACTCACTGATAAGCTTATTGCAAACACATTAATTGATGTTAATTCCTCCTTTTGAGCATTCTAGCTACGCGGGCCTATGCATAACATTATTCCAAAATGTATTTTTCAATTGTAATCATGATTTTTGCTCTCAGTATTTGAAGTTGAGCGTTTCATTCCAAAATAGCTAGCTTTTTGTCCTAGTCAAGAGTTTTGTATCAATTCTTTCTCATTAATGTTAAAAGGTACATGGTGTATTTTATTGCACTAATCACAAGCTTATAAGGTGTATCTAACACTTAAAGATTGCAAGGTCTGGTCCTCTGCTAATTAACTAGACCAATCTTCATCACTTGAAGCCAACATTTCTACCTGGCACAAGCTTTTCAAGTTTTATTAATAATTTCCCTCTCAATGTGGAATTATTACCTTTATACTTAGCTCAAAACCAATCAGGCTTAAAAATAACCTATCAAAATATAAAAACTAAAAACTCATTATTATGTGCTTAGAAAAATTAAAGATTATATCATTAAAAAATACGTGTTTGAAGATAGGAAATGGTATTTCATAGATACCAACAACGGTTCCTACATATCTACTTTTGCTATCTATAAGGTTTGTATCTTTTGAACTAGCACGTGATAACTGCTTGAAAGAAGCACCAATGCTAGAATTCTCTATTTTACGCAAAGAATCAATAACTTTGATTCTGATATTTTGTCCATAAGTCCACATATTAGTGAACATTCAAGCCTACAATAATAAATAAATTGTTAGAAGAGAAACGAATATGCATATATGTGCAAAAATAGAATATTAGCATAATTAAATTACCTTTTCTTCACAACCTATAATTGACACCCTCTGCTCATTTGAGATTCGTTCTTTATTTGCATTGACTTGTTGCATTCGAGTATATAGTAAACTCATGAAATAAATCTGTATTCTCATAACTATCAAGAATATGCCTACATGGTTTGTTTCTCCATCTTTTACTTCAGAGATTTTGAAGTTCTCGTTCATACTCATTAATAAATTCTTGCATGCATTCGCTAATATATCCAGTAAAAGAAGAAATATCACATTTTTCTTGCAATGTAAATTGAAATAGAACTCCCTTCCCGATAATATCTCATCTATCAATTTTGAAGAAGAGTGGTCAGTCCAAGCATGTGCAGCTTCTACATGAATGCTTTCAAGGTATTCACTTACATAGTACATGCACTCCTCAAAGATCCATCATTTTTCAATGGATCCTTTTGGTTTTCCTCTTTGTCGCACATAAACTTTTAATATGCCCATAAATTTCTCAATCCAAAAAGAAATCCATCACGTGTTTAAAACTCTTGCAATATCTATTTTATCCACAAGATGGATCATTAAATGAACGGGAATATCACAAAATGATGTTGGAAGCTCTTTCCCCATCGGACATTGTAGCTTCTAACATTCATGTTTCTTTTGTGGGATCAACACTTTGTCAACCTCTTTTGATGTAATGCACCTATTATTAATCATAAATTAAATTATAAAGAAATTAATTTATAAAGAAGATATCAAACTATCTTATATATTAAACACAAAAGTATGATGATTACTTTATAAATGATCCAAAACAATAGATTACATCCCATATTCCTTTGGTTGCACATCAATCAATAACAAGAGGTAGAATGTGCTTCAGAAAGTTATTACAGTCATGTGCCTTTAACCTAGATAAGCTCTATCATCCAAAGTACACATGTTTTGGAAAGATGCTCTCTATCTTGTATGTTTTTGAATCAACTAAATCCTATTGTTGATAGCATTCATCTCCTTTCTCATAAGCATTCAAGTACCAAGTTCATAAGTTACTTATTATCAATATTTACCAAAAATCAGCCATAATTTTGGTTTTGATTTTTTATCCTTTAAATCATTTCTTGATGTTCTTGTGTCGTTTGATCCAAGAAGATGTTTCCATGATGAATCACCAACATTCTTGAATACATGCATAGGATCGAGAAGCTCAGAGATCTTTAACTATCTCCAATACTCCAAGGAATACCATATCAACATATTATTTGCTAATGATAATTTTCCCTTACCTCTAATCTTAACATTCCCATCATCTTTGTCCTCATTGAAGATTTTGGATTCTGGGTCTATAAGAGGCCCTTGTTTTGGATACCAAGCGAAAACTTTCATTGTTTTTGGACACTAATCTATTTCAATCTTTCCATTGAAATGTATCACTTCTCTTTTGGATCGTAATGGATGATCGTCACATGAGGTCGCTTGTTTAGTATATGCATGGTCTTTCATCTATCGCATTGCAATACAAAGACATTTTGCTCCAACTTTACAGGTGTTGTTTGCTAGCAGTTTGTTTATAATGCTTACAACCTCACCTTTATGTACTGGTGTTACTTTTTGGCAATGGGTTTATACGCATTAGGTCAACCACATAGGAAAATCTCATTTCAATTTCATTGCATAAACTCTTGATCTACAGGATTGTAGTATTCGCTCCTCAACATACACATACATATACATACACATACTCACATACATATTACATACACACATGCATATTACATACACACTCACATACATATTACATACACACATGCATATACATACACATACATATCACATACTCACATGCATATGCATGCATACATACACACACATGCATACACACATATACATACAGACATGCATATTACATACACATGCATATTACATACACACACATATGCATACTCATACTCACATACATGGATGTACACACACATATACATACATACATGTACACACACATATGTATACATACACACATGCATATGCATACATATATACACACACATTTGCATCTACACACACACATACATACATACACACCTGCATACACATGCATATACATACACACACATACACACACATACATACATATATATAGTTAAATATATAAAAATAGGATTTTTGAGTTTTACAGTGCATAAAGACATCCTAAATAAAGTATGTAATTAAATGTATGTAAACATTAGAGAAAAATCTAAATATATGAAACATAAATAATTAAATATCTAAAAAATAGATTTTTAAATTTTTAGGCTTTATATATATATATATATATATATATATATATATATATATATATATATATATATATATATATATATATATATATATATATATATATATATATATATATATATATATATATATATATATATATATATATATATACCAGAAATAGGATTCTTGAATTTTTACACGTAAACACATATTAAATAAAGTATGCAAAAAAATGTACATAAATATTAGAGAAAAAATCTAAATATATCACATATAAATAGTTAAATATATAAAATATAGATCTTTAAATTTTTAGGGTTTATATATATATATATATATTGAAAATAGGATTTTTGAATTTTTACACATAAACACATCCTAAATAAAGTATATAATTAGATGTATGTAAACGTTAGAGGAAAAAGCTAAATATATGAAATATAAATAATTAAATATCTAAAAAATAGATCTTTAAATTTTTAGGGTTTATATATATATATATATATATATATATATATATATATATATATATATATATATATATATATATATATATATATATATATATATATATATATATATATATATATATATATATATATATATATATATATATATATATATAAATATCTAAAAAATAGATCTCTGTATTTTTAGGGTTTATATATATATATATATATATATATATATATATATATATATATATATATATATATATATATATATATATATATATATATATATATATATATATATATATATATATATATATATATATATATATATATATATATATATATATATCAAAAATAGGATTTTTGAGTTTTTACACGTAAACACATCCTAAATAAAGTTTTAGGATTAATATTAATTTATACAATGAAATATATGTAGAAATATCTAAAAAACTAGATCTTTAGATTTCTTAGGGTTTATATATATATATATATATATATATATATATATATATATATATATATATATATATATATATATATATATCCTAAGATCTCCACATGGGATTAGATGGCATCTCCATGTACACCTTTGGGAGCTCATGACCATGACGACTCCAAGGTATATCGCATACGTGATGGAGCTCCGGTGATGGATGCAGCTAAGAAGTCCATGCGTCAATGCATACGAAAACTTTGCTCCATGCAGTTTGGACATCTTGTCATGTTGAAATGGAGCAAATAGGATAAAGATTCCAAAAATTATATCACACAGTCGATATATGAAGAGTATCGGCTAGTAGCTAGGCATCCTATTATGAGCGTAGAGTGGATTCAGCACATGGCACGTTAGGTGATGTCTCATCGGGGTCCTAGGCTCACAATGCTTTTAGAACAGTCTTACCGAAGCCTGTATGGTTAGATGCTGAGGAGTGGGAATCAATTCATGATGAGTAACAACATACTCTTGACTGATATCGTCAACAGCGAGATGTAGCAGCCACATGTCTAGATACAATTGGAACGTCACATTTGGATAGCGGCAGATACGACAATATGCATTACCAATTTGTAAGTGTCATTTTAATTATTGAATTTTTTGTGTTAAGCACATCATGTATGTTCATCTAACATTTTGCATATTTATTATAGGAGTTGGCAGTGGATCATTCTTCTATGCAAACTGAAGAAGCTTATGGATATTGTCATGGATTGGTTGCACTGTTGGAGGACTTGGAGGGATGCGGTGCGATCATTTCATGGGTGCATCTATGATGAGGTGAAATTATAGCTTGGTTTGGTATTTTTGGTTGTTGTTTATAAATATCATGTCAACTTGTCTCATTTTACGCATATTCTTTGTTGCAAGACTGTAGGTGTAAAGGTTTTGATTCCTTTGAGCATATGTATGTTAGTGCTTTGCCACAATTTTGTATTACACTTATATGTGGCAATGGTGCACCATAATTTTGTATTCGGTTCCTATATCGAAGTGCTTTGCCACATTTTGTATTGGCTCATATATGGTAGTGGTTTTCCACACTCTGTTACATGCTTCATTTATGGAATATACAACTTTTTTGTACATGATTCATGGTTCATTCTACTCATCTCTTTTGTGTTCGAGAATATTTTTCTATATGATATCATGTTTGGTTGCCATTAGAGTACACATCACATGTACTCGGTTTTCTTTGGGCAGAGTGTATTTTCTTTTGCTACACAACATCATGGTAATGTTGCTACAACAAGAGACAACACAATCTGCCCAAAAAGAATCCTGCACATATGGTCATCGGTATGCCCATCGGTACTCCAGCATAATGTCAATATATGCAATGGTATGTTCAGTAGGTCGTCGATATGAGTGTCACTCATACCAATGCTTATACCGGTAGTTTCCTATCAATGCTTATACTGACTCCTACACCGACATCGTGGCAAATTTGCACCCACTCATTTTCCTCGGTAGAAGCCTCGGTATAACCTTGATGTGTTGTAGTGAGAATACTCTTAAAACAACAAGTCAGTTTAACAAAGCGCTCTTCTCTATATAGTATACCTGATAGTTTGGCATGTTTGGTACTTGTCTTCCTCAGACTTGTCTGCATACCTCAAGATAGAATGGTGTATATTACTTATGAAAGGCTACACCTGGTGGTATACCTCTTCAACAAGATGTGGCAATGAATTACTATTTATAAAGTTCGGCATCCAATGGCTAACAGTGGCACACATGGAGGATCTGAAATCAAAAATTTCAACTACAAAAATGAATCATGTTAGTCTACCTCATTTGTTTCTTCGTTAGAGGGATTAAATACTTTGGCTTTAAATGAATCCCGAGTGTCTTTGAAGGTTTCCTGAATCTTTTTGGTAGTCTTCAGAAGATGTTGTACTTCATCTGGTTGTAAAGTATCTGAACCAGCTGGAGTGGCATCATAGGTTGAAGCCTAAGACAAAATTGATTTACTTTAGGATTTGGTGAGGTGCAAGCAGAATTCCTCTTGAATATAGAAACCTTGTTGGGCTATGTGCTTTTGGGGTTGAGCTTCAAGCCGAGCATTCTATAGAGCTTGATCTTTCAACCTTTTTCTTGAGCTAAATCTTATTGTATATAATGGTCAAACTTGTTGCTATGTAGCCAGGATCTATTGAACCTATTGGTCGGCCTTGGTAGACAACTTTTGATTGATTTCTTTTCAGGTGATTGCACTCTATTATAGGAGATCATAATCCTGAGCCTGTTCTTGTAAATGAAATTTCATTATGTCTAAAATCATTATGCTAGAATGGATTCCTTAAGAGAATAAAAGCATTGAACTTTTCTTGAATAGAGAGATTGATGAAGTGTTTTGGAGATTAAAACCAGACCAACCTAGTGAGATTGTTAGAATCATGATATATGACTTCAAAGACCCTGCGACTCTGGAGAAGTTTTTCTATCTAGATACCACTTTAGAAAGAATGTTCTTAGTAATGGAGCATGGAAGGCATGCATACACTTCTAAGGGTGATTTGATCTTTCCCCCATCAAGATCTAATGTTTCTCATGGTCAACATGGAGCTAGGTCATCTCCGATTAATGGTGGCCATAAGGAACGAACTAGGGAGAGGCCTGAAGTAAGCTTTGCTAAACCCTCAAGAAGAGACACATCGGGATTGGAGATAGATAGAACACATCAAGAGTGGCATATAGGTCCAAGACATCAAAACGGTATGTACAAATTTCCCCTACCAAGTTGAACAGAACACCCTAGAATATTGAGGCCTACACAACTGGTAAAGTCCATGAAGAACTACTTCGATGGCACTAGAGATCCATATGATCATGTAGTAGAGTTTAGGAAAGTCTTAAGAGCTGAGGAAGTTGATGAATTTTTCAATTAGTACAATGCCTTTGGACAAACTCTCAAGAATATCTCTATGAGGTGCTCCCAGACACTACTTATCCAAGGCTTTTGTCTCGATTGCGATAAAGAACAACTCTTAAGAGATTTTCCTAAGAATCCAACCAATACACAAAAAATTAATCCAATCAATGTTATTGGATTGGTGGTAGATCCTTGTGGAATTGTCATAACCACTACCCTAGTGCAAGTGGTAACCAGAACTCAAGCTCTACAGCAAAACCAAGGCATAGGTCAAGAGATGAATTTAAACAATAGTGAGAATAAGAGTAACTAAGAAGATAATGAGAGCCTAGAAGGATAGCCATGAATAGATGAAGAGAAGATGAGTGAACGCAAAGAGAGCCTAAGGGAAACAAAAGTCAAAGTGTTAGTGATCCAATCTCACAGAAACTCTCAACCCTCACCACATTCATCACATCGAAACGATCCCATCAAACCACCACCACCTAGAGTAGGATCAATCCTAGAATATCCTACTCTAAAAGATCTAGACATGATGTTCAAATCATTTTAGGCCGGAATTCAAGAAGGGAAGAACATGGTAGAGTTAGATAACTGCTACCCTAGAGCCGACTTAGAAATTGAAAGAACCAAACTTTGTTAAAAAGTGGTAGAATTAGCTCTCCGGCTTTCTAATTACACTAACTCATCCAAGACATAGTTTAATTTTGACAGATTACTAGAAAGATTGGAAAGGATGATAACAAAGCCTAGGAAGTTAGTTACATCAAAGGTCAGTGACAATGGAGGTGAAAGGATAAGCATGCACCCTACGGAAGTTTATGCTCCTAATTCCACAAGCATGGAAATCTCTTATTTTGTAAATCAGTATTTCGAAGAATTCTTGATAGAGATACAAGAGGAGAAGTGGGTCAAAGAGAGCAAGGATCCTCCCATTGAGATAGTGAATGATCTCCATGACCAATTCCCAGAGCACATTCCCTCTATCTATGGAGAATAGGAAGATGCGCAGAAAAGTGAGGGATTGGACTTTGAATCCAATTCCTTGTAGGAACTACCTCATTTCACAAGCCCATGGGAGTTGAAGTGTATTCATATGAGAGCCCCCACTTTCATTTTCTGAGAAACGCACAATCATTTTTACGTAGGAATATTGATATAGTGAAGAACACTAAAGTGCAACATTATCTCACTTTAGAGGTGCTACTCAAAGTTAAGCATGAATTGTGGATACACATAGCTGTTGGTGCAGCATATACTGTGGAATTCGCTTACACCAGAAGAACTAAGCTAGAATGATATTAGAACACCTCTATAATCATCAGTAGCTTAGCAAACTTTCTGAAACTGAAAACGTTATAACTGTATTTAGTGAAAACTGAAAATTTACTTTACAAAAAGTTTTGCGTTTCCTTCAAGCTTCAATTCTAAACTGATTTTACTTCAAACTTTACACCACTGTGTTTGCTTATAGTTAAACAATCTTTCTGTTACTTAACTGTGAAAAAACTGAGTTTTTAACTCATCGAAATATCACAGAACTTCACCGGACTGTCACTGAAATCTTACGGTAATTGTACCGGAATGCTACCGGAATCAACTACAATTCTGTTTGTTGTTACTTCAAATGTGTATACATGAAGTAAGGAAGTAATACCTGAACTTCCTTCACTGAATGAACTCTATCTCAAGTTTGAGGAAAAACTTCATCAGTTCTGGATGCCTTTACGGTCAGACATTGTACCATGTGTACATGTCCCATTTCACAAAACTTTTTGATCAATTTGTAGTTGAGACTATTAGCTTCAAGTTAAGCTATCATTCATGAAAACTTTGCACTGTACTATGAGATCTAACTCGTAGAAGTACCGGAAAATGTTTACTAAGAAAACTATAAACTATTAACTAACTTTCATAGTAACATGAAAATCTCTCAGATTTCTTCACATACAAAGAATGCACTCAAACTTCCACATGAACATATGTGTTTTCTATTAGAGAAGATGTGTACAAAAATAGCTTGGCCTCACTTTGCTCATAGCTATGGAAAACTCTCCTACTCTGAGTAGTTATTCCTTACCATCTCTCTCAGATGAATACCCGAACATTTCAGGTTATGTTATTCATCTCTACATATGCAATCTCTGATGTCTTCTATATCACTATATCACCATATTTCTCCCTACAGGATTCTTCTTCTTTTTATTAACTTCTCTCTCTCTCTTGCTTATATACAGTTTTTTGATCCGGGTTTCAACAAAACTCGTAATTCTGGAAGTTTCTACGTTGTATATTACAGGCATGAATTTGTCCCTTCACTAAGGCTTTGATTTTTTCTGAATGCTTTGTTTTCTGCTTTTCTTTGTCTTTCTTTGTCTTCAGGTCTTTATGTCTAATTAGTGAGTGAATCTCCAACAGCTCCCCCTCAATCACTAATTAGCATCTTTCGGTCTTTCATATATTCTTCTTTTCTTTTATTCTTGTCAGTTCTTTTAATCTGCTTGTCTTTACTCCATCCAGGCTCTTTGTTAGAATATCTGCTATCTGATCTTTTGTAGAAGTGAATACTAATTCAATCTCCTTCTCCATTACCTTTTCCCTCAGGAAATGATATTGAATCTCTATGTGTTTTGTTCTTGCATGAAATACTAGATTTGCTGCAAGATACAACGAACTCATATTATCTCCATGTATGATAGGTATACCTTGATCAATACCCATGCTTTTGAACAAGGTCTGCATCCATATCACTTCTTTAGCTACTTCCACAAGTCCTTTATATTCTGCTTCAGTTGACGATAAAGCCACTGTATGCTGCTTCTTTGAACACCAGCTGACAAGCTTATCTCCTAAGTATATCATATACCCATGTGTTGATCTTCTATCATCTTGACTTCCTGCCCAGTCTGAGTCACTGTATACTCTCAGCTTTATATCTGATGTAAAAGGATAATATAATTCTTCCTTTATAGTTCTTTTAATATATCTAAGAACTCTTTGTCCTGCAACCCAATGTTGATCTTTCGGACAATGCATGAACTGTGAGAGAACTCCCACTTGCATAATTGAGATCAGGTCTTGTTAGTGTAGCATAAATTAAGCTTCCCACTAACGATTGATACTTCCTCATATCTTTAAACTCTGCACCATCATATTTGCTGAGTTTATGATTTACTTCAAGCGGTGTTGAAGCTTCTCTGCAATTCTCCATGTTAAACTTCTTCAGTAAGTTTAGGAGATACCTTTCTTGTGAAACATATACACCATGATCTGTATATGTAACTTCCATTCCAAGACAATATGATAACTTTCCTAGATCACTGATCTTGAACTCTTTTTCGAGTAATCTTTTACCTCCTTGATTCCTTCATCTGTGGTACCTGTGATTATAATGTCATCTACATAAATACAAATGTAGATCATACCTTCATCTGTTCTCTTGATGACTAGACTTGCGTCTGCCTTCGAACTTTGATATCCAAGGTCATTGAGATACTTCAAAAGTCTGTAATTCCAAGCTCTTGGAGCTTGCTTCAATCCATAGAGTGCTCTTCTTAATCTGCAAACATGATTTGGGTAACTGGAACTTACAAACATACTGGGATCTGTTCCTTTAATATGCCTATAATTATTCGCAAATACATCTCTAAATTTGCTTACTCGAATGGCATGTGAAATCGCTATGACAATGTGTTTGTCTTCTCCTCCCCCTTGAGTGATTAACTACCTTTTTACTCTCTTCATAATTATCATATGATTAATCTGTAAATCTTCTTCTTCTTCCAATTTCATGTGAAACTACTACAACAATGTGCCTATCTTCTCCTCCTCCTTGAGTGATTACTATCTTTTTACTTTCTTTTTTATTATCATATGATTCACCTCTCTTTTTCTCTCTTTCTGGTTTCAAATTCAACAAAAATATATCCTGCACATCATATTTCTTGAAATTTTGTGGAACATCAAATTTATTATCTTCTTTTTCCCTATTTACTATCTTTTTCCCCTTAAATTCTTTCTTGACTTCCTTTTTTATTTTTTCTTCTTGTTGCTTCATGTTCTTGCGTTTTCTTGAGATTTTATCTTTTATCATATCTAACACTCCTATATTTTCCAAGTATGAGGTTTTATCTTGGATAATAAAAAATATTTCACTACAAGAAGTGGCCCTCTGTAGTGACTACTAAGGTGACACAATTTCCTTGCTAGAAAATTGCTCCCTTCATCATATATAGCATTGCACATGAATCTTTGGTTATCCAAGGCTCTTATTAGCACTTAAAGTGATGCTCAAATCGATGGATATATGATGTTTTTATAATCTTCTCTTGAATGTAAATTTGAAACTTTTCTCCTTAGTCTTCATTTAATTCAGGTGTTCCTTCCAACCTTCCCTTAGTTTTATTCACATTTACCATCCTCAAGGCTATATGAAAACTAAGATATCTTTCCTCATTTTGATAATTTATGCTACTCTCTTCATTTGTCACCTCCAATGTAGACAATACATGTGTCCATCCATAACGTTCAAGGTCTTCATCATTTAATATTTGATACATGTACCTTTCATCATCTATTGTTCTTTCATTCACACAATGTTCTCTTATAAGAAGATATCTTTTAGGAACTTTTCTACCTGTTGGACCACATGTGCATACTTGAGTCTCATTTTCACTTATTTTAGTTATGGAATCAAAAGATTGCGAAATAGATTCTTTGTCATTATGTACTTTATTCCACTCTCTTGGAGGAACATCATGGTACGTTCCTTTTCTTCAATCAAATCTAGTCATATTACCTTGATATTTCCAATAGAGACAATCTTTTCTCTAATCTTTCACTATATTCTATTCTCTCAAGTAATGGTCTTCCCAAAATAATCTTATAAGAGGTTAAATATGGAACTTCTACAATTGCAAATGTACTTTTTATCTCTATATTGTTTTAGTCATTATAGCTATTTCTACTTCACTATCTAGAATGGTAGTTTCTTATTTTACTTCAAATTCTATTGAAAGAAAAGTATTTCCTTCTTCACCTTCAGAATATCTCCCAATTTTATCCATTGGTCCTTGTAATAGAGAATGTACCACATACGTATTCTTTTCAAGGCTTTTAGTCTTCTCAAAACATTTGACATATTATTTGATATGACGATTTTGCTTCATCAATTCTTTAAAGCTAAATTACATGAAAAATTTAAATTTCTTATTCATCTTTACTTCTAAGGTTAATGGTACATAAATTTGATTCTCTTGCATGTTTCCTTGGCTATCACTCTCTTTGAATTCTAAAGAAGGAAGAACATGAACCCTATGAGATTTTGCTTTCTTTCCCATTACTTCCCTCCATACTCTATCATCTAGATTTTCTAGGGTTTTTGACTTTACTCTTGAAGGATCTCCACGCAACATTTGTTGAGTTAAACGCAGTCATTTCTCTGCACATTTGCATTCTTTCCTTCCCTAAGTTTTGCATAGGATATACCCTAAGTTTTGTTCTATAGTTTGTGGCCCTTAATTAATTCTAGTTTTGTGTGCTCTTATCAAGGTTTTAAGATGTTTAATAAATATTTTTCATAATTAAATATATATTTCTCTTCTACTCCTTGCTTTATGTTTCCTATTGAATTTCTATGGATAAGTTCCTATAATACTTTTTACGACTCCTCTACTTTCTTAGCGCACTTTAATCTTTCTTTTGTCCTTTATCCTTTAAGAGAGACTCTTCTTAGAGTTTTTTAATGGGTGTTACTAATTTCTTTTCACCTTCCATACGTGACTTCATTGTTTGAGCTTCATCTTGTGCCCTTGTAATTACTTGAATGGGTAAACAAGTGTGTGCTTGATTGGAACTACATTGTTTGATATTGGTGGTTGTTATCCTAAGACTAGCCTAGGCTGATCCAAACATTTTTTCCTTCTCGTATTTTCATAGCTTGAAGTTGTTATTCTTTCTCAAAAATATAGGGTAGATGAAGTGGTTCTTATCCTCTCTCGTGTGACATTCAACTAAATTGTCACGGTGGAAGGGTGGCACGGACTTCCTTTGACCATTAGACTGCCTAGCTTGACTTATCATGATGCTCATGGATATGCCTTTCATTAAAATCTCTTCTAATTCAAGTGACCTTGTCTCCATGTCTCTTGTCTCTTAAGTGTTTTTTACATGTCTTCATTTAACTCTTTCTATGTGTGAGTAGGATCTATAATTTTGCATTGAACCAGTGACGACTATCTATTGCAATCATGAGGATACATTTTTTTTGTATTCATAAATCATGATCCACATGCATGCATACTATCCACTAACACCCATGCATATGTTTCAATCTTGAAAGTGTATAAGAAGCTCCTTTGGAACTATTCTTCCTTTCAAAATCGATTCATGTGCATGGTTTCCTTTTGTTCTCATCATACATAATTCATGTTCCACATGCATACATACCATCCACATGCACCCATGCATATGTATTGCTCTCAAAAACATATGAAAATGTTCTTTTGGACCATTCTTCCTATCGAGATTGCTTCGTATGATTGGTTTTCTTTTGTTCTCATCATTCATCTTCATGGATTTATCTTGCATTCAAACATTCCCATTCCCATAATCAAATCATCACATCTATCCTTGCCATGCCCAACGTTACCTTCAATTTCACATTTTTATCACATAAACCTGTCAACAATCATTAGCTTCATACACTCTACATGTGCCGCGACCTGACTCGATCCACCCAAATTGTGATCACATCCACATTTACACCTGACATGAGATGCTTCATAACATTTGCTTTTGATAATGTTGGGAGGTTGTGATCCATACCCTTTGTTGCATATTTTTCATCATCATCACCATTCTTGAGCATTGCACCAGATTTCTCACAATATCATGCACATCGTTTTCATGAAGTAAATACATTTGTGAGAGATCTAGAGCATCCTGCATCACTTGCATATTAACTTAAGATGGAGGAAGGATCCAAATCCTTCATTGTTGATAAACAAAGCCCAAGAATAGTCTTTTCTATGTTGAGAGAGAAGGAAAAATTTAATAGCATAAGCATTACAAGCTACTTAGATTTGTTTGAAGAGCAAGCTATGATTTTTGTTCTTCCTAAAGATCTTTTGAGAACATTCTTTGAACGATTTGTTAATAGATCTATCATAAACCTTGTCGCTCAATATGATAGTCTTTTTTGGAGTGATATTCAAAAGGAGATGCTCAAATAACTTTACCTTGAGGACTATATCCAACATAATCAGGATCGATTCTTATGATGGGTTAATTACCCAAAGCCTAGTAACTCTATCACTCACTTACAAAATGATTATATTAGATGATATGAATGATTTCGTAATGATGATAACATAACTTTTGAACCTGATGTTGTGATCAATTTTCTTAAGCTTCTTCATCCTAAAACTCGTATGGAAGTTGAACTGCGACTAGAAAATTTGGATAAATGCTATGGTCTTATTGAATGTTTTGGTAAAAAATACATAGAGTCGTTGAGGTTGTAGCCCATATACATCAAAGACAATCCATGCTTTATAAGCAGACTAGTCTTCCTCAAGCTAATCTTTGAAAAGCTAAACAACAAGCTAGAGAACAATTCCATGCTATGCTTTTTGACTCTACTCCTATTCCTCAAATAATGGATCCTACTCAAGGTTTTAAAGTAGAGCCAAATAAAAGTGTAGATGAACAATCTCAAGTGAAAATTTCACTGAGTAAATGGAAAGTCTTGTTTATACACAATCCAATTCTGACCAATACTATAGATGCCTTAAAATCTAATTACATCACAAATTTTCGAAATCAAATGAGCCTAATTTCTTTTCAAGAGCCTAGTCAACATGTTGGAGCTCCCAATCAAAATCCACAAGTGTCTCCCACTCAAAGTATATCAAGGTCCTCCAATGCATAATCCTCGATGCAAAATCCTCATCCTCATGTGCAAAATCATCAAATGTATCAACACATGTATTCTCAAGCTTGTCAAACAACTTTTCAAAATCCTCAAAATCAAAATTGTAAAAATCATCAACCATATACTATGGAAGACACTCTTGCACCTCAACTACCACATGTTGCTCCCCAAGCTCCTCAAATGCACCAATTGCCTTATCAAAATCCTAATTATCATGTTCAAGAAATACCTTACCAAAACATTTATCAATTTCAAAATTTCCCACCACAACTTAATTAAAATCCTCAAAATCTGAATGGTTTTGTCCACGGTCCTTGTAGCCATCCTTGATGTGATTTCTTAGTCTAAGAGCACTTTTTAAGAAATTGTGAGCTATTGAAGGCCGCTAAGAAGCAACAACTAGTAATAGACATAGACAACAAAATCTATGACTATCAATCTAGGTTACCTTTGTAAGGAAGGAATGAAAATCACTACGAAAACATGACCATGATAGATGCAGGAACTAGAGGAGTGAAACTATAAGCTCTTCATGAAAAAAAAAGGAACCTAGTAAATCCACAAAGGAAGTTGTCCTCTTCGTAGAGGTTTCCATAAGAGCATGAGATGCAATTAGGCGAATAAGGGCTTGGGTGTCACCAATGGAAGATCAATCTCTTATTTCTCACATATCCAATGTAGAAGAAAAATGAAAAAGAGATGAAACAGATCCTAGTGAAAGAAGAGTGAATAAAAAAAAAAACTGAGATGAAATAGACACCATCATAGAGAAAGGGGAAACATTGCAACCCAAAGCTTAAAAAAAAAAAGAAATGCAACCCATTGAACAAAAACAAGAGGAGAAATAAAACTCCTTCATGAGCATTGAGTTTGTGATTCACCTCCATGGGTGTACTTGCATTTTTTGCATTTTCCATCTTGAACTTAACTCGCATATCATGGATTATTTTATTTGAGTAATGAAAATACTAGAATCTGTATAAACAATCACTAAACCAAGAAAATAAGTCAACAATCCAAGGTCACTAATTTTAAACTCTTCCCTCATCTGAGACTTGATCTTCTTGATGCCATTGGCATAATTTCCTGTAATGATAATGTCATCCACATTAACACATAGATAAATAACTTTTGAATTAGTTTTTTTAATGAATAATGAGGAATCTGCCTTGCTTGCAACAAAACATTGGTCCTGCAAGTATGTGACAAGCACATGGTTCCAAGCTCTAGGAGCTTGCTTTAGACCATACAATGCCTTCCTTAATTTACATACATGATCAGGTTTGTCTTTGTCTTCATATCCTAGTGGTTGAACCATGTAGACCTCTTTAGAGATCCACCCATTAAGAAATGCATTTTTAACATCTAATTGGTACAAGTTCCAATTCTTTGAAGCAAAAATACTTACTAAAACTTTGATAGTAGGCATCGTCACTACACGTGAGAAGGTCTCCTCATAATCCGATCCATGGGTTTGAGCAAACCCCTTTGCAATTAGCCTTGCTTTATACCTGTTGATTGTGTCATCTGAATTCTTTTTCACTTTGTAAATACACCTAGATCCTATTGTTAGAGGAGTAGTAGATTGTGCTCTTTGACTACAGTAGACAAGATTTCCAAAATATGCTTCTGATTACAAGAGTACCCATGTAGCGAAAAGAGTACAAGAATACGTAGTTGATACAAGAAGTCCCACAACCCAGGACTGATAAGTATAGATAACTCAGCTAGAGATGATACAAGAGATCCCACAACTTGGGGTCGTAAGTATGGAGCAATATCTCAGGATTACAAAAACTCCCTTTTGGGAGATGAACTAGATACTAGAAAGAACTTGACAAGATGGCGTGCTATGAGATTACAACAAGACAAGGCTAGATGTCCAGGATACAAGACTAGACAAGACTAGAGCAAGAGATAAAACTAGAACTTGAAAGGGAACCAAGTGAAAGTACTTATTTGAAGGTCAAGAATCCTTGAGCTCCCAAGACTGGCATTGGCAAGACAGAGTATGTATGTGGCCAAAACCTCCTTATATAGGATTTCAAGGGCAGTTCCCAAGGGTGCTTGCAAGGTGATGATGTCAACAATCTGAAAAGGACCTCCGAATGTCAGAATTTAGCAAATAGATGGTGGATCTTAGGGTTTTGACACGTTTTGGATGCGTCAAAGCACTAGTGTCTCCTAATTCTTAACCAATCATGACATATAGGATTCACATGGAATCTGAGGTTTAGGATGGTTTCCTTTGTCCATGACATCACCTCCCCCTCAAGCAAGGAGTTCGAGAAGGAGCACTCATGTTCTCTAGTCTTGACTTCATTGGATTTCTCTTATGGAATGAACCTTGATTGGTGCTCTTTAAAGGTTTTTTGCACGTTCTCAAGTACAATCAGTAATGCCATAACCTTTCGAATGAATAAGGTATTCCAATCTGCCTCATGATATTCTGGAATCTAGGACATGCTCAACTTCAAATTCTTCATGAACATCAATCTCGATAGGTGGTGAAGGACTAGGTCTCTCCCCCCTCAATGGAGAAATGTGATATGGTTCCAACATGGATACATTGAAAACTAGATGTATTCTCATGGTACTTGGTAGCTAGATCTTGAAGGTGACTGGATTAATCTTGGCCAAGATGGAACCAAATCTTTGATGATCTAACTTTGCACAAGGCCTTGAAGTTTGCAATTTTTTTCTGATTAGCCATACTATCCCCAATTTGATACGATGGATTTTGAACATGATGTTGATTTGCATAGTAATTATATTGTTCTTGAGCTTTATGGACCTCTTCCTTGAGGTCTTTGTGAATGTCCATCAGGTACTGGGCCTTGTCTCTGGCAGCTAGGTTCTTGACATGATTTGAGAGTTGTATATCTATCCTTGGATGTTTTCCATAATTTGCAAAGAAGGGATTCTACTTAGTAGTTGCATGAACACTATTGTTATATGCAAACTCTACAAAGGGTAAAAGCTCAAACCAATTATTTTCATGATAATTGCTGGTGCAATGGAAATATTGCTCTAGGATTTGATTCACCCATTCTATTTGTCCATCATTTTGTGGATGATTTGCTATAGATAGTTTAACTTCAACACCAAGGAGCTTGCAAAGACTGTTCCAAATGCTGGATATGAACTATGGACCTCGATCACTAAAAATATCATGATGTACTTGAGAAAAAGTCTAGCAGTGGTTGCACTTGTGATTGCCTTTGTATTTGGAATGAAGTGTGTCATCTTTGTAATTCTATCCACAATAACAAGAATGGTATCATATGTATCTGACTTTGGTAGATCTATGATGAAATCCATAGACAATGAAGCCCATGGCCTTTTCGGAATCGATAAAGGTTGCAAGAGGCCATGAGGTTTATGTCATGGTACCTTAGATCTATTGCAAGTGTCGCAAGTTTGGATATATTCTTTGACTTCCTTCCACATTTGAGGCCACCAAAAATCCCTTGATATGAGTTCTATTGTTTTATTCACTCCAAAATGTCCTACTGCAAGGTTGTGATGACATTATTGAAGTACTTGGATCCTGGGCTTTCTTGGAGGAACATACAGTAGGTTCTTATAGAGTAGTTCTTTTCCTAAAATTTATTTACCTCTTGGACTTTTCCTTCTTGAGCTTTCTGCTTAACATTACAAAAAACTTCATCTTATGGTAGATCTCACGGATCAAGTTATTCAAGGCTGAATCTTCATGATGGCTTGAAGAGATAGCTGCCAACTGGAGATGAATAGGCTTGAGTAATACACTCTCTTGTTGATCAAAGGCCTCTTCACCCTTCTTTGGTGCAAGGTAAGATCTTCTATTGTTGATGTCTTGGATGGTATGTGATGACAACTCTAAGGTTGTTTTGCAAGGTACTCTTAAAGTTTGTGACCGGGTTCCTTGCACACTTGTCTCTCACTTTTCTTCTCTATGTCGCATTGGATCAATGTGTCTCTTGCTCTTCTCTTTCTCTGAAATGTAGACTATGCTCTTTGTTGCTTACTCGAACTCATAGAATGCTAATGCCTTGTTGTGAGTATCGATTCCCCTTACATACATTGCTTCTAACTCATAGTTTATCTTGGTGCTTACTTTCATGTCCCAAGAATCATTTAATATATAAAAGTAAGGACTCCCTAATTTGTCGTATAGTGATTTTAGGACAAAACAAAATTCTAAATGGGGGGTATACATATACTTTTTTGTACTTCTTCTCTTCATATGGATTCACTTTTGATCTTTAATTCATCAAAATGTGTGTATAAGGGAGGCTTCACTTGAACCTTCCAAAACACTTAAAACCCTTGAAAACCTTAAAAAATATAAATATACAACCTTCATTCAACTTTTTTGCAACATTATTGTGAACTACCTATCCATCATTATTCTCAGCCACTTGTGCACCACATGTGCACCACTTTGCACTTTTGCACCACTTGTGCATCACTCATAATGTCACCACTTTTACATTTGACTAGTTGCACAATTGACCACTTTGACCTTTGAATGGCTTCACCATTGACCACTTTGATGAGTTTGACCTTTGACCATCTCAACACCTATTTGTGTTGCGGTTATTGCTCCACCTACTATAGAGCAACTTTTTTGGGATGGTAGAGATGCTCACACACATGAATTGATAGATATAATCATGCTTTTAACTTTGGAGAAGAACTATCCAACGATAATTTTAGTATAGATAACCATTTCCATGGTAAATATTTCCTGCTCATTGGAAAAGGTATTGAATTCAAAGTACCATTCTTGTTAATGAAATCTAGTTCACTATTCATGACATGCTCCCACTTGACAGATCCATTGTGTGTAGAGCTTCTTTGTAGCAAGAAGGCTCACCAACATCTTTCAACATAAGAAAATCAAAATCTTGAACATATCCATCACATCGATATGAGACACATGTAGAACCATCTCAATGGTTACTAAACACAATCATTTGCAAAATAATATGATTGGAAATCCTCACGAAAATCCCTATGTGTATCATTCTCATACATGCTAACTAGAGGACTAGTATCCTAAAACACACTCTTCTCACTAGAACCTCCTTAATGGGATTCGTATGAATTTTAGAATCATTGAAAATGCCATCCCTACTTCTCATCATTGATTGTCTTTAGGATACCATTAGCGATATCCAAATAGATCGTCTCAACCATATCCATGTAAAATGCATTTCTTCAACATATAGTCCAGTTCTTGTCCAAGACTCTTCAACATATGAGCATATGGTTCACACCCAAAAACTTTAAGATGATCAAAATACAACAGCTTCCCTCTACATAACGCTTCTACCACTTTGACACCTTTGGAAGTACCAGATAAAATCTTGATAACATGAACTATAGTCACTATAGTCAATCAACTGTACATTATGTTGAAGAAATATACATACGCTTTTGGTCATCAGTTTGTTCCTCCTTCATTTTCTTGCACCATCCTCTTCAACAATAGATATCTTGCAGAAGTTGGTTCTCTCTCTAGAGAGCATTAACTTAGATGAATGAGTAGTCAATAGAACTTTAATAGTGTCCACATTATGTTTAAAATTTTTTGTGGCATTTGTTAGAAACCTACATTTTAAGGTCTCGGGGTCTTTCTCTACATAGCCTTGAAAAATTGAGGGTACCACCACTCACTGATAAGCTTATTGCAAACACATTAATTATGTTAATTCCTCCTTTTGAGCATTCTAGCTACGCGGGCCTATGCATAACATTATTCCAAAATGTATTTTTCAATTGTAATCATGATTTTTGCTCTCAGTATTTGAAGTTGAGCGTTTCATTCCAAAATAGCTAGCTTTTTGTCCTAGTCAAGAGTTTTGTATCAATTCTTTCTCATTAATGTTAAAAGGTACATGGTGTATTTTATTGCACTAATCACAAGCTTATAAGGTGTATCTAACACTTAAAGATTGCAAGGTCTGGTCCTCTGCTAATTAACTAGACCAATCTTCATCACTTGAAGCCAACATTTCTACCTGGCACAAGCTTTTCAAGTTTTATTAATAATTTCCCTCTCAATGTGGAATTATTACCATTATACTTAGCTCAAAACCAATCAGGCTTAAAAATAACCTATCAAAATATAAAAACTAAAAACTCATTATTATGTGCTTAGAAAAATTAAAGATTATATCATTAAAAAATACGTGTTTGAAGATAGGAAATGGTATTTCATAGATACCAACAACGGTTCCTACATATCTACTTTTGCTATCTATAAGGTTTGTATCTTTTGAACTAGCACGTGATAACTGCTTGAAAGAAGCACCAATGCTAGAATTCTCTATTTTACGCAAAGAATCAATAACTTTGATTCTGATATTTTGTCCATAAGTCCACATATTAGTGAACATTCAAGCCTACAATAATAAATAAATTGTTAGAAGAGAAACGAATATGCATATATGTGCAAAAATAGAATATTAGCATAATTAAATTACCTTTTCTTCACAACCTATAATTGACACCCTCTGCTCATTTGAGATTCGTTCTTTATTTGCATTGACTTGTTGCATTCGAGTATATAGTAAACTCATGAAATAAATCTGTATTCTCATAACTATCAAGAATATGCCTACATGGTTTGTTTCTCCATCTTTTACTTCAGAGATTTTGAAGTTCTCGTTCATACTCATTAATAAATTCTTGCATGCATTCGCTAATATATCCAGTAAAAGAAGAAATATCACATTTTTCTTGCAATGTAAATTGAAATAGAACTCCCTTCCCGATAATATCTCATCTATCAATTTTGAAGAAGAGTGGTCAGTCCAAGCATGTGCAGCTTCTACATGAATGCTTTCAAGGTATTCACTTACATAGTACATGCACTCCTCAAAGATCCATCATTTTTCAATGGATCCTTTTGGTTTTCCTCTTTGTCGCACATAAACTTTTAATATGCCCATAAATTTCTCAATCCAAAAAGAAATCCATCACGTGTTTAAAACTCTTGCAATATCTATTTTATCCACAAGATGGATCATTAAATGAACGGGAATATCACAAAATGATGTTGGAAGCTCTTTCCCCATCGGACATTGTAGCTTCTAACATTCATGTTTCTTTTGTGGGATCAACACTTTGTCAACCTCTTTTGATGTAATGCACCTATTATTAATCATAAATTAAATTATAAAGAAATTAATTTATAAAGAAGATATCAAACTATCTTATATATTAAACACAAAAGTATGATGATTACTTTATAAATGATCCAAAACAATAGATTACATCCCATATTCCTTTGGTTGCACATCAATCAATAACAAGAGGTAGAATGTGCTTCAGAAAGTTATTACAGTCATGTGCCTTTAACCTAGATAAGCTCTATCATCCAAAGTACACATGTTTTGGAAAGATGCTCTCTATCTTGTATGTTTTTGAATCAACTAAATCCTATTGTTGATAGCATTCATCTCCTTTCTCATAAGCATTCAAGTACCAAGTTCATAAGTTACTTATTATCAATATTTACCAAAAATCAGCCATAATTTTGGTTTTGATTTTTTATCCTTTAAATCATTTCTTGATGTTCTTGTGTCGTTTGATCCAAGAAGATGTTTCCATGATGAATCACCAACATTCTTGAATACATGCATAGGATCGAGAAGCTCAGAGATCTTTAACTATCTCCAATACTCCAAGGAATACCATATCAACATATTATTTGCTAATGATAATTTTCCCTTACCTCTAATCTTAACATTCCCATCATCTTTGTCCTCATTGAAGATTTTGGATTCTGGGTCTATAAGAGGCCCTTGTTTTTGGATACCAAGCGAAAACTTTCATTGTTTTTGGACACTAATCTATTTCAATCTTTCCATTGAAATGTATCACTTCTCTTTTGGATCGTAATGGATGATCGTCACATGAGGTCGCTTGTTTAGTATATGCATGGTCTTTCATCTATCGCATTGCAATACAAAGACATTTTGCTCCAACTTTACAGGTGTTGTTTGCTAGCAGTTTGTTTATAATGCTTACAACCTCACCTTTATGTACTGGTGTTACTTTTTGGCAATGGGTTTATATGCATTAGGTCAACCACATAGGAAAATCTCATTTCAATTTCATTGCATAAACTCTTGATCTACAGGATTGTAGTATTCGCTCCTCAACATACACATACATATGCATACACATACTCACATACATATTACATACACACATGCATATTACATACACACTCACATACATATTACATACACACATGCATATACATACACATACATATCACATACTCACATGCATATGCATGCATACATACACACACATGCATACACACATATACATACAGACATGCATATTACATACACATGCATATTACATACACACACATATGCATACTCATACTCACATACATGGATGTACACACACATATACATACATACATGTACACACACATATGTATACATACACACATGCATATGCATACATATATACACACACATTTGCATCTACACACACACATACATACATACACACCTGCATACACATGCATATACATACACACACATACACACACATACATACATATATATAGTTAAATATATAAAAAATAGGATTTTTGAGTTTTACAGTGCATAAAGACATCCTAAATAAAGTATGTAATTAAATGTATGTAAACATTAGAGAAAAATCTAAATATATGAAACATAAATAATTAAATATCTAAAAAATAGATTTTTAAATTTTTAGGGTTTATATATATATATATATATATATATATATATATATATATATATATATATATACCAGAAATAGGATTCTTGAATTTTTACACGTAAACACATATTAAATAAAGTATGCAAAAAAATGTACATAAATATTAGAGAAAAAATCTAAATATATCACATATAAATAGTTAAATATATAAAATATAGATCTTTAAATTTTTAGGGTTTATATATATATATATATTGAAAATAGGATTTTTGAATTTTTACACATAAACACATCCTAAATAAAGTATATAATTAGATGTATGTAAACGTTAGAGGAAAAAGCTAAATATATGAAATATAAATAATTAAATATCTAAAAAATAGATCTTTAAATTTTTAGGGTTTATATATATATATATATATATATATATATATATATATATATATATATATATATATATATATATATATATATATATATATATATATATATATATATATATATATATATATAAATTAAATATCTAAAAAATAGATCTCTGTATTTTTAGGGTTTATATATATATATATATATATATATATATATATATATATATATATATATATATATATATATATATATATATATATATATATATATATATATATATATATATATATATATATATATCAAAAATAGGATTTTTGAGTTTTTACACGTAAACACATCCTAAATAAAGTTTTAGGATTAATATTAATTTATACAATGAAATATATGTAGAAATATCTAAAAAACTAGATCTTTAGATTTCTTAGGGTTTATATATATATATATATATATATATATATATATATATATATATATATATATATATATATATATATATATATATATATATATATATATATATATATATATATATATATATATCCTAAGATCTCCACATGGGATTAGATGGCATCTCCATGTACACCTTTGGGAGCTCATGACCATGACGACTCCAAGGTATATCGCATACGTGATGGAGCTCCGGTGATGGATGCAGCTAAGAAGTCCATGCGTCAATGCATACGAAAACTTTGCTCCATGCAGTTTGGACATCTTGTCATGTTGAAATGGAGCAAATAGGATAAAGATTCCAAAAATTATATCACACAGTCGATATATGAAGAGTATCGGCTAGTAGCTAGGCATCCTATTATGAGCGTAGAGTGGATTCAGCACATGGCACATTAGGTGATGTCTCATCGGGGTCCTAGGCTCACAATGCTTTCAGAGCAGGCTTACCGAAGCCTGTATGGTTAGATGCTGAGGAGTGGGAATCAATTCATGATGAGTAACAACATACTCTTGACTGATATCGTCAACAGCGAGATGTAGCAGCCACATGTCTAGATACAATTGGAACGTCACATTTGGATAGCGGCAGATACGACAATATGCATTACCAATTTGTAAGTGTCATTTTAATTATTGAATTTTTTTGTGTTAAGCACATCATGTATGTTCATCTAACATTTTGCATATTTATTATAGGAGTTGGCAGTGGATCATTCTTCTATGCAAACTGAAGAAGCTTATGGATATTGTCATGGATTGGTTGCACTGTTGGAGGACTTGGAGGGATGCGGTGCGATCATTTCATGGGTGCATCTATGATGAGGTGAAATTATAGCTTGGTTTGGTATTTTTGGTTGTTGTTTATAAATATCATGTCAACTTGTCTCATTTTACGCATATTCTTTGTTGCAAGACTGTAGGTGTAAAGGTTTTGATTCCTTTGAGCATATGTATGTTAGTGCTTTGCCACAATTTTGTATTACACTTATATGTGGCAATGGTGCACCATAATTTTGTATTCGGTTCCTATATCGAAGTGCTTTGCCACATTTTGTATTGGCTCATATATGGTAGTGGTTTTCCACACTCTGTTACATGCTTCATTTATGGAATATACAACTTTTTTGTACATGATTCATGGTTCATTCTACTCATCTCTTTTGTGTTCGAGAATATTTTTCTATATGATATCATGTTTTGGTTGCCATTAGAGTACACATCACATGTACTCGGTTTTCTTTGGGCAGAGTGTATTTTCTTTTGCTACACAACATCATGGTAATGTTGCTACAACAAGAGACAACACAATCTGCCCAAAAAGAATCCTGCACATATGGTCATCGGTATGCCCATCGGTACTCCCAGCATAATGTCAATATATGCAATGGTATGTTCAGTAGGTCGTCGATATGAGTGTCACTCATACCAATGCTTATACCGGTAGTTTCCTATCAATGCTTATACTGACTCCTACACCGACATCGTGGCAAATTTGCACCCACTCATTTTCCTCGGTAGAAGCCTCGGTATAACCTTGATGTGTTGTAGTGAGAATACTCTTAAAACAACAAGTCAGTTTAACAAAGCGCTCTTCTCTATATAGTATACCTGATAGTTTGGCATGTTTGGTACTTGTCTTCCTCAGACTTGTCTGCATACCTCAAGATAGAATGGTGTATATTACTTATGAAAGGCTACACCTGGTGGTATACCTCTTCAACAAGATGTGGCAATGAATTACTATTTATAAAGTTCGGCATCCAATGGCTAACAGTGGCACACATGGAGGATCTGAAATCAAAAATTTCAACTACAAAAATGAATCATGTTAGTCTACCTCATTTGTTTCTTCGTTAGAGGGATTAAATACTTTGGCTTTAAATGAATCCCGAGTGTCTTTGAAGGTTTCCTGAATCTTTTTGGTAGTCTTCAGAAGATGTTGTACTTCATCTGGTTGTAAAGTATCTGAACCAGCTGGAGTGGCATCATAGGTTGAAGCCTAAGACAAAATTGATTTACTTTAGGATTCGGTGAGGTGCAAGCAGAATTCCTCTTGAATATAGAAATCTTGTTGGGCTATGTGCTTTTGGGGTTGAGCTTCAAGCCGAGCATTCTATAGAGCTTGATCTTTCAACCTTTTTCTTGAGCTAAATCTTATTGTATATAATGGTCAAACTTGTTGCTATGTAGCCAGGATCTATTGAACCTATTGGTCGGCCTTGGTAGACAACTTTTGATTGATTTCTTTTCAGGTGATTGCACTCTATTATAGGAGATCATAATCCTGAGCCTGTTCTTGTAAATGAAATTTCATTATGTCTAAAATCATTATGCTAGAATGGATTCCTTAAGAGAATAAAAGCATTGAACTTTTCTTGAATAGAGAGATTGATGAAGTGTTTTGGAGATTAAAACCAGACCAACCTAGTGAGATTGTTAGAATCATGATATATGACTTCAAAGACCCTGCGACTCTGGAGAAGTTTTTCTATCTAGATACCACTTTAGAAAGAATGTTCTTAGTAATGGAGCATGGAAGGCATGCATACACTTCTAAGGGTGATTTGATCTTTCCCCCATCAAGATCTAATGTTTCTCATGGTCAACATGGAGCTAGGTCATCTCCGATTAATGGTGTCCATAAGGAACGAACTAGGGAGAGGCCTGAAGTAAGCTTTGCTAAACCCTCAAGAAGAGACACATCGGGATTGGAGATAGATAGAACACATCAAGAGTGGCATATAGGTCCAAGACATCAAAACGGTATGTACAAATTTCCCCTACCAAGTTGAACAGAACACCCTAGAATATTGAGGCCTACACAACTGGTAAAGTCCATGAAGAACTACTTCGATGGCACTAGAGATCCATATGATCATGTAGTAGAGTTTAGGAAAGTCTTAAGAGCTGAGGAAGTTGATGAATTTTTCAATTAGTACAATGCCTTTGGACAAACTCTCAAGAATATCTCTATGAGGTGCTCCCAGACACTACTTATCCAAGGCTTTTGTCTCGATTGCGATAAAGAACAACTCTTAAGAGATTTTCCTAAGAATCCAACCAATACACAAAAAATTAATCCAATCAATGTTATTGGATTGGTGGTAGATCCTTGTGGAATTGTCATAACCACTACCCTAGTGCAAGTGGTAACCAGAACTCAAGCTCTACAGCAAAACCAAGGCATAGGTCAAGAGATGAATTTAAACAATAGTGAGAATAAGAGTAACTAAGAAGATAATGAGAGCCTAGAAGGATAGCCATGAATAGATGAAGAGAAGATGAGTGAACGCAAAGAGAGCCTAAGGGAAACAAAAGTCAAAGTGTTAGTGATCCAATCTCACAGAAACTCTCAACCCTCACCACATTCATCACATCGAAACGATCCCATCAAACCACCACCACCTAGAGTAGGATCAATCCTAGAATATCCTACTCTAAAAGATCTAGACATGATGTTCAAATCATTTTAGGCCGGAATTCAAGAAGGGAAGAACATGGTAGAGTTAGATAACTGCTACCCTAGAGCCGACCTAGAAATTGAAAGAACCAAACTTTGTTAAAAAGTGGTAGAATTAGCTCTCCGGCTTTCTAATTACACTAACTCATCCAAGACATAGTTTAATTTTGACAGATTACTAGAAAGATTGGAAAGGATGATAACAAAGCCTAGGAAGTTAGTTACATCAAAGGTCAGTGACAATGGAGGTGAAAGGATAAGCATGCACCCTACGGAAGTTTATGCTCCTAATTCCACAAGCATGGAAATCTCTTATTTTGTAAATCAGTATTTCGAAGAATTCTTGATAGAGATACAAGAGGAGAAGTGGGTCAAAGAGAGCAAGGATCCTCCCATTGAGATAGTGAATGATCTCCATGACCAATTCCCAGAGCACATTCCCTCTATCTATGGAGAATAGGAAGATGCGCAGAAAAGTGAGGGATTGGACTTTGAATCCAATTCCTTGTAGGAACTACCTCATTTCACAAGCCCATGGGAGTTGAAGTGTATTCATATGAGAGCCCCCACTTTCATTTTCTGAGAAACGCACAATCATTTTTCCGTAGGAATATTGATATAGTGAAGAACACTAAAGTGCAACATTATCTCACTTTAGAGGTGCTACTCAAAGTTAAGCATGAATTGTGGATACACATAGCTGTTGGTGCAGCATATACTGTGGAATTCGCTTACACCAGAAGAACTAAGCTAGAATGATATTAGAACACCTCTATAATCATCAGTAGCTTAGCAAACTTTCTGAAACTGAAAACGTTATAACTGTATTTAGTGAAAACTGAAAATTTACTTTACAAAAAGTTTTGCGTTTCCTTCAAGCTTCAATTCTAAACTGATTTACTTCAAACTTTACACCACTGTGTTTGCTTATAGTTAAACAATCTTTCCGTTACTTAACTGTGAAAAAACTGAGTTTTTAACTCATCGAAATATCACCAGAACTTCACCGGACTGTCACTGAAATCTTACGGTAATTGTACCGGAATGCTACCGGAATCAACTGCAATTCTGTTTGTTGTTACTTCAAATGTGTATACATGAAGTAAGGAAGTAATACCTGAACTTCCTTCACTGAATGAACTCTATCTCAAGTTTGAGGAAAAACTTCATCAGTTCTGGATGCCTTTACGGTCAGACATTGTACCATGTGTACATGTCCCATTTCACAAAACTTTTTGATCAATTTGTAGTTGAGACTATTAGCTTCAAGTTAAGCTATCATTCATGAAAAACTTTGCACTGTACTGTGAGATCTAACTCCTAGAAGTACCGGAAAATGTTTACTAAGAAAACTATAACTATTAACTAACTTTCATAGTAACATGAAATCTCTCAGATTTCTTCACATACAAAGAATGCACTCAAACTTCCACATGAACATGTGTTTTCTATTAGAGAAGATGTGTACAAAAATAGCTTGGCCTCACTTTGCTCATAGCTATGGAAAACTCTCCTACTCTGAGTAGTTATTCCTTACCATCTCTCTCAGATGAATACCCGACATTTCAGGTTATGTTATTCATCTCTACATATGCAATCTCTGATGTCTTCTATATCACTATATCACCATATTTCTCCCTACAGGATTCTTCTTCTTTTTATTAACTTCTCTCTCTCTCTCTCGCTTATATACAGTTTTTGATCCGGGTTTCAACAAAACTCGTAATTCTGGAAGTTTCTACGTTGTATATTACAAGCATGAATTTGTCCCTTCACTAAGGCTTTGATTTTTTCTGAATGCTTTGTTTTCTGCTTTTCTTTGTCTTTCTTTGTCTTCAGGTCTTTATGTCTAATTAGTGAGTGAATCTCCAACAGCTCCCCCTCAATCACTAATTAGCATCTTTCGGTCTTTCATATATTCTTCTTTTCTTTTATTCCTGTCAGTTCTTTTAATCTGCTTGTCTTTACTCCATCCAAGCTCTTTGTTAGAATATCTGCTATCTGATCTTTTGTAGAAGTGAATACTAATTCAATCTCCTTCTCCATTACCTTTTCCCTCAGGAAATGATATTGAATCTCTATGTGTTTTGTTCTTGCATGAAATACTAGATTTGCTGCAAGATACAACGAACTCATATTATCTCCATGTATGATAGGTATACCTTGATCAATACCCATGCTTTTGAACAAGGTCTGCATCCATATCACTTCTTTAGCTACTTCCACAAGTCCTTTATATTATGCTTCAGTTGACGATAAAGCCACTGTATGCTGCTTCTTTGAACACCAGCTGACAAGCTTATCTCCTAAGTATATCATATACCCATGTGTTGATCTTCTATCATCTTGACTTCCTGCCCAGTCTGAGTCACTGTATACTCTCAGCTTTATATCTGATGTAAAAGGATAATATAATTCTTCCTTTATAGTTCTTTTAATATATCTAAGAACTCTTTGTCCTGCAACCCAATGTTGATCTTTCGGACAATGCATGAACTGTGAGAGAACTCCCACTGCATAATTGAGATCAGGTCTTGTTAGTGTAGCATAAATTAAGCTTCCCACTAACGATTGATACTTCCTCATATCTTTAAACTCTGCACCATCATATTTGCTGAGTTTATGATTTACTTCAAGCGGTGTTGAAGCTTCTCTGCAATTCTCCATGTTAAACTTCTTCAGTAAGTTTAGGAGATACCTTTCTTGTGAAACATATACACCATGATCTGTATATGTAACTTCCATTCCAAGACAATATGATAACTTTCCTAGATCACTGATCTTGAACTCTTTTTCGAGTAATCTTTTTACCTCCTTGATTCCTTCATCTGTGGTACCTGTGATTATAATGTCATCTACATAAATACAAATGTAGATCATACCTTCATCTGTTCTCTTGATGACTAGACTTGCGTCTGCCTTCGAACTTTGATATCCAAGGTCATTGAGATACTTCAAAAGTCTGTAATTCCAAGCTCTTGGAGCTTGCTTCAATCCATAGAGTGCTCTTCTTAATCTGCAAACATGATTTGGGTAACTGGAACTCACAAACCCTTCACGTTGTTCCATATAGACTTCATCTGATATATATCCATTCAGAAATGCATTCTTTATATCGAGCTAACTTAGCTTCCATCCTTTTGATGCTGTTATAGCAATCACTATCCTTATGGTTGACATCTTTGCCATCGGACTAAACATCTCATCATAATCTATGCCATACGTCTGAGCATAGCCTTTGACCACCAGTCTAGCTTTGTATCTGGCTATCCTTCCCTCTGCAAGCTTCTTAACTTTGTAAACCCATTTATTTCCAATCACTTTTTTACCATTTGGTTTTGGAACAAGTTCCCAAGTCTTGTTCTCCTCTAGTGCACTGAACTCCTCCTTCATTGCTTCTTCCCATTTTACTTGACATTTTGCTTCATTGTAGTTCTGGGGTTCTTCATCTTCCTTTACTAGGCAAGCATAATTTTTCTGAGTCAAATAAGAAGTATCATAGGAATACCTTGTCGGTTGTTTCCTTACTCTGTTTGACCTTCTTGGTTCAAACTCTTCATGTGTATCTGAATACACATCTTCATCAAATCTTGGTCCTTCTTTGTTTCTCATACCTGATCCGATCCTGGACGTACTTGCCTGCATATGATCTTCATCTCCATTCACCTGCATATGTGATTTACCTTTTTCATTCCTTCTTATCTCTTCTTCAAGTGTTTCAACACTATGCTCTTTATCTGTATACCAGCTCTTTCCTTCATAACTGTCACATCTCCGAAAACAGTAAATTGTTTGGTTAAAGGACTCCATAACCTGTAACCCATCTATTTTTCATCATATCTGATGAACACATATTTTTCAGCTTTTGGTTCAAGCTTATGTCTAAGTTGTGATGGTACATAAGCATAAGCAACTGATCCAAACACTTTACAATGATCAAGTGTTGGTTTCTTACCCCACCAAGCTTCACAAGGGGTCATTCCATTTAAAGTTGTACATGGTAATCTCTTTACCAGATATGTAGCTGTATTTACAACCTCAACCCAAAGATAGTTTGGACAATTCTTCTCCTTTAGCATTCCTCTTGCAAACTCAACTAGAGTTCGGTTTCTTCTTTCTGCTACTCCATTTTGTTGCGGTGTATACCTGCAAGTTATTTCTCTTTTGATACCTGCATTCCACAAAAAATCATTGAACTCTCCAGAAAAATATTCTCCTCCTCCATCAGACCTAATTCTTTTGAGTTTCTGTCCTGTAAGTCTTTCAGCATATGCATGAAAATGCCTGAAAGCTCCAAACACTTCTGACTTCTCTTTCAAAACATAAAGAGTTATCCATCTTGTTGCATCATCAATAAAAAGAACATAATACCTTGAGCCACTGATAGATCCTTCTTTTGTCGGTCCCCATACATCTGTATGTATGAGCTCTAGCACACCATCATGTTTGTAACCATTTTTCTGAAATGGTAACCTGTGGGCTTTTCCCATGTGACAGGCTTCACATTTGTGAATCATATGTTGGTTCTTCATATTTGGTAATCCTCTCACGGATTGTTTCTCCACCATCATTTTGATTCCTTTTTCATTAAAGTGTCCTAACCTCTTATGCCAGAGGTCTAGTTCTGTAAATGCTTTATCACCATGTGTGATTAAAGCTTGACCAACATTCCCTTTCACTTTAAGAGTAAAAAGTCTACTTTCCTTTTTACCATGGACAATTTGTTTGCAGCCTTTCTCTGGATCTTCAATAAATACTCCTTCATTTGTAAACTTGACTTGAAAACCTTTTTCTACTATCTGTCCCACGCTGATCAGATTCTTCGGGATTGTTGGAACATACAAAACATTTGTTAGTAGGTCAGATCCATTCTTACACTCTACCTTTCCAATTGACCTTACATTATGTTTCGTGTTATCACCTGTTTGTACTGTATGATTTGAAATACCTCCTTCCAGTTCTGATAATAATTCTATATTTCCTGACAAATAATTTGAACAACCAGAGTCAATGTAGAATACCTTGAGGTCTTCATTTTCTGACACACTTATCGAATTCATCATCAACATTGTATGATCGTCATTTTGCGTATCACTCGCATAGTTGTAGTAGGTAGTGTTGTGAGACTGATTTTGTCCCCAACTTCTTGCTCCACCTCTACCATGTCCGCCTCTTTGGCTTTGTCTTCCTCTTTGATATCTTCCGCTTCTACCTCTGCTATTGTTATTTTGATTCTGACTTGATCCTTGAGAATTATGCCAGCAATCATGAGCCAAGTGATTGCTTAATCCACAGATCCAACAAGCCTTCTTGTTACCTCTTCCTTTTGCATTACCTCTTTTTCTGACGTTGCCTCGTCCTCTTGCATAATTTGCTTGAGCAATCACTTCTTCTTCATCTTTTTCTTTACCTTTGTCACCTTTCTTCTTACTTTTTGCGTACATAGTAGAACTATGTCCTTTCTCTCCATTTGTCTTCAAATCTTGCTCAAACGTTAGCATTAGTCCAAGCAACTGATCTAAATCTGGTACAAAATGATTTAATGAAAGTTCAGTTGAGAGTACGAAAGGTTTCCACCTTTCATCTCCTCTCAGTCTAGCAAGCAATTGCGCTATCAACCTGTGATCTTTGATATCTTCATTAATTGATCCAAGACTGTCTGCCAAGTCCTTCATCTTAGTGACATAATCACTAATTCTTTGACTTTGCTTTTTCTTGAACGTTGTAAACTCTGACCATAAGCTAGCCTTTCTAGCTTTCGTAGTATTTTGGAAATGATCTTCCAATGCACTCCATATGTCTTCCGCTTTCTCCAGAACTCTAATATGTGGTAGTAGATGATCTGTAACGGTATTGTAGATATAAGCTCTTGCCGTTGCATCTTTCTTCTGCCACAGCTTCAAGGCTTCTAACTCTTCTTTTTTTGGTTGATTGTCGTCTTCAAAAGTTGGCTTCTTTTCTTCTCATGTTACATATATCATTAAGTCCTTACTCAAAAGTAAGGCTTCCATTCTCATCACATGCCGGATAATTATCTCTGTCCAATTTGTCAATAGAAATATGATCTGCCATGATCTTCTTATTTATGTTACTGCCGATGAGTGTAACATTAAAGAATTTTACCCTTTGTAAACCTTTACCATTGAGAATAACTTCGGAACGCTTCTCTGATGCCGTTTTCTGTTGATCTCCTCAGCTTTCACCTTTCTTTATGAGAATTCTTCAAATTCTCTTTCTGTTTCTTCTTCTAAGAAACCTTTTCTGCTCTTCAGAACCTTTTCTGTTCTGGTACAACTTGTTGATCTTACTGCTCTGATACCAATTGTTGGTGTAGCATATACTACGGAATTTGCTTACACCACAAGAACTAAGCTAGAGTGATATTAGAACACCTCTATAATCATCAGTAGCTTAGCAAACTTTCTGAAACTGAAAACTTTATAACTGTATTTAGTGAAAACCAAAAATTCACTTTACAGAAAGTTTTGCATTTCCTTCAAGCTTCAATTCTAAATTGATTTACTTCAAACTTTACACTACTGTGTTTGCTTACAGTTAGAAAATCTTTTCGTCACTTAACTGTGCAAAAATTGAGTTTCTAACTCACCAAAATATCACCGGAACTTCACCGGACTGTCACTGGAATCTTACCATAATTGTACCGGAATGCTACCGGAATCAGTTGCAATTTTGTTTGAGTTACTTCAAATGTGTATACATGAGTTAAGGAAGTAATACCTGAACTTCCTTCACTGAATGAACTCTATCTGAAGTTTGAGGAAAAACTTCATCAGTTCTGGATGCCTTTACGGTCAGCCATTGTACCATGTGTACATGTCCCGTTTCACAAAACTTTTTGATCAATTTGTAGTTGAGACTATTAGCTTCAAGTTAAGCTATCATTCATGAAAAACTTTACACTGTACTGTGAGATCTAACTCGTAGAGGTACCAGAAAATGTTTACTGAGAAAATTGTAACTGTTAACTAACTTTCACAGTAACATGAAATCTCTCAGATTTCTTCACATACGAAGAACGCACTCAAACTTCCACATGAACATGTGTTTTCTATTAGAGAAGATGTGTACAGAAATAGCTTGGCCTCACTTTGCTCATAGCTATGGAAAACTCTCCTTCTTTGAGTAGTTATTCCTTACCATCTCTCTCAAATGAATACCTGTGTTAAATCCCTGAGATCCCCCTCATTTTTGGTGGGGTTCATGCACAGAGTTCGAGGAAGCACGGAGATCGATGCATACGTTTTTCCGCCCAGCCACGTACCTCTTCTCTCGATATTTACACTCCATAATTGGAGTGACTTGTGGCAACTCACATGAGTGCCACATGGCACTCATGTGTGTGCCTTCTAGTGAAACCCCCAAGAGATGGTTCACACCATCTCTTTTATAGGGAATCCCTTTATAACATTATGGTTCACACCATCTCTTTTATAGGGAATCCCTTTATAACATTTCCTTCCCCTTAACTCCATTTTTGTCCTCAAAAATGGTATTGGAAGGTCTAGAAATCAAGAGAATGGTACTCCCACTACATCCCCATGTATAAAAATACATGGTCCTGTCTCCGTGTTGTTTCCCCATATCCTTCCCCTTAAGAAAACTCTTGGAAAGGTAAACTAAAACTGGGAAACCGTCTCTGAAGGGTGTTAACCCGCTCCCATGTGGCACTATCTTCTGAACTATCTTTCCACTTTACTAGACACTCTTTATACAAGTGACTCCTCGTCCGTTTCTCTCGAGTGCGTAGTATGCTCTCTGGCTCATGTGGAATAGATTGCACAGAAATAGGCTCTATTACCTCACTATCTGGAATGAGGTTGTCAGATTCACCCAGCCTTTTCTTAAGCCGGCTAACATGAAATACTGGATGGATTTGACTATTCTCTGGAAGTTGGAGCTGGTAAGCCATCTTTCCTATTCTCTTAAGTATTTGGAAAGGTCCACAATACCTAGGAGATAATTTTGGACAAGGTCCCGTCTTCATGGTTTCAGACCTAGATGGAACTCTAAGATAGACTTGCTCTCCTACCTCAAAGTTGATATCTCTTCTTTGAGGGTCAGCATAGGCTCTAGCCCTATCCTGAGCTTTCCTAATGCTGTCCTTAGCAAGTCTAAGCATATCATTCATTTCTTCCAAGAAGTCCTTTGCAGCTTGAACTTTTTCATTCTTCAAGCCAACTGCATACGGAGCCCTTGGCTGAAACCCATACATAAGCATAAATGGACTATGCCCAGTGGAAGAGTGCTTGGCACTATTATATGCAAACTCTACTATAGATAAGTACTCCTCCCAATTAGTTTGCCTTTCATTCACATATGCTCGAAGCATATCCTCTAGGATTTGGTTAACCCTTTCTGTTTGCCCATCCGACTGTGGGTGCTCGGCCGTACTCATGCTAAGCTTTGTATCCAACCTTTTGAAGACCGCTCTCCAAAAGTGGCTAGTAAACTTCCTATCCCGATCAGAAACTATGTCTAAAGGAAGACCATATAACCGGTATAGGTTCTCAACAAAGAGTCTAGCCAACTCAGGTGTCTTCACTGTAGTATGTGTCGGAATAAACCTAGCCATTTTGGTTAACCTATCCACAATTACCCAGACCGAGTCGTGCCCTCTCTGTGTCTTAGGTAATCCGACTATAAAGTCCATGGAGATACTCTCCCACTTCCCATTAGGAATATCCAATGGGTGGAGTAGTCCTCCAATCCTCAACCTCTCAGCTTTGTTGACCTGGCATTTATTGCACTTAAGCACATACTCTAGGACGTCCTTATGAAGTCCAGGCCAATAAAACTGCCTCTTAACAAGATCATAAGTCTTGTTAACTCCTGGGTGTCCCGCGCTAGGTGTGTCATGACACTCATATAAAATATGCCGTCTCATCTCAGTATCTCTAGGGACACACACCTTACCTTTATATAACAGATATCCATCATGGACACTGTAATTCTTCCACTTGAATCCTTCTTGAGTACCCGTCGATACTCCATCCTCATTGGAAACCCGTATATCACGATCCCCATTCTCTATGGCTTCCCAAATCTCGGAATATGCAGGATCAAGCCTACATTTCCCTCTAATAGACTCAAGTAGCTCGCTAGTGATCTGAGTAAAACTCAGTCCATTGAGCATAGGCATGCGGCTAAGTGAATCAGCCACTACATTAAACTTTCCCTTCCTATACCTAAGCTCATAATCAAACTCTTGAAGGGTCTCTGCCCATCGGGCCTTACGACCTTTAAGGTCTGTTTGATTAGAGAGCCACTTAATGCTCTCTTGATCAAACACTATCGTAACTTTGGCACCATATAAATAATGACGCCACTTCTTCAAAGCATGGACTATTGCATACAACTCCTTCTCATAGACGGAGTAATTCTTTTGAGCCGGTTCTAGTTTCTTGCTCTCAAAAGCTAATGGTCGACCATCCTGTACTAAAACCGCTCCTATAGCAAAATCACTCGCGTCAGTTTCAACCACAAATGGTTTATTGGGATCTGCTATGTGTAAAAGTGGAGCTGTAGCAATTGCTACCTTCAACTTTTCCATACTTTGCTTCTGTTCGTCTCCCCAGTGAAAGGCTTTCCCTTTCCCTTTAAGCTGTTCCGTCATCGGGACAGCAATTTTGGCGTAGTTCTTAATGAATCTTCGATAGAAACCTGATAAACCTAGGAAGATCTGCAGCTCCTCCAGGTTCCGTGGATGTGGCCATTCCATAATAGCCCTTACTTTTTCAGGATCCATCTGGATTCCATCTTGGGAGACTATATGCCCAAGGTATTTAACCTCTGTCTTGAAAAATTCACACTTTGACTCCTTAGCAAAGAGCGAATTTTCCCTTAGCACTTGAAATACTTTTCTCAAGTGTTCCAAGTGCTCCTGTTCTGATGTACTATAGATCAGAATGTCATCTAAAAAGTCTACTACAAAGCGTCCTAGATAAGGCCGTAAAACACTATTCATGAGTTTCATGAAAGTGGCAGGAGCATTGGTGAGACCAAAAGGCATCACCAAAAACTCATAGTGCCCATATCTAGTCCTAAATGCAGTTTTAGGGACATCCTCTGCCCTAATCCTGATCTGATGATATCCTGATCTAAGGTCAAGCTTGGTAAAATACCTAGCTTGATGTAACTGATCAAATAGATCTTCCAACCTAGGCATTGGAAATCTATTTTTGATAGTTACCTTATTTAGTGCTCTATAATCTATACATAGTCTCATAGAGCCATCTTTCTTTTTAACTAGGAGCATTGGCGATGCCCATGGTGAGTTACTAGGTTTGATGAAGCCTTTATCTAAATAATCCTGCAATTGCTTCTCAACCTCCTCATGCTGAGAAACACTAAGCCTATAAGGTGGTCTACAAATAGGGTTAGTGTTAGTAATAACTTCTATGGCATGGTCAATGTCCCCTCTCTCAGGTGGTAGCCCTCTAGGTAAGTCAGTGGGAAAAACATCTCTGAATTCAAACATAAGATCCTTAAAACTTTTAACTACACACTCTTGCAAAAAAGAATAATAGAAAGTCCTGTTCATATTTACATTCAAAGCATGAAAATATACATCAGATGAGCTGTCTATACAATGCTCCATATCATGACTATACAATAAAAACATATCCTGTACATGCTGTGAACAACAGAGACTATACAACTCTAATGATGAGATGAGAGGTGCACTAGGTACATCTCTTTCTCCCTGAATATAAACTGTACTTCCATTCTTTTCAAACTCGAGTGTGTTATTTTGATAGCTGCGTTTAAGTGTATCTCCCAACCCCCATAGCCACTCTCTTCCTAAGACTAGATCTGTCCTCTCCATGTTCATAATTTGGAAGTCCATATGATCTATATAATCCTGCATTTTGACTTCCAAATTGGATACCATAGTATCCCATATTCTTTTATCTTGCCCTTGCATCATAGATACAATGTATTTATGTGCACTAGGCTGTTGGGGAATCTTCAATTTCTTGACCAAAGCATAGTTTATGAAGTTATGAGTGGCAGAGTCATCTATCATGACTCGCACCCTGGTCCCGTATACACTACCATGTAGCTTGACCAAGTCATGTGGTCCAAACTGCGGTGACCACAATGACTGAGTCAAACAACACGTGTGCTCTATATCCTCGTGCATCACCTCCACTCCCTTGCAGCTAGAGCTGCCATGAATGGGAAGGGTCTGCACCAGGTGGACCGCCTTTTTGCCCCTTTCAGGAGCCGTACTAGACTCTGGTCCTTTCTTCTTTTCTTCCCCCTTCTTGAGTGGACAGTTCCACTGTGAGTGGCTAGGGGATAGGCACCTAAAACACAGGTTCTCTCTTTTGGCCTTCTCAAACTGGTCTGTGGATAGCTTAGGCCCTTGTGATCTTTGTTTTTTAATAAAAACCTTGTTTTTCCCAAAAGGCAACTTTTTCTTAAATTTAGTGGTGCTAAGAGGTTTAAGGGGCTGATCCGTCTCCATAGGAGTATACTGAGGACGGTTATGGTCCTCATATATCTGTGCATATTTGATCGCCTCCTCAAACGTCTTAGGCGCATTTCTCCTGACTTCCCTCTTTATGGCTTTATCCAAGCCCCTAACAAACCCTCTGGTCTTCTGAAAATCATCTAAACCCTTAAGCTTCAAAGTGATCTCTCTATAGTGAGATAGATAAACTGAAAGAGGCCTGCCTCTTTGAGTTATCCTATCCCACTCATCCCAATTCCTCTCCTCTTCATTTTCAGGAAGAAACTCTTTTAGAAAAAGAGTCTCAAACTGAGTCCAGTCACTAGGGATAGAGTTTGCCTCCTTAAGACTCATCCACCACTTATAAGCACGCGGGCCGAGGGAGAGACTCGCCTCTAGCACACGATACTCAGGTGGGGTGCCCTTCAATTGATGCAAATCTTGCCACTTTTGTAAAAAAGTGTAGATTGCATCCTTATTCCTGTCTCGGTCATCCCCCGTGAAGGTTGGTGGCTTTAAGTCTTTCAGGAGGGGAGCTTCCCTAGAGCTCTCTCCTTTATATTTACTAGGAAGAGAAGTCTCTTTCCTAGTAATCTCTAGAGGAATGGTAGGAGTCTCTCTTTCCTTCCTAGCTAGGAAAGAAGTGACACTAGTCTCAAGAGAGATCATTTGAGACTTAAGTTGCTGTATAAGAGATGTAATGCTACCCAAATCTTTCTCTAACTTGAGGGTTTGCTCTTTCAAGTCAATGAATTGGTCACGAGTGACAAATTCATCTATAAGCTCTTCATAAGTGTACTCTTGCTGTGAAGGCTCTTTTTCTTCTATATTCTCTTCTATTTCTTGTACTAACTCTACTTCTTCCATCCTAGCATCTTGATCCTCTAGTTGCTCTCTAGGTGGAGAAGTGGTCTCAACTACTTGTTTGCCTTTATTTTCCATGTTTAAGTACCCTTCCCCCGTTTGCTAACTAGAGAGTATGAAAATGAATGGAAGTAGAGTTAAAATATGCAAGAAGAAGAGAGATATAACACAAGAGCACTTCCCTGATACAAAGTAGTGTTGCGGAAGCTAAATCGAGGTGGTCCTTGATGCTTCAAGCCGCTGATTTTAAGTCCTCGCCAGTCCCAAAAAAAAATTGGAAATGTCCGCTTGGTCCGGGGAGGTTCTAGACACCATAAACCATCCAAAACAACACCAAAAGTGCGTAGGAAAAGCCTCAAACGGGCAAACTGAATGCAACTGAAAAATTTCAGAAATTTTCCAATCCTCGCCAGTCCACAAAGTGTTGTCCAGCACCTGCACTTCAAAAATTTGAGACAATCCCAAGTGAAAAAAATTGGATTTGGAGTCCGGATGAAGAAAAACTAGGCCCGGGAGTGGCCGCCTAGTTACTGCTGAAGCGCTGCAGAGAGATTTTGGTAGGGCAAATCTCTTCCAAATCCAACACCGATGGTCTCTGAGCGAAGCTTGAAAGCGTAGCTTCGAAACGTGACCAAGATTTTGAAAATCCGATATGGTATGAAGAAGATATGGTCCGGAGAAGTGAGGTATGTCACCGGTGGGAAGTGAAAAGCTTCATCTTCATGAATAGATAGGTTTGGAAAGCTCAAAACTGAGGAATGAAAGCTTCTTTCACCAAACCAACACCCCCCATCCCATAACCACAGCCCGTACTACATATGTGCATCTTCATTTGATCAAGATTTTGATCCATGACATCACATTTGTTCTTTTAATTCCCCAAAAAAAATTCGAATTTTACTTATCTTTGAATTGGAGTGGCTTCGAAAATTTCTGAACTGTCAGAGGGCGCCTTTGATGGAGCAAATTATCCCACATAGGGGCGCTGCAGGCGAAGGAGAAGCCTATATAAAGGGCACCAAAGTCATGTAGTCTTCACCCAAGAGGAGGGGAGGAGGGAAGCCCGTTGGCTGCTCTCTGGCCGCCCGTCGGCGTCGCTTGTCGGCTGCTCTCTGGCCGCCTGTCGCCTGTCGGATTTCTGTGCTGGCGCCGCCCGTCGGCTGAGACGCCTCGGTATGAGTGTCTACTGTTGCGTGGCGCGTCTGTCGCCTGCTCCCTGGCTCGGATACCAATGTGTTAAATCCCTGAGATCCCCCTCATTTTTGGTGGGGTTCATGCACAGAGTTCGAGGAAGCACGGAGATCGATGCATACGTTTTTCCGCCCAGCCACGTACCTCTTCTCTCGATATTTACACTCCATAATTGGAGTGACTTGTGGCAACTCACATGAGTGCCACATGGCACTCATGTGTGTGCCTTCTAGTGAAACCCCCAAGAGATGGTTCACACCATCTCTTTTATAGGGAATCCCTTTATAACATTATGGTTCACACCATCTCTTTTATAGGGAATCCCTTTATAACAATACCCGACATTTCAGGTTCTGTTATTCATCTCTACATACGCAATCTCTGGCGTCTTCTATATCACTATATCACTATATTTCTCCCTACGGGATTCTTCTTCTTTTTATTAACTTCTCTCTCTCTCTCTCTCTCTTATATACAATTTTGATCCGGGTTTCAACAAAACTCGTAATTTTGGAAGTTTCTATGCTGTATATTACAAGCGTGAATTTGTCCCTTCACTAAGGCTTTGATTTTTTCTGAATGCTTTGTTTTCTGCTTTTCTTCATCTTTCTTTGTCTTCAGGTCTTTATGTCTAATTAGTGAGTGAATCTCCAACAAAGCCAATCAAGTGCCAAATGTTAAGAAAAGCTTAATAATTTCTAGAACATTTTTTCACGCCTATCTATCTTTTAGCGGGCTTAGGTAAAACCTCATTTTTACTCTTGAGGTAGGTGGATAGTGGGAATAAAATCCATGTCATCTCCTTGGCAAGGAGATATTTTACCATTCAACTATATCCGTGTAATATGCTATTTCAGTTTAACATATTAATATTCATTTGTGTCTTTCTCTAAGTTAGAGATACTAAATTCATACTAAAAAAATATGGTATTTTCTAGAAAGAAAACCAATATTTGACTAACTATGTATGACTTTACTTTTTTTTTTCTAAGAATTCCCAAACCAAAACAAAACAATTTGAATTCTGTGTTGTAATTCCTTCTAAATCTAACATAACAAATCGTATTTTTTGCTCGACATTTTGCCTCCCCACTTGTAACAAAAATTTACAAGAGGAGCTAAAACCCACTCCCATGTAGCATCACACAAGTTTGTGCCAAAGATACCCTTGGATAAGATAGAAGATATGAGCAAAGGAGAAGAAGGAAATAACTATCTCCCTATCGCTTATTAGGGATATTACCACCAAGGCAATCTTGGATTCAGGTGTCGGAGTTTCTATTGCTACCACCTCCTTATGGAAGCTTTGGGGCAACGTAGCACTAAGTTCAACAAGGATGAAACTGCAAATGGAAGATGGGCACATAGAGAGGCCTCTAGGACTACTAGAAGGGATAACTCTCACCACATGGTGTGGAGTTTGAGCATACATTAGTCATATGTGATTTCATCAAAAACCATGTCTATGAGATGATTTTATCAAAACCAATCATGAGACAATAATAGATAGTACAGGATTGGGGAACCAATTCCTTGTATCTACAATACTTAGGTGTTGCAACTAAAGTCAATCTCAAAAACGACACTGATGGCTACAATATTTCATTTTTTGCTATAGAACCAATCATGTGTGATTCGGCTATCGAAAATTGTGAACCTAGTATGAGTGAAACTAAGGAGGATGGTGATGAAGATGAAGAGTCCATCCTCATGGAGCCTTTCTATGTTTTGGAGGAAGAGTACCTCTATCTAATAGAAGCTAGGACTCAAGAGAAGGAAAGACGAAAAGGAGAAGAAAAATTGATAGTGGCAAGGGATAGTCATGATAATAAAAAGAACAAAGAGAAACCTTTCACCAAGCTAGTAGAGGAAGAGGCAAAACTTGAAGTACCCAAAAACTTCATGAAGTATGACATAGAAAATCGGAAGTTCATGATATGAATGCCTAACAGAGAAGCACTAGTAGGAATAGCCTATGACAACAAAGATAAAACCAAGAAAATCATTGTGACCATAGAATATGGTGAACAATAGTATACATATATAGGACATGACATTATTGACAAAGAACAAAAGGAGTTCATTGAATTAATAAGAGAATATAGAGATGTTTTTGCGTGGAACTATAATGAGTTAAAAGGAGTAGATCCTTGTATCTACTCACATAGATTACCCATGTGCTTAGAAGCCAAGCCTTCTAAGTAAAAACCATACACATACAATGACAATTATGTAGCCAAGATCAAAGAGAAAATAGATTGCTTGATACAAGCTGGATTTATCTATAAAATTGAGCACTGTGGGTGGGCATCCCCCATTGTTGTAGTTCCGAAAAAGAATGGAAAGTTGTATGCATGCATTAACTTGAAGAAAGTTGACACAACCACAATTAGAGATAGCTATCTACTTCCTATCATCGAACATTTTTTAGAAGGAGTAGCAAGCAAGGAATTATACATATTCCTTGATGGATTCTCTGGCTACAGTCAAGTGGTCATAGCCCCTAAAGACAACCTTAGACGGCTTTTCCCCAAGAGTGGGGTACTTTTGCATTTTTTGTGATGCCATTTGGGCTCACCAATGCTCCTGCTACATTCCAAAGGCTAATGTGTCATGTTTTCAATGAATTCTTGCACAAAAACTTAGAGGTCTATGTTGATGATTGATGTGCTCATTCCAACATTGGACAAAAACAATCCCTAAAATGAAGTCAATCTTTGGCAAATGTAGAGAATACCATGTTTTCTTGAACCTAAAGAAGTGTATCTTCATGGTGAAGCAAGGCAATATTGTAGGACAGATAGTGTCAAAGAATGGAATATTAATTGATGAGGATAAGGTTAGAGCCATTGCTGAGTTACCTAGACCAAATAATGTCAAGGAGCTACAAGATTTCATGGGGCATTGTGGTTATTACCAACATTTTATCCATATGTATGAAATAATTACAAAGCCTCTATACAACCTTTTGACTAACTTTGAGTGAACGGACAAGTGTGAAAACTCTTTCAATGAGCTCAAATGAGGATTGTGTTCAACACCCATCTTGACTACACTAGATTAGGACAAGCCATTCTATGTTCATGTGGATGCATCCAAACACTATTGGCTGTGTGCTCACACAACCTATTAGTGAAGGCAACATTGATCTTCCAATTGCTTATGAAAGTAGGCAATTGAATGGAGCAGAATGAAATCATACCATGATAGAAAGAGAATTATTAAGCATGGTCTATGTACTTAAAAATTTTAGATATTATTTTTCACAAATAAGTGTAAATCTTTTACTTATCACAAGGTGTTACTCTACCTTGTGAAGAAACCTTGCAATATAGGTAGGTTAGTAAGATAGTTTCTCTTACTAATGGAATATGATTTTGAGGTGATTCTTAGGAAAGGCAAGACTCACCTTACAAGGATCACCTTTCTAGACTCACCTCAAGAGAATCCCCTCAAGGAGTTTCAGATGAACTTTTGATGCTTACTTATTCAACTTGGAAGTAGTGCCTAATTGGGCCAAAACTATCATGCCTAAACACTCTTAATGGGACAAACAACTACATCATGCTCTTTGGACTTATAGAGTGGCCTATAAAATGGTACTCTAAGATCATCAATGAACTGGCCATTAGCTATTTTCTAGGATCTTTGATTTAGAGTGATTAGGAGAGACTCAATTGACAAAAGTTACAGGAATATATGTAGCTAAGAAAATGCAAAAGGCATACTTTGATGCCCATATAAAAGATAAAGGCTTGAAAGCAAGAGATTTATTCTTGGTATATACAGTCAAGAAACATGCTAGGAAGTTAGGAAAGCATGGATATGGACCTATGATTATAAATTTGCTATCAACAAGTGGATTTTTCTAGTTAGCTACCTTGGAAAATGAAATACTACCAAGCTACATTAGTGGTTGTTGAGTGAAACTATACCAAGAAACCTTAATGAAGAAGTGTTAAGTCGACTCAACACACCTAAAAATTGTAAAGAGGAAGAAACCAAATTCGAGAAAAATCTCAGATAGAAGCTTTGGAACAAATCTGATGTATGAAATTGAGAAGAAAAGGTAGAGATTAGCCTAGGCAAGATAATCATCAGATACCAACATATCATATGACAATGTGTCGAACAAGAGGTGCGATTCTTGATTGTATCATTGACAAATTTACTTTTATGACCTTAGATGTAGGACAAGGCAAGAGTGCAAAGACTATCAAAGCCTTGATGGGCTCCGGCATGGCCACTAGTGCAGTTAGACTTTCTTGCTGTCAAGACATGTCGTTGTGCATCAATCATATCGAAGCTTATCTCATAGGATTAGGAGGAGTGGAAACCCCTTCCATGGGTGAGGTGGAGCTTCCTATCTCGATTCAAGACATCTGTATGATAGTGAAGATGCTAGTATGTCATGATGAGGACTTCACAAAACCTCTCATCTTGGTTCAACACTGGATCTACAATCATGCAGTCATCTTAGACCTAAGAAATGGACTTCTTCAGGTTTAGATGAACAAGCAATGTATCACAATTGAACTAGAAAATAGTGCACTCATTGAACAAAAAAAGGCACCAAATCCTGGTCCTTATAAGATTACACATGAAGATAAAGATGTTGTTCGTGTTCAAAGTTCTATGATGTAGAAGGATGCAACCCTCGCAGGAATAGCTGGAGGTGCAATGGAACTCCCTTGTTTTCCAAAGACAATCGACATAAAGCGAAAAAAAAACAAAAACTCAGGAAGTCATTGGAGCAGACAACTGAATGCCAAAATCAACAACCCATCCAAAGCATGGTGATTCATAATGTGAAGCTGATGTGGAGATAGAAGAGTGAGCACCCCCTTCTCCCTTGATAGGACCATTAGTACATGAAAAATGAGTGACAAAGTCAAGGAGGCCAATAGTAAAACACTCTAAATGTCAACCTCAATGACTAATCTCTATTTGGATACCTAAGTGGTAGATGAAGATTCACCACAATCATAGACTGATCTAGGTGCTTAAGACCTACTTACATGCTCAAATAGCCACACATAGACTCCTAGGTCTGAATCTGTGCTCATAGACACTCATTACACCAAAATCATGGTTAAAATCTCATCACCACATCTGCAAGTAAAACTACACCTAGTTTTAATTGGAAAAGGGTACCTAAAAAGTCCCATATCCAAGTAGATTTACCTCTAAAACCCTTAAATGTAATCAAAATAAAAACCTATAATCCCATAAGGGAAGTGTGGAGAGTCAAAAAATGTATAAAACCCCCTCAACCAACTATATAAATTACCATGCATAAAGGCAGATGCATTTTGAGTACATTGCACATCCCAAGTATGCATCTAGGAATATCAACTCACCTCCTAACCCCTACACACATTCGCATTGTAACAGATGAATAAAAATTAACTCTCATAAATATTATGTTGGTATTGCAAGGGGAACAAGGGCTCATCTCTTCTCTGATGCAATACTAATGTGATTTTATTCTTCTAGTTGATGCACAAGCACTAGTCACTACTCCCAATTATGGTAGAGGTAGCATGCATGAGCTCGCAAGCAGGAATCAGTCAACATACAATAGACATTGAGAGCCTGCCTATCATGGTAGTACCCAGTGAGCAACTTGAGGCCCTGAGCCATCTTCAGGTGATACCAATTTAGGATCCCCCAGTTGGCCACACAACACACATCAACAAGACTTCCCATTAGTTTAGTGAGGTGATAGGATCCCTTGGAGAAGGGAATACATGTGGGGAGGTAGAAATTTTGTATAAAAATGTATGGGGACACTATCAGTTCATTACGAGAGAATTCAAGCACTTGTAGAATGCAACAAAACTTCAACCTCTCTAGCGAAAAGCAAGCTTAGAGGAATATTTGAGTGATAAGCTTCCCAAGCTGGACTTCATGGGATGTAACTACCTCATCAACACCCTAATGCCCAACAAAGACCCAAGAGCATTCAGTACTTTGGTAATACCATCCTTAGTGTGTGGAAATGAATTGAAACGGTTTTGTTTAACCAATAACCTAGTGAGCAAACCCTTGGATATGAGGGGTATACACATCCCCATAGAGAAGAAAGGCCTAGTTCTTGACAATATGAAGAATATGACCCTCACAAAGCTTAAAGATATGGTGGCAATGTCACCTAACATAGTTTTCCACCTTAGGATGTGTATGCAACATTTTGCCTTCCTGGGAGAGGAAAGGTTCACAATGCCTCACAAGAAAGTGTCATTCAATTTGTATTGGCAGACATGAAAAATATGACTATTAACCTCCGTCAATCGATAATAGACCAAATTCACCAAGCTCACAAGCGGTAGTCATGCAAACCTATATTGCATGGTTGTTGTGCACTTACAAGGATAATCTATTGATGCCTCACTTATGACATACCAACTAAGAGGGCCCTATCATGTAAATGAATTCAACAATTCAAGAGCAAACAGGCTACAACACCTCTCGCTAATTAAAGGAGAGGTTCCATTCTATGTGCTCAACCTTGAGGAGCCACTCTAACATGTGACCTCTCTCCTACACCAAAATGCATTGTCTTCCCATTCACACTACGATTGACAATATGAAGCACCGATGGTTTACAACTAATATTTCGATCTGTACCATCTGACTTAGGTCTCAAAGAACTGGGAGATGTTGACTTTGGATAGTTACTTAGAGATGTAAACTTGGAAATAGAAGAAGAAGAAGGTGGCACTCACAAGTAGCATGAAGAGGGACATGAGTAGCAACAATAGGTGGAAGAGCAAGAAGATCAGAAAGAAGAACACTATGAGCAAGAATAGTATGAAGAAGCCCCAACATATACAACTCAGTTGCAAAAATTGTATAATACTATTACTAGAGTGCAAGAGTGAGGTTGATTCTCATTTAAGGCTGGCTAATTACACATTGACCAAATATTAGGACAAGAGGAAGTGGATGCATATTTTATCGAGTCCCTCCAACTCATGATCAAAACCTGTGGAGTAGCAGAGGCTATCTATAACATGTAGAATCAACCACAACCTCGTTATGACTGATGATGCATTGAGACTTAACCATGACATGGTAAGAACATAAGGATACTTGTGTCTCAAGAAGAAGCATTCATAACTCAAGAAGCGACTTCAATAGCCAGAGTTGATCTAATAGTAGAGACATTTGTTCAAACCTCACCCATCTCTCGCCAACCACCCTCTATCCCCACCCATTACCCACAAAATACTTAGTACCATCATAGCCATTGTAACCACTCAACCTATAGAACCCATCTTTCATACCACTGCCTATTCACCATCCCATACTAAACCCACTACAACCACAACCAAAAGTATTATGACAAACCCATTCCCACCGAAGGTAGTATGGGATTTCTTGGGACTCCCCACACCCAAGTTCCTTTCACCATAGATCCCTATTCTTCTTTAGTTTCTTTTATTCCCTGACCTCCCACACTCGCCGTCACATTTCCACCTTTTTTGGTAGACTTCAAGGGACTCACGAACCAAGTCACAACTTCATCATCACAGATTTTTGAAGCACTTAGCACATCACTCTACACTAACACCACAAGTAGAGCACCTACCATTCCCATCTTCATGGTAGAATGCACATAAACAACATTGTCTGACCCTACAGACATCTCTCCACCCTTGGCACCACTCCCTCCCCCAACAGTACCACAATCCCCCATTACCCCTCCAACCTCACTAGCACCTATCACACCTTCACACATGGCATTCACAACTCCCAATCCCACCTCCCTCCCCCTTGCATTTCCCCATACTGCATCCATATCTATAAATAACACTAGTAATATGATGAGTTAATGCACCACACCATTAAAACAAGAATATCAACAACTCAAAGAACAAAATGTCATCATCCTAGAGGAATCACAATGTTTACAAGTTAGATTCACTGCTTTGGATGCAGACAACCACAACTTACAAGCACAGTATGACACCCTCCATCAGGCTCACAACCAACTAGATTCAAGACTGCAAAATGTGGATGAAGAGGCCATGAAAAACATGCAACTCATGTTGGATCACCAAAGGCATGCTTAGATGGAACATGTCAGTAGCTCTAGAAGAGAACAAGCATCTCCACTAATAGAGTTAGGATCACTTGGAGGGAGCGATGGAAGGCACCCTGAGAGCAACCATTAGCCCAACAAGTTTTCAAGCGATTCCTTTTGAGAACATCTTCATACTATTAGAGGAACATGCAAATTTCCTAGAATCGTATGACAAGTTAGAAGAAGAACTGGATGAGCTCAAGAAGTAGCAAGCCATAATTAGCACCCAGGAGCTAGAAGCCATCCCTCTACCACCAAATGCACAAGAGATGGACAGCCTTCAGAAAGAGATTGAAGAACTACAAGCCAAATTGTTACACAATGAATGATCACCATCCCCACTAGTGGAACATGAACCACAAAAGTTAGTAGAGATCTTAGTGGAGGAAACATTTGAGGATGCCTATGAGCGAGAACTAGTTCTAGGTGGTAGAATAACTTACAAAGGACAAGATACCTATGAGACACATGTATCCCAATCTTTAAGCAAGTAGAAGAGGTTGAATGAAACATGATGATACCATCACAATACAGATTCAATCCTTGCCAAACCTAGAAGAAACAATAATCGAATCCAAATACTTCTAGAACTTGTCACATAGATGACTCATCACCACTTCTGAAATGCAGTATATGCCATATTTTATCCTTCTATCCAAGTATAATTCAGAAGTCAAAAGGCTCATTGGAGAGGCACCTACCTTTTCGATGCAATTTCAACCTAGTGACCTCCCAAAAAGAGCCAAATGGGGAACAATTTTTCAACCAAATTGGAGAGCCAGAATACTAGAGACATACTAAAAAATGATGCGGACATGTTCAAATGCTCCCTTATATATCACGTACAACCCATGCTACTATCTAGTACCGTGTCGGCATCCATGGCCTAGATTCGTGGTCAAAGTCAGCACTAACCCAAGATGCTTGAATTGGATCAAATACCCATACTTCACTCCACCAAAAGAAACACCTATTGTAGCTTATATTGTATTGATGGTATGCCAGTAGACCCCGCAACTCAAGAATGTGCCAAACATTGTAGCCAAAATGTGTGGAAGGTCCTTAGGCTCATGATATTCATTTTCAAAACATTGAGAAATTTCAAAGCACCATACAAATATACACCAAGGTTTAATGATGGCAAGCTTGACCTGCTTTACAATATGAGCAAGAATCCATCAGTCGAAACCATCCATGCTTGGCATGGTAGAGTAAAATGCATGCCTACTTTCTACAAGCAAACATTCAAAGAGATGTTCTCCACTAGATTTTGGGATTGTCACTTAGAAATTTACATTTCGACCAACACATCTATTGCATCTATTTATTGTGGAACAAGATCTACATGCCAACCAACTACATATGCCACATCTGGATGTTCCAAGTCCTATGGATTGGGAGAATTTGATGACTGTTTTAGCATGTGATCTTTGCCTAAAGGATCATGACTTGGTAGCTCATGTAGTGCAATATTATATATCACATCCTCCACAACATGGGTATGTCAAGGATAGTAGACATTGTGGTCAAGATCCAACGACCAACCCTACAATCTTATAGAAAGCAACAACTTAAAAGTTTGATCAATATGAGTATAAATCAATTAAAACAAGTATGTATGTTGATATTGCAGGTTGGTTTGATGAGCGAAATTCAAGTCAGATAAAATGCTTCTAGTATGAACATGGAATGGTAATTTTGTTGATATATTTAGGTAGTGATGTGTGTGAACACACTAGGACTGCCAGGGCACTTTTTTCACTCTTTAGGAGGTTTTTTCCCCCGGCATGTATATACACCTATAGCCCTAATGGGTTACATATCTTTGTACATTCTAGTGCTAATACATTCAGTATTGTGTGTTGTGATCTAAGATTCTTCTTCTTCCGTGTGTTGTTCATGTGCTTCCGTAGACGTGTAAGTCCAACAATTGGTATTAGAATAGGTCATCGCTTCATCTAGGGCATCATCGACACCCCTCCATTCATAGTCTCAGAATCACACGAAATTTGGTAAGCATACTCAAGCTAACTAGGAGATCAAAACTGCTTCGCTTTATGGTGTCAAAATTGCAATCTGAGCTTGTTTCGGCCTTCAAATGCACTATCGTAGTGCTTATGTAGAATATTTCATCTTTTTATGCCAAAGATATATATAGGTTTTGGGTAGCTAGTATAAGGGTCTCGAAGTCTATTATAGGTTTAACAGAATTCGTCAAGGTAGTTCTGTTCAACTTCTTCAGATACAATCATTTTTCTGCATCAGGGTATTCTAGTCAATAGCCATGGCTAAAAGGAGTGATGTATTCCATTGGTTGTTGAGGATACGTTGGATGGTACCAATTACCCATTGTGGGCTTATATGATGCGACATGTATTGGTTACAAAAGGAATGTGGAACATTGTGCAAGGTGTTGAAAAATGTCCTATTACACCTGCAAATACAGGTATTGAAGCTGATGCAGATGGCGTTGAAGATGCTAATATTCTTCAGATTCTTATTCGTGCTACGGTTTTTGCTGCACCTACTGTAGATCAAATTCATTGGGATGGTAGAGATGCTCATGCAGATGCATTAATAGCCTTCTCTGTCAAACATTCCATTATTCTCATATTCGCTCTTGCAGAACATTTAAGGATGCTTGGGATACACTTACCACATTGTACCAAGCTAGGAATGAGGCTCATGTTGCTTACCTCTAGAAAAAGTTGGAAACTGAGCATATGAATGAAGGTGATTCTATGGACAATTTTCTAACAAAGATCAGAGGCTTTAACAGTTGATTTTTGCTGATGAAGTTATTCCAGATAGCTCACTTGAGCAAACCGTTCTTAATGGTCTTCCTGATTCACATCAAAGTTTTGCTTCTACTCTTCATTTGATGATGAAAGGAAATCCAAATGCCTTGTCATTTGAGGAGTTAGTCTTTGTTGATCTATTGTAGGAGGATTAGTCTAGGCAGAACATTTCCATTATGCATGTTGCTGATCAAGCTTTCTTGGCTAGTTAGAAGGGCAAAGGTAAATGTAGCTCATCTACTAGTAAGCAAAAATCTGCAAATGCTACACATTTGAAGAAGGAAGACAAAGATGAGAAGAAATAAAAAAGGTAGAAATTCTTTTGTAAGTATTGTAAAGGAAATGATCATGTCATAAAGAACAGTCCAAAACTAGCTGCAAAAGAGGCAAAGAAAAAAGAGGCTCGAATGGTTGTTGCAGATGCCTCTACACCAAAAATAGATTCTGCTAATCTTTTGGAGAATGAAGAATGGGCGTTTACTACTGTCTACAGTTTTGACTCATTTTCTCCTGAATAATGTATGTGTAAAGTAGACTAAGATGTTTGGAACTTTGATAGTGGGGCAACCAAATATATTACCTCACAACACAATTTCTTCACTTCACTTGAGCCTGCTCCTATAGGGAATACTATCACATGTGCCAACAACTCCTCTTATCCTGACATAGGAGTTAGTAAGATCATTCAGACCATTGCTGATGGTAGTTCTTTCACTTTGTCTAATGCTTTATTTGTGCTAGGGATCAAGAATTATCTATTATCAGTTTCTACATTAGCCAAGGTTGGCTTGGTTGTGAAATTTCTTAATGATAGATGTACAGTTCATGATGTGTTAAATGCTGACATGATTATTACTTCTAGCATTTTATGTCATGGGCTGTATAAGCTCATAGACTATGGAAAATCTATGAATGATTTAGCATGTGTAGAACATGATTCTCAGGATACATCCGATGCAAAGCTTTTGCATGCATGCTTTGGTCATGTGAATTTTGCTAGTTTGCTACATATGCAAAAATTTGATATGGTGTCCTCTTTGCCAAAACTTGAGGCACCCGGTAAACATGTTTGTGAAGGTTGTATTTTGGGCAAAATGCAGCATTCATCCTTCCCAAAAGATGGTTCAATTCAAGCTACTCAAAAATAGTAGCTTGTACATAGTGATGTCTATGGTCCTATGTAGATATCTTCTTCTGGAAACTATCTATACTTCATAACTTTCATTGATGATTTTTCCAGGCATACATGGGTATATCCACTCAAAGAAAAGTCCAAACTATTTATGTGCTTCAAAAAGTTTTTAGTTTTGGTTGAAAATTTGTGCTTCAAAAAGTTTTTAGTTTTGGGGCATTTGCATCATTATTTGAGCAATCAATTTATGCACGTTGATGGTGGAATGACTTTGTGTCAAACGAAATATATTGACACATTATTGCAACGTTTTAGCCTTGAAGATTGTAAATCTATTGCCACTCCTATGGAGACATGTTTACGATTGAGTCTTCATGATGCTGGAGATGCCTTTGATGATGTTCTCTATCAGCAGGCTATTGGATGCTTGATTTACTTACGCATTGCTTCGCTAGATATTCAGTTTGCTGTCTCATAGATGAGCAAGTTTATGCATTCCCCAAGTGTCAAGCATTGGCAAGCGATTAAGCGCATCTTTTGCTACTTGAGTGGTACCCAGCTACTTGGGTTGTTTTATTCCAAGGGGGGATCACTACCGCAAGATTTGTATGCTTTTTTGGGGTCTGATTGGGCTGGCTTTTATGACACTGATGTGTCGTCTAGTGGCTTTTGCGTCATGCTTGGTAGCTCATGTATATCTTTGTTGAGCAAGAAGCAGCCTACTTTGTCCACTTCTAGTTGTGAGGCTGAGTATAGGGAAGCTTTCACAGTGACTGTTGAGTGTGTGTGGCTCAGACGCCTTATGGCTGATTTGGATGTTGGTCAGTCGTCTGCCACCACCATCTTCATTGACAATCATAGTGCACTGGCAATTGCGAGGAACCCTATGTTCCATGCTCACAGTAAGCACACTAAGGTGCATTATCATTATGTTAGGGAGAGGTTCTCTGTTGGAGAGATCAGCTTGGCATATGTGCCCACACAAGAGAACATTGCAGGACTTTTCACGAAGGCTCTGCCTAGGGAGAAGTTTGAAGCTTTCCACAAAGCTTTGAGCTTACTTCCTTTTGTGGATTGATTCCACATAGCTTGGCACTTCCTTATACATGATTGCAAGCTCCTTGTCCATCGCATCACTCCCAAGGGGGATTTGTTGATATATTGAGGTAGTGATGTGTGTGAACACACTAGAACCACCGGGGCACTTGTTTCCCTCTTTAGGAGGTTTTCCCCCTGGCTTGTATATATGCCTATAGCCCTAACGGGTTACTTATCTTTGTACATTCTAGTGGTAATACATTCAATATTGTGTGTTGTGCTCCAAGCTTCTTCTTCTTCCTTGTGTTGTTCGCGTGCTTTCGCAGACATCTAACTTGAATTGATGTTTCCTCGTATCAATTATATATATTTTTTGCATAAGTTGTTAGCAAGATTGAGAATTCATTTGTGTATGTGTTTCCTTATATGTATGTTTGCATTATGTTTGATCACATGTGTGCGAGATGTGTGTATGCATGTTTATGTGCATGATCCATGCTAGTGTGTGTGCGTTAATATCAATGTGAGCATGAATAAATAAATGTCTTTGTATTTATATGTGTGTGTGCACATGAGCATATGAGATGTATCTAGGCTTGTATGTTTGCAGTTTTATCATGTATTATATGTTTCTTTGTACATGTGAAAACGCTCCCTTATATGTGTGTTAATCTATGTGTTTTTTATCCATATGAAGACATGCGTTGTATAGACAATATAGTATGTATATTACAGGGAATACAGAACTGGACAGTTGAGGGATAATGAAAAAGAAAAGAGGGCTCCGCAATGGAAGGGGCTCCACAAGGGAAAATGAAAAAACAAAATCTGGGTTCTGTTGAGCATTTTTGGGTTTCTTTTAGGTAGCGGCAGAGCTCTTCGGGATGATCGTGGAAAGATAGGAAGGATAAAGGAGCTTTTCTTCTTCAGCATGAACAAAGAGGGGAATGATACAGGATCACGGGAAGGACTCCCAAGTCTGCACATACGAAGCTGAAAAGGAAACGAACCGATCTGTAGAAAAAAAATAGATGAGAGGGAGAATCTAAGAAAAGAACTTGAAGCTACTCGAGCCGCAATACAGGATTTGCAGGGGATCATACAGAGGCAGGTCAAACTAAGCTCAACTCCTGGTTCTAAAGCAGCAAGTGACTACCCTTCAAGATCGGGAGCAGGAGTCCTCTAAGAGGGATTTTGAGCTTGAGAAGAAGCCACAGACTCTTAAAGAGCTGGAAGTTGAAGTGTTGGAGCTGTGTAGGACTAGTAAGGAGCTTCAACATTAGAAAAGAGAATTGACTATACAGCCAGCTGCTGCAGAAGCAAAGATAACAGAGCTCTCAAACATGACTATTAGAAAAAAAAAAATTTGAGAGGTTATGTTTTATGTTCAATCGATGGTGCTAAAGTAATGCAAGCTTTGGGAGTTTCTACGATGTGCCTCTTTCTAAGCACATCGTCTATTTCTAAATGCCCTATAATTTTGCAAACTTGTGTTACAAGGCCATGAGCCTCATCGATGCTGCTGAGTGTGCAGGATGTGGGAAAGTGACTACTACATCATATGATTCTATTGACATTGGCGGTGAAGTCACAACTTTGTTGGATCATCTTCTGAAGTGATGACAAATAGATTCGAAGATGCTTGACAGATTTGAAGACATGTGGTATTGAAATCCACAGACACATTTGAGATACTATAGAATTATGGTTCGTCATGTTTATGCACGTGTTACACCTACAATCACTCACCGTATGGCCTGGAACAATTACTGTAGCCTTTTTCAGATTACTTTTCATGGAAATGTTAATATGTAGCCTCCAAACCAGGGGCTATGGGATTCGATGGATGAATTTATTTATCAGTTTCTTTTGCCAGTACAGATCAAAATTAAAGGCCAAAACTGAACAAGAACTCGCTCTGTTCTGAGAGTGTGCAGCAGTCTAGAATGTGTACGAAGCTCTCAACTACATTCAGGTCCTCATTGAGAAGTCAAACATAATTCAGATTCTCAAAGATTTCAAGAAAAGAGATATACAGCTCTTGGAGATGAACTGAGACAGGTCCGAAAATGGTTCTATAGGAGGACAAAGAAGGCGCAAAGGAAAGGCTCTAGAGACTGAGAACAGATGGGTAATTTTAGAAGTTCAATTACAATTGAAGAGTCTCTGACAAAGAACAGTAAGGAGGGCACATGTTAGTGATGTTCTTGCAAATCTTATTGGATGCCAAACTGACTGTACCAATTATGAAGCGAATTATTGATTTGTGTAAAGATGTTCAGATGTTGTCAAATAACTCATTGCGGAGAAACCATTGAATATTGTGTTGGAGCTAGCATATGCAAGCTAAAGAGCATGAAATGAGGGTGTTAATACTATCAGATGATGATTTATTTTTTGCACATCTTTATGACGTAGTATGATTCTATCACTTTCAAGCTTTGAGCAGCATCAGTGTTGTGCACTCTTTTCGCAGTCGAAGAGCAGAGATTCACATATAGCTTCCATCGGATGTCAACTAACTATGGCAGAGAATTTTTGCCTTTGTGAAACGATGCTGGCAAAAGAAAAAAAGTGGCATGTGCATCTTGTTTGAATCATGAAATCAAGTACCTTACTCCCGTACAGAGCCAGAGGTCTCATTTTCTTTTTCCAGTAAGCGTGGTTTTGATTCTCAGGCTTAGTTGACATTGTGATTATGAAGGTTTTGAATTACTCCTGAAATGAGAGCTTTCTTTACAATCATTGACCTACAGATTGTGCTAATGATGATGAGCACATTTGTAGAAGTGCACGTTTTTTGCTTCAATACTTTGGTGTTTGTGTTTAGCAATGCAAAAACTTCAAGCATGAGACGAGCTCATCTGAAAAGAATTGTTTCTTGTAATGTCTGTGCGACAACAGTTAGACAACAGTTTGCTATGCATTTGCAATCAGAATGACTCACAAGATTTCACTTGTGATATTTTGTGCTCTTGAATGTAACATCTGAACCTCGCATTGAGGAGATTGAAACCAATAGAAGAAAGTCTGGTCCATGTGTATGTTCAAGTGAAGTCAAGTCCATGTGTAAGTTCAACAGATTTCAAATTAACATCATGAGCTCATGTTTGATCATGATTGTGGGTTCATTTTCAGAACTTTTGTTGGAATACAGATTTTGGAGAAGTCCCCTATTCACAAAAACATGGGGATAAAAGTTTCTCTTTCCTGCGTTAGTGTCTATCAATTTGAGAGTCATTTCTTCTTTCTCGCTCCTTGTTTCGAAAACTGTCATACACTTTTTAGTATAAATATGAAATGAATGTTAGGAATTTTTCGTAAAATATGCTTGTATCATGAGACTAGCTTAACCGAAGAGACCCCTATAACTATGAAGATAAAATTTGCATGCATCAATCTTGTTACAAAAATATTCAAAACAGGAGAAATCGTTTGGAACAAGAGTTAGATAAAACAAATCTCAAGTGTCTTCTTCTTCCATGGAGGATGATTCCAATCCACATTCTCTACTTGAAGAACTTCACTTTGCCTTTTGACTAGCACCATACCTATCTTGTTAATTTCCTTTAAAAGTACTCAATAAATCTTAGTTTCGAATGAACATTTTGCCCTCCTTTCCAACGAACTGTGCAACAATGTGAGATAGGTGGGTGTTGGCAGTAGCCAAGGAGGCCCAAATGGACTCTCACGCCAAAGTAGCGTGAAAGAAACAAGTCAAACGGAGCAAGGGCACAGAGAAGGCCAAGGAGGACCAAGTAGGCAAGGGAGCTAACACAAATCAGGCAAATAGACCAAGTTACATTTTTCAAAACAAATTTACTATTTTTCATATTTTTTTAGAGCTCATTTAAGCCCTCAAATCAGCATAGGAACTTTATTTTTAACAAGGCCGGATGTCGTCGAGATTTTCTCTCCTCTCTCACTCATGAGGGCCTACAAGAAACACAATCGGTGAAGGTAGCCAAAATTCCTTGAGAAGTCCAAGATGCATCAAGGATGTCGAAGGGAGTTCACATGCAAAGTTTGGAAGAAATCAAGGAAATCCAGAGTAGCGATCAAAGTTGGGAAAATTTTGGAAATTAGAGAAAAAAAATCACTATCTCCAAATGATATGAAAATTCATATACTTGTAAATCCTATCAAAGAAATTCTATAGCCCAAATTTCATATGTAAATGGATTCTCGAGCACATTAATATGCCATGTGCATTTCATAAAAATGTGATTTTTTCACGTAGATCCTACAAAATCTTGTATAGGAATTTTGGTTAGCTATATGGTTTGGCATGTATAAAGACCATAAGTGGCTACACATTTGTACAAATTTTCAAGGCTATTAGAGCCTCCTAGATACCTTAATGCCACCTCACAAACTTCCAAATGTAGTCAAACTTGTATAAGGGAGATTCGGACGGAAGTTTTTTCTGCATATTCCTAAAAGAGACCTTTCAAAACATAGCCCTACAGATTTTTATCTTCATCAAAGGATATTTGAAGGGTCAAAGAGCACAAAATGCAGTTTCAAGGTCACCACAATTTCCTAAAATAAGAAAATTGAAGGCTCGAAGGGGTACCACATGGAAAACAATGATTCAACCATGTTGTACGATCAGGATGAGCTCACATTCAAGGGTGGAGATGCACTAAAGCTTAAAGCAAGGAGGATCCTCGAGTTTTTTCATCGAATAAGCTTATTTTGATGATCAAAGATCAACAACTCGAAGTTCTTCCAAAAATAGTAGCTTATCTTATCCAAATTGATGTGAGCACTGATCCGACGATCGAGATCATACCCAGATCCAATGGTGGAGAATGAAGGTGCCTAAATTTTTCCTCATTTGCCCTAGATATCATATTAAAAATCAATCCTAGCCATCCATTTGATAAATCCAATGGTTGTAATGAAAAACACTTGATTCCTAGGGTTGAGAGTTGATTTCTCCAAATCCAAGGGCACAAATCCATTCAAAAAAGTATAAAAACCTTCTCCAAATTCGTGGAGCATCATTTTTAGGCATCCATAGCGCCCTTGCTAGCACATCGTTTCCTTGAGACGACCACCCTTAGTTAAGTGTGTGAGGATCCAAGATGGGCTAGTAAGAGCATAGTTCCTAGAATCAATTTTAAGTCAGACATCCAATCTAGGATAGCCTCATAAACCCAATGGTTTCTTTATCTTTGCTCACGCTTAGTGGAGGTATGAGTCTTAGACTTCTTTAGTTAGATGTAACGCTTCTAGAAAGATATCGGGTCAATGAAGTGGAACCTATCCTCTTACGTGTGACATTTTGTTAAATTGTCATGGTGGGAGGGTGGTGCTAACCACCTTTGATCACTAGAATGCTTAGCTTGACGTATCAAAACACTCATGTACATGTCTTTCATTACAATATCTTTTAATTTATATCTCTTGTCTCTTGTCTCTTTATCTCTTATGTGTTTTTACATGTCTCTTCTATCTCTTTCTAAGTGTAAGAAAGTTGCAGAGTCTTGCATTGAACCAATGAGGATTATCCATTACGATTGAGAGGATAAGTTTCTATTTATTCATAAAGTATGCCCCACATGCATGCATATAATCCACAAACACCCATGCATATGTTTCAATTTTGATAATGTATAAGAAGCTCCATTCTTGGACCATTCTTTCTTTCGAAATCGATTCATGTGTATGGTTTTCCTTTTTTCTCATCATGCATACATACCATCCAAAAGAACCCATGCATATAAATTAAAATTTTAAAGTGTATAAGAATCTCCATTTTTTTAGACCATTCTTCCTTTCAAAATCGATTCATGTGAATGGTTTTCTTTTGGGAAATTTTGAAATTGAGGATTTTTTTGATAAGGTGTTGCTTGAATAGGACAATTAGGATTGTGTTAGCTATAATCCTCAAGATAGATCTCTTTAAGCATCTTTTTTCTAAAATCACTCTAAGAAAGACTATCATAAACACAAGAACGTGAACAAAAGCAAGATCTTGAGCAAAAACAAAAGAAATCAAAGAGAAAACCTAAAGCCATCTTGATTTCACAAATTGAGAGAAAAATAGAGACTTTTGATGATATTTTGCTTAAAAGAGCCAAGTGACTATGTCTTTAGAACAAGTCTTCTCTATTGCGAAGCCCGTTTTTAAAGATAACTTTATTGGCCTAATCAAAAGGAAGAAGTTTTTGCTTAATCTAGATATTGAGATGCAAGATTCTCTACATCAAGATCAACCTATGAATGAAGCTTTAAACTTTGATGAATCTGATGAAGAGGACCTTGATGATGATGAAGTAAATGTTAATAAAACTTTCTTAGGACTATTCAACCTGACCATGAAAATCATGAAAACAATCTTGAAAGTCACTTTAAAAGACAATTTTGATCTAGAGGTGCATTAGAGATGCATGGTAAAATAAGCAATAATAAGAATGCTATCATTGTAAACGAATTAATAGATTCTGGCTTCGAAATCAATGTGATTTCAAGAGACGTCTATGATAAATTTTGATGGCCTATAGATAAAGATTGTGAATGGCTTATGACAACTGCATATAATGGTGTAGGCACCTTGTATAGACATTATTATTCGATTTTGAAACATCACCAGACATAGTATTCATCATGTATAGTTATTTTTCTTCCTTCTATTATTTTGATTCTTCAACCTGCGATCGTGTTCAAAGTATCCAGGTTTACCACAATTCCAAGATCCTTAACTGTCATTACTTGAATCATTTCTTTGAAAATTTCTATGGCCTCTTTGGCTCCTCCTACCTTGAAATTTTTCTCTACCTCTTGCATGAATTTATTGTTGACCTTGGTCTTGGTTATTATATCCTCTTCCACTTCCAAACCCTCTAGCTCTGCCTCTTCCTCTACTAGAGTAGAATATCTACTCAAAACTAGGTTTCAATACCAAGATAGCTAGAGGAAGAGGGAGTTGGAGTCCTCACCAATATTCTTATCTTCAATAATCAACATGGATACTAGATCAACGAAATTCAGAATATTTTCCCTGGTTTCAATAGACGTTTTGAATTGCTTATATGAAGCTCCTAAACCATGAAGGCATACTTCCACCTTATCATCATCATCTACATTCATGCCAATAGATGCAAGTGACTCACATATGATTTTGATTTTTAGGGTGTAGTCACTTACCGACATGCCCTTTTCTCTCGTGTATGCAGCTCATACTTGAGTTGCAATTTCGGTGCCTTTGTATTGGTCTCATACAATGTGACCAGATTGTTCCAAGCCTCTTTCAGAGTCTTGGCATCATGTATGTGTCCAATGATGTTATCCTGTATGCTACAGATAGCCAATACATTATCTTTCGTGCTCCTTGATTCCATTCTTCATACGCTCTTAACTAGTCTGCAGTCCAATCCGCTTTGGTAATTACGGAGCATTTTCATTCTCTCCTTCGATGTACTTACAATAGCCTTTTCCCATCATGAAATTCATCATTCTGAATCTCCAAGCATGGAAGTTGTCCTTGTCTAGCTTATTGCTCATAAGCTGACTCATTCCATGCGTGTTTGCCATTTCAGACAGTTTTTTTGTATCAATAGTACACAAAATCGCTTGAAATTCTAGATTTGGAATATATGAGTGTTGTCATTGTCAAACATGGGGCAAGTTAGATTTTTGCAAACTAACTTAGTTTTTCTATGGATCCCACATTGCGAGCTCAAATAGGAGGTCAAGATGGCTTTCTATCTTAACACCAATTTTCGTAGCAATCTGAGGTCATTTGTAAATTGTGCTTTCTCCATGCTGTTGGGAGTGATGGTTGGATGCACTCAAGAGATTGAGTTGAAGCTGCTAGACCTGCTTTGCTCCAGCCCTCCTTTGCTTCAGATATGCTTAGTAGACTCCTTGAGCTTCCAAATGATACCAAAATATGCTATATGTACTTTGGAAAAGGTTTGAGTAATGATTAGATCAAAACAGGTAAGTTTGCACTTCACTAGACTTGAAAAACTTTCTATTTTGATCTTGATACCTGCTCAGTCTTTCACTCAGTGTGACCAGCACACTAACAATTGATCTAATTCCTTCTGGGCATATTAAATTAGCTTAGTAAGCTACCATTTGCAAGTGGAATGAGATAAAATGATGGACTATACTCAGAGAAAGATGTTTAGCAAAAATATATGTACCCCCGACTTTTTAGGAACTCTGCAGAAAAATACCAGAGACCAGTTCGATGGCGATTTTTCGAAAATGGTTGAACCAATTGACTTCAAACTTTGTATGTGTATAGAAGACTTTGAGCTGAATCCAATGTGCTTTGAATCACTTGATTTGGTTCAGTAGATCCTGAGATATGCCCTGTTGAAGTTGACAGACTTGGAGATGATAACTCAGAAAAACCAGAGATTATAATTGTGTATACTTCTATTGATTGATATGGTTGTACAATCTCATTAGCATGACAAGCATAGCTAAATGAGGTATTGTGGTGTTGGCTATGAAGTAGCACTCACACACAATAAGTTACAATGATAAAATGCCTCGGGAAATGAGCTAAAAGTGAGAGACACACCCGCGACTTTTTACATCATCTTTTATAGAGATTTGGTGATCATTTGAATTTGAAATTCAAATCTAAGCTCCCTAGAATCTCTCCTCTAAAAGTAGGGAGATATTCTCTCCAATTACACCATCCAAATTCCACGACTCTAATCAGTTAGGTGTGTATACATAATGCCAAGTCATTTAGACTTTTACAAGGAGTAAAAATGTAATAACACATAGGCAAGTGTTCCTATGGTTCTAGCTTCACATAGTGATACCCTTCAAGGGTTCCAAGCCCATCTTCCAAAGTTCCAAGCCAAGTGTGAAGGCTTGAAATGCACCAACAGCTCCCCCTCAAGCCAAACACTTTGGCTTAAGTCTTCATCTTCTTCATCTTTAGTCTTCAATCACATCCTGCAATCCAATCATGGATTTAAATCTGCATAACTTGTTTCCATCCAATGCTTTAGTGAGTAAATCTGCACATTGCATATTAGTAGACACATATGTCAATTGAATGTCTTTACTAAGCAATTTCTCTCTCACATAGTGGTAATGAACCTCTATGTGTTTGGTTCTGGCATGATATATTGGATTAGCTGCAAGGTGAAGAGAGCTAGTGTTATCTCCAAAGATCATTGGAGGTCTAGTGTGTAGACCTAACTCTGTATACAAGAGCTTCAACCAGATAGCTTCTTGAGTGGCATTGGCAAGCCCTCTATACTCTGCTTCAGTGGATGACAATGCCACTGTAGGTTGTTTCTTGGCTGACCAAGAAATAGGCTTATCTCCTGCAAAACAAATGTATCCTGATGTGCTTCTTCTATCATCCTTGCATCCTACCCAATCTGCATTTGAATAAACTTTAATGTCGATATCTGATGTATAAGGAAAGTACCAACCATGATTCTGAGTTCCCTTCAAATACTTCAAGATCTTCTTTGCTGCCTCTAGGTGAGGTACCCTTGGTTTGTGCATGAATTGACTAAGCACACTAACTCCATATGCTATATCAATTCTTGTCAAGGTAGCATAGTTCAAACTACCTACCATACTTTGATACCCTGTGATGTTTTGGACTTCTTCTCCTTCATGAGCACTTAGCTTTAGGTTGACCTCCATTGGAGTAGTTGAGATTTTAGCATCCTGCAAGCCAAACTTCTTGACCATATCCTGTACATACTTCTTTTGAGTGATATATATACCTGAGTTGGTGTAGACTAACTCAAGACCTAAGAAGTACTTCAATAATCCAAGATCATTGATCTTGAATTCTTTCATCATCTGTCCTTTGATGTGTCTAATCCCATTGACATCATTGCCTGTAATGATGATGTCATCAACATAAACACACAAGTAGATTACCTCTGTACTACTTCTCTTTATGAACAGAGAAGTATCAGCTTTGCTCATCACAAATCCTTGGTCTTGGAGGTAGGTTGTCAATCTGTAATTCCATGCTCTAGGTGCCTGCTTCAAACCATATAGAGCCTTCTTCAATTTACAAACATAATTTACCTTCTTGGGGTCTTCATAGCCAGGTGGTTGTGACATGTAGACTTCCTCAGATATCCATCCATTCAAGAAAGCATTCTTGACATCTAATTGGTACATGTTCCAATTTTTGGATGCAGCTACACTCACCAATATTCTGATAGTTGGCATCTTAGCCACAGGAGAAAATGTCTCCTCATAATCAATGCCTTGGGTTTGTGCAAAACCCTTGGCTACCAACCTAGCTTTGTACCTGTTTATTGTTCCATCTGAATTTCTCTTTAGCTTGTAGATCCATCTGGATCCTATCACCTTCATAGAGTCCTTCTTGGGTACCAAGTCCCAAGTATCACTTTCCTTGAGAGCTTCCATTTCTTCATCCATAGCTTCTTTCCATTCTGGTTTGGTGATTGCTTCTTCATAGGTACCTGGTTCTTCATTCAACAAATCCTTTGCAAGATATACAGAATGTTTAGTTACAAGTGATGTGTCATACCCAAATCTGATAGGCTTCTTCTTTTCTCTCTGAGATCTCCTCATTGCTTGAGTTGAGGATTCTGGTGTATCCTCTAGCTTCTTCATCTTCATCTTTCCTTTGGACTTCCATGCCTTGAACTCCTCAAGGTTTATTGTATCATCATCATCTGAGCTTGATTCATCTTTCTGAATTGGTTCCTCCTTGGTGAGCTTTGGGAAATCTTCTTCCATATCATAGGGTAGACTAACCTTCCTGCATTCATTCTCATACCATGAGTCATTCTCATCAAAGATGACATCTCTGCTTACCTTGAAGCCTTTGTTTGTTGGGTTGTAGAATCTGTATCCCTTTTGGTTCAAATCATAACCAATGAAGATACACTTTTCAGCTTTAGGATCTAGCTTTCCCCTTACCTGAGAGGGAAGATGCACATATGCTACACAACCAAAAATTTTGCAATGATCCAGAGAGGGTCTCTTACCATGCCAAGCTTCATATGGTGTCATGCCATCAAGTGATTTGGATGGCAACCTGTTTATGAGATAGGTGACAGTGGATACACTCTCTGCCCAAAGATAATTTGGCAACTTCTTTTCATTAAGCATAGACCTAGCTGTTTCTACAATGATTCTATTCCTTCTTTCAGCTACCCCATTTTGTTCAGGTGAGTACCTTGTAGTAATCTCCCTTTTGATGCCTCTTTCCTGCAAGAAATCTTCAAACTCATTGGAGAAGTATTCTCCTCCTCCATCTGACCTTAGCCTCTTCAAGCTTCTTCCTGTTTGGTTTTCAACAAGTGCAAGATACCTCTTGAAACAATTAAACACTTCATCTTTATGCTTCATAAAGTATAAGATGGTCCATCTGCTATAATCATCAATGAAGGACACATAATACCTTGAACCTGAAATGGAAGGGTCCTTGCTAGGTCCCCAAACATCTGTGTGTACCAAGTCTAGGTAGTCTTCATGCATGAAACCTTTCCTTGAATATGGCAACCTGTGAGACTTACCAAACTGACAAGCACCACACTTGTAAATCATGTGTTGCTTGGATACATTAGGTATCCCAAGCACACATTGATCCCTGCACATTTGCTTTAGGGTTCTTTCACCTATGTGACCTAACCTCTTGTGCCATATCTCTAACTCTGAAAGTGTTTGATCCTTGTAATTATACAAAGCAATGTTCTTGGTGTCTTCTAGCTCAAAAGTAAACAATCTACCTGATTTTTCTCCCTTGGCTATCCTTCTGAATCCATGTCTTGGGTCCTCCACATATGCTCCATGTTGTGTGAATCTGACCTGCAAACCTTTCTCCACAATCTGGCCAACACTCATTAGAGTACCCTGCTCAATAGGTTCTGGTTGGTACATAGAGTACCCTGCTCAATAGGTTCTGGTTACCATCACATGTCTTCACATTTCCAATCTTAACAACAGAATGTTTAGTATCATCACCTGTCTGTACCTGATGTTTGCCCTTGGGTTCTTCCAAATCAGAAAGTAGTGCCACATTGCCAGCTACATGGTTAGAACATCCTGAGTCAATATAAAATAAATGATCATCATTTGTACCTGCCTTGGAGGTCATATTCATGATCAATAGGGAGTCATCTTGCTCCTTGTAGCTCAGTGATGAGTAGCACATCCTTTAATGTCAATCGGGGAAGACGTGAGGATGGTATGAAGACCTCGAGTAAATGGCGGCACAAGTGCGTGAGTGAGAAGCACACAAGCATGCACACACATCCACACACACGTGCACACACGGCAAGACAAAGAGAGAGAATCAATGGAGTTCTTCGATTACTTTTCAAAAAGCTCTTACAAGTTTGTTTCTATTACAATCTGACCCCAAAAATGAGCTCTCTAGCTCCTTTTATAGTTTTTGACTAGCTTTGGCCCTGTTCAGACCTACTGTCCGGCCTAGTTAAAAATTAGGTTCCAGGCTTATTTGAGGGCTCAAACGAGATCTAAAAATTCCGAAAATTGGCAGGTAGATACTTCTAAAGCTCCTCAAGCTCAAGGACTCCTTGGCTTGCACAAAATGGAGCTACAAAAATATGAAATGGTATTTACAATGGTGTTTAGTGATGAGAATCACTTTTAATTGGTGTAAGGGTTTTTGAAAAGTTAAAGGGTTGCCTAAGTGCTAGATTTGCGTGGATGCTCATACTTACTTCTTCATGAGGAAAATTATTGGCCTATTTGCCAGATCTTCTTTGACTGCCATGTCTGCCTATGCTGTCCCTTCGCTCTGACTCTCTTCGTTTGGTGGCTCCTTCGGTTCCCTGACTGCTGCCAACACCCCCTGACTGCTGCCAACACTCCTCTGTGTAGTTGTTGTAGTCCCTTCTGTTTCTGAATCCACCTTGGTAGTTACCATTGTGGTTGTGGTTGTAGTTGTTGTTGTATTGATTGTTGTATCCATTGTAGCCTTGGTGTTGGTTGAACCTGCCTCTCCCTTGAGAGTATCCACCTCTTGAGTAGCCTCTTCCTCTCTGATTCTTGTAGTTCTTGTAGCATTCATCTGTGGTATGATTGGACAATCCACAAATGTTGCATGGTGATGAGTTGTAGGGTCTCCCCCTACCTGACGTACCTCCTCTGCCCCTGCCTCTTGATGATCTACCTCTCCCTGCATAATTAGCTTGGGAGGTAGAGCCTTCTTCATCCTGTTTCTTCCCTTTACCTTTATCCTTAACTTTCTTATCAGTATAGAGAGCAGAGGGGTTGTTACCTTTTGATTGATCTCCTGCCTTTGTAAACTTTGCTTCATGTGTGAATAGTTGGCCCATGAGTGTTGTGAGATCTGGGGTATGCATGTCCATATAGAGGTCCATTGCAGTGGTGAAACTTTCCCACTTATCATCTGCCTTGAGTCCATTTGTTACTTGCCTGACTATTTGCTCCTCTTCAATCTCCTCTCCAATGCTTGCTAATTGGTCTGCCACATCTTTAATCTTTGTCACATACTCTGAGACTGATTGCTTGGGCTGCTTCCTGAGGGTTATGAATTCAATCCACAGTTGATTCTTCCTGGCCCTTGTGTTGGAAGAAAAGTATGTTGACAAGGTTTCCCAAGTCTCTTGGGAATTCTTACAATTCCTTACATGAGGTAAAAGAAAATCAGATATAGAGTTAAGAAGGTAAGACCTTGCCAAAGCATCTTTTGCACACCATTGGTTGAGTCTTTCATGTTCATCCTTGGTGGGTAGTCCTCTAGTTTTAAATGAGGGCAATTCTTCATCTCCTGACATGTATCCAAATAAGCTCCTTCCTTGTAGATAGGTCTTCATCCTCAGAGACCAAGCTTGGTAATTGTTCCTGTCCAATTTGTCAATGAATGAAGGAAATCCATCTCCCATGTTTACCTTATTTGCTCTGATACCACTGTTGGGAGTGATGGTTGGATGCACTCAAGAGATTGAGTTGAAGCTGCTAGACCTGCTTTGCTCCAGCCCTCCTTTGCTTCAGATATGCTTAGTAGACTCCTTGAGCTTCCAAATGATACCAAAATATGCTATATGTACTTTGGAAAAGGTTTGAGTAATGATTAGATCAAAACAGGTAAGTTTGCACTTCACTAGACTTGAAAAACTTTCTATTTTGATCTTGATACCTGCTCAGTCTTTCACTCAGTGTGACCAGCACACTAACAATTGATCTAATTCCTTCTGGGCATATTAAATTAGCTTAGCAAGCTACCATTTGCAAGTGGAATGAGATAAAATGATGGACTATACTCAGAGAAAGATGTTTAGCAAAAATATATGTACCCCCGACTTTTTAGGAACTCTGCAAAAAAATACCAGAGACCAGTTCGATGGCGATTTCTCAAAAATGGTTGAACCAATTGACTTCAAACTTTGTATGTGTATAGAAGACTTTGAGCTGAATCCAATGTGCTTTGAATCACTTGATTTGGTTCAGTAGATCCTGAGATATGCCCTGTTGAAGTTGACAGACTTGGAGATGATAACTCAGAAAAACCAGAGATTATAATTGTGTATACTTCTATTGATTGATATGGTTGTACAATCTCATTAGCATGACAAGCATAGCTAAATGAGGTATTGTGGTGTTGGCTATGAAGTAGCACTCACACACAATAAGTTACAATGATAAAATGCCTCGAGAAATGAGCTAAAAGTGAGAGACACACCCGCGACTTTTTACATCATCTTTTATAGAGATTTGGTGATCATTTGAATTTGAAATTCAAATCTAAGCTCCCTAGAATCTCTCCTCTAAAAGTAGGGAGATATTCTCTCCAATTACACCATCCAAATTCCACGACTCTAATCAGTTAGGTGTGTATACATAATGCCAAGTCATTTAGACTTTTACAAGGAGTAAAAATGTAATAACACATAGGCAAGTGTTCCTATGGTTCTAGCTTCACATAGTGATACCCTTCAAGGGTTCCAAGCCCATCTTCCAAAGTTCCAAGCCAAGTGTGAAGGCTTGAAATGCACCAACACATGCTTTCTCATGTACTCTTCACCAACGGCCTTCTCCACGAGCCCTTTGTAGCCACACTAGCTTTGATACCATGTCACGAGGAAGGAAATAAGGAAGAGAGCTCATACACACTCTCAAAATCATAGAGAAGCACACACACAAATTGAGGCAAGGAGGAATGATCTTATTCTTCTTCTTCTATTACATAAAAGGAATGTACAAGAATGACCTCAAAACAATAATACAAGTGCAATATATAAAGAACAATACATAAGGAGAAACCTAATGTCCGTGAATGAGTGAGCTGGTAAGAAACAAATGTGTCATCACTCTCAATAGATAAAACTAGTAAAGGACAATGAAGTATCCTTGGCATATACCAGCGTGACTACTAACATGTCAGAGAAGAGAAAAATTGATACGTGTCATCTTAGATCATCACATATTGAGCTTGATATCTCAACATCACTTACGTGATTGCGTGAAACTACTTAAGGAGAAGATACACATGAGAATTTTAGAGCCATCTTTTGCACCTTACTCAAATAGATGGTTCACTGTGCCTAAAAAGAATGGGAAAGTGCATTTTATTTAGGATCTCCAACCCATTAGTAAATTCACCATAAGGAATGTAGGAAAAAGACCTATTGTAGACAAGTTTGCTGAATCATTTTTAAGACATTCTATCTATTCAATGGGTGATTTATATTTTGCGTATGACCAATTCTAGTAAGTAATTGAGAGTCATGACATAAACACAATGAGAAATCCTTTAGGCTTAGTGCGAATATGTACTTTACCACAAGAAGCAACTAATTCGGTGGCTCATATGATGAGTGCTATGAATATGGTCTTACATGATTTTATCCCTCATATAACCATGCCATTCATTGATGATATTCCAATTAAAGGGAGTGAGGAACATGTAAAGGATATTACTTTAGATTCATTTGGAGATCGTAAATTTGTCCTTGACCATATCTCTGATTGTGAACGAATATTTCAGTGATTTGAAGAGGTAGGTCTCACGTATTCCATAGAAAAATCTATTTTTGGTATCAATGAGGTTCTTATTGTTGGACATTTATGTGGTCATTATGGTCGAAATCCATACCCACAAAACATTGATGCCATTAGCAAGCTTTCTGAAACGTGTAACAACGTGAGTGAGCTATGCATATTTCTTGGTGCTTGCATCTTTTATGTTATTTGGATCCCACACTTTGCTCATGTTGCTGATTGTCTCTATGACTTGTTGAGGAAGAACCAAAAATTTATTTGGACTAATAAGCACACACAAGCTATGTGTAAATTGAACAAATTCTTACTTGAATCTCTCATCCTTAAGCATGTAGACTATTGTGTTAGAAAACCTATTATATTGGCAGTTGATACTAGTCCTATTGGTATAGGTTGGGTCATACGTCAAGATGATAGTGAAGGGAATAGATATGCAATTAGGTTTGGGGCTAAAATTTTACATGAAACACAATGAAAGTATCCACACATCAAACAAGAACTATGGGGTATGGTAACAACTTTGAAAATAGTCAAAGAATATTTCGTAGGTGCAAATATCAAAGTTGAGACTTATTGTTTGCCTCTCATTGGAATGATAGCCAATTTTTCATCTCGTGGTATAGCCATGCTTAGATGGATCTCACATGTTAAGTTCATAAATCATGACTTAGTTCATATTTCAGGTAAGTCAAATTCAATTGCTGATATGTTATTGAGAGCTAAATTTGATGATGATCTTGAAAGTGATCTAATAAAGAATATAAAACTAGTTGACTATGTTCCACACATATACAAGTATAAGCAATTTCATGAGTGTGAGTACGAAGATGAATGGAGAGACATAGAAAAGTATCTGAGTACACTGCAACCATTACCTAGCTAGACTAGGAATATATTATGTAACATTAGGAAACGAGCGTACAATTTTTTCCTACATAACGGTTATCTTTGGAGACATGTTAAGGGTGAGGTTAAGAATCCACAACGAGTCCTAGGAAAGAGAGGTTTTCAGTTGCAAGTAATGAAGGAAATGCATGTGACATTATGGACGGGTCATAAATAATTTTTTGGAACATATGAAAAAATTTAGAAGTACCTATTATTGGCCTAGGATGTATGTTGAGATTAGTAGCTATTTTTCTACATGTTCTACTTATCAGCTTCATTCGTCAGTCAAACATAGAGATCCATTACATCCTACTTATCCACCCTGAATTCACTACAAGTGGGTAGTAGATCTTGTAACTATGCCTAAAGGTATTGACAAAATGCATTACATTGTACTTGCAAGAGAAGACTTAATTAATCATGTAAAGGGACGTGCACTATGATCTAAGACCACTTACAATGTTTGCAAATTCATGCTTGAAGATGTTATAAGTCCCTTTGGGTACATAGAGAAAGTAGTTGCTGATTGTCAAGAGTTAGATGTGAGAGAAGCTAAAGAATTCTTTGAACATCACGGTATTTGTTTGTCCCTCACTACTCCATATAATCTAGAGTCCAATGGTAAAATAGAGAGACAACATCCACCTATTGTGAAAGCCATATCTAAAGCATATAGCAATGACATTAAACAATGGCCTAGATTCTTACCCTTTGCACTTTGGGCAGATAGAATGACATGCACACATACCACAAGGTATATGCCTACTGAACGCATGTACTATAAAAAACTGTTGTTTCCAATTCAGTCTCATAATTCTGCATGGTCAAATTTTCCTTGGTTTGAAAACATGTCTATTGATGAGTTTTTTGTTTGCGCATTAAATATTTAGAACAAGGTAAATTAAGACTTGATGATGCCATTGAAAAATTAAGAGAATCTAAAATGAAGAACTAGCTTTATTTTGACAAAACTCATCGATTGCATCTTAAGCCGATTGAAGTAGGAGATTGGGTGCTCATTTATGATAGTAAATCTGACTCTCAATATGGTGCACACAAAAAAATCACTCAATGGTAGTTTGGACCATACATTGTATCAAAACTCAACAACAATGGTACCTATGCTCTTTGTGAATTAAATGGTGTTGTACTAAAAACTTTGATTGCAGGTAAAAGGATAAAGCTATTCAAGAAACGCAATAATGAAGAGTACATTTTGGATGAGGACATTGAAGAAGATGACAACAATAGGATGGATTCATAAACAGGAGTATCCATGATGAAAAAAAAATAAATAAAAAGTACAAAATAAAAAATAAAAATATCATCTCTTTTTCAAGTTCATGTTGCTTTGTTTTTTCAATTTCATTCCACTTTTTTTCCCCATTCATGCTTGTTTTCAATTTCACTTCATGCATGTTTCTTTTCAATCTTTGCATTGCAATCCATATCCACAACACTTCGAGTCAAATGGGAAAACGATGATTTCTCTACTTGTGTAAAATTGTATCTTAAGTAGTAATTTATTTACTAGGAAATTGATTATAATCTAGGATTATCAAAATATAGGACATGTAGATTCGGAGGTTTATTTTGGTAACATGAATTTCATATATAAACATGTATATGTATCTATCGCGAAAGCATAATTGTTGAAGTCCTAGCTCCTACTACTTAATGTTTCTAAATCCTTATTCCACCTCACAACACTTGTATCGGAGCTTAAATGATTGTTCTCTGTTATCAAAAATGGTTGTACCTTGTATCGGGGTTTAATTTTTTCCCCATCATAAAAAAAAGGTACTATATGTTACCCAAAAGTTTACATTGTCTTCCACCCCAAAAAAGTGAATGTAACCATAAAGTCACCGAATCATGAAAAAAAAAAAGGAAAAGAGAGAGCAAGACAAAGGAAGCTAAAGCATGGGTTGTATAGGTAGATTTATGCATTAGTGGAGTTTAGTTAGATTTCCTTGTTGTAATTAGAGTAAGAACATATTCATATTCATGTAGGAAAGACTTTGATCTAAACTAAGCTAAAGATGAAAGATATCTCTTGAAAATCCTAAATCATTGTTTATAATCGTATCTAAGGTAGATTGCTTTATGAAAAAGGTACAAGTTTTTCTTCAAGATAAGATCAACTAATGCCTAAAACGACTCATTACATTCACTTCCACTTCATATTAGTGCTTTCTTGTTGTCAATGTTGCTTGTTCATTTGCATATATGTTGCCTATTTGTTCATGCATATTCATGTTGCTTGTTTCAATTCTTTCTTTCATTGCTTCACGTCACGTTGCCTATTCATTCATCCATATAATAAATTTTTTCTTCCATGTTTCTTATTTTTTCTATAAAAGAATTTGTGTTTTAGACAGAGTAGAGTGGCGCTTCGAGAGGAATCGCAAGTTTAGTGGGAGAATGTCGTCGATATTTTCTTTCCTCTCTCACTCATGAGGGCCTACACAAAATGCATTCAGTGAAGGTAGCCAAAATTCCTTGAGAAGTCCAAGATGCATCAAGGATGTCAAAGGGAGTTCACATGCAAAGTTTGGAAGAAATCAAGTAAATCTAGGGTAGCAATAAAAGCTGATCAAATTTTGGAAATTAGTGCAAAAATTTCACTCTCCAAATAACATGAAAATTCATATACTTATAAATCCTATCAAAGGTATTATACAACCCAAATTTCATATGTAAATGGATTTTCTAGCATATTGATATGCCATGTGCATTTTATAAAATGTAATTTTTTCACTTAGACCCTACAAAATCTTGTATATGAATTTTCTTTAGCCATATTGTTTGGCATGTATAAAGATCATAAGTGGCTACACATTTGTACAAATTTTCAAGGCTATAAGAGCTTCCGAGATACCTGAATGCCACCTTGCAAGCTTCCAAATGTAGTCAAACTTCTATAAGGGAGATTCAGATAGGATTGTTTTTTGCATATTCCTAAAAGGAGACCTTTTCAAAACATAGCCCTATAAATTTTCAACTTCATCAAGGGATATTTTGAGGGTCAAAGAGCACAAAATCTAGTTTTGAAGATCATCGTAGTTTCTTGGAATAAGAAAATCAAAGGTTCAAAGGGCTACCACATGGCAAACAATGATTGAACCATGTTGTATGGTTACGATGAGCTCACATTCAAGGGTGCAGATGTACTAAAGCTTAAAGCAAGGAGGATCCATGATTTTTTTCATCGGATAAGCTTATGTTGAAGACCAAAGATCAATCATTCAAAGTTCTTCTAAAAATAGCAGCTTATCTTATCCAAATTGATGTCAACACTGATCCAACGGTCCAAATCATCTCCAGATCGAATGGTGGAGAATGAAGATGCCTAATTTTCCCTCCTTTGCCCTAGATATCATATAAAGAAACAATCCTAGTCATCCACTTGATAAATCCAATGGTTGTAATGAAAAGCAATTGATCCTAGGGTGGAGAATTGATTTCTCAAGATCCAAGGGCCTAAATCCATTCAAAAAACTATAAAAACCCCCTCCAAATTCTTGGAGCATCATTGTTAGGCATCCACAGGGCCCTTGCTAGCACATCGTTTCCTTGAGACGATCACCCTCAGTTGAGCGTGTGAGGATCCAAGGTGGGCTAGTAAGAGCATAGTTGCTAGAATCAATTTTAAATTAGACTTCCAATCTAGGATGGGCTCATAAACCCAATGGTTTCTCTATCTTTGCTCACCCTGAGGGAGCACCTGAGTGAGTTAGAGTTGGTTTTATGTGTCTTCGACTTCTTTATTTAGAGGTAAGACTCCTATAAAGATATAAGGTCAATGAAGTGGAACCTATCCTCTTACGTGTGACATTCGGTTGAACTCTCATGGTGGGAGGGTCATGCAGACCTCCTTTGGCGAGTAGAATGCTTAGCTTGACGTATCAAAACACTCATGTACATGTCTTTCATTACAATATCTTTTAATTCATGTCTATTGTCTATTGTCTCTTGTCTCTTGTCTCTTGTCTCTTAGCCTCTTATGTGTTTTTACATGTCTCCTTCTATCTCTTTCTATGTGTGAGAAGGCACCACAGTCTTGCGTTGAACTAGTGAGAATTATCCATTCATATTGAGAGAATAATTTTCTATTTATTCATAAATAATGCCCCACATGCATGCATACAATCCACAAACATCTATGCATATGTTTCAATTTTGAAAGTGTATAAGAAGCTCCATTCTTGGACCATTCTTCCTTTCGAACTCAATTCATGTGTATGGATTTCTTTTTTTCTCATCATGCATACATATCATCCAAAAGAACCCATGCATATGAATTAAATTTTGAAAGTGTATAAGCTGCATTTGTTTGGACCATTCTTCCTTTCAAAATTGATTCATGTGAATGGTTTTCTTTCTTCCTCATCATTCATGTTCGTAGGTTTATCTTGCATTCATATGTCCCCCTTCCCATAATCAAATCATGACGTCTCTCCTCTCCATACCCAACTTCATCTTCACCTTCACATTTTGATCACATAAACCTTCCAACACTCACTAGATTCATACACTCTGCAAGTGCCGTGACTAGACCTGATCCACCTAGATTGTGATTTATCCAGACCAACATTAGGTCTGCTTGAGGTCAGAGCGAGCAAAAAACGATAAAAGGAGCTAGAAGGCTCATTTTTAAGGTTAGCAAGTTGGTAACTGAAGCAAATTTAGCACATTGTAAAATCATTTTGGGTAATTTAAGCCTCCATTGCTCTATCTCTTTGTCTTACTTTGTATGCATGTATGTGTACATGTGTGCATGTTAGTGTGCTTCTCACTCATACACTTGCATACTCACTTGCTCATGGTCATCATACCTCTATCATGTCTCCTTGGATTGACAATTATGAGTTGGATCTGCTCACATTGATACTCATCATTGTGCTAGAGTGATATATGTATCTTCAGTTGTCTGGCATATGCATTAGTACCTTAACAACAATGCAAAAAATTGTATGATAAAGCTTTTGTTAGATATAGTTTTGAAAGCAAAATCTATCATTTGTAACATCCACATGCTAAACACATTTTGATTAGCCATGATGTTTTATGGAAGATGGAATTCAGCCACTACTTTCATGTACTAAAGAGACTACTATTAGCTCTAGAGACGTGTATGACACTTTGTTACCCCTTTTTACAGGTTGACACTCAAGTGCTAGTCTGCATGATGCAACTTTGTAGCCTTTACAGGTTTCACATGATGATGCAGATGATTCCATTTCTGACCTAGATTTACATGATGCACTTGTTGATGAGAGGGCTAATATTGAGGAGGCAAAAACTATGCCTAAATGGCTAGTAGAAACTTTGTGAGATATTAAATCAGATGCAGCTTTGTCATATTGTACTCATTCATGCTCTCATAGTGCTTCTTTTTCATTATTTATTCAAGTAGATTCAAAGTAGTAATTGAAAGAGAAATTGGAAGGTATATCAAATGTCTTAGATCCAATGGAGGGGGACATAACTTCTATCATAATTTTTATGATTTTTTACAAAGAAATGGAATCGAAAGGTAATTTACATGTAGCTATACACCTTAGAAAATGGGGTTGCAAAAAGAAAAAACAGGTATATCGTAGAATGTGCTAGAGCAACGATGAAAGAGATGAATATGTCGAATGGGTAATGGGTTGATACAGTCACCATTGCAATTTACATCATGAATAGAACTCCAACATTAGGAATATGCTCATCTATAGTTTGTGAAGCATGGTATGGAGGAAGGCCTGATGTCCCACCTCAAAGTTTTTGGATGTAAATGTTATGTATTCAAACCTAGTGAATTAAGAAGCAAGTTGGATGGTAGGGCAAAAAAATGTGTGTTTATAGGATATAGACATGCAAAAAAGGTTATATGTGCTACAATACAAAGATTAAGGAGCTTAAGATCTCAAGGGATGTGAACTATGATGAAGTATTACCATCGTATGTACATTTGGAACATATGCAGGTGAAATTGAAGCTAAGAGCATCCCATGAAGAGGAAGATACATCAGCATACATCACATTGAATGGTCCTCAAAATTCAAATATGAATGAAGGATCATCGAGATAAACATCTTGGAATGGAAAGCTCTAAGGTAAAGATGTCTTTGAAGAAGACAAGTCTCACTTGTGGATTTACATGGAGAATGTAGATGAAGACTATGCATTTGAAAAGGGAGAAACCTCAAAGGCCATCATCAAAATCCCAAGGCAAAGAAGATTCACCAAGAAAATGGAAAATAAAGGAAATCAACAAGGCCAAGGTACCTAATAGAGAGTCTTACATATGATTCTTATTGCCAATCATTATGCATACATGAGCAACGTCATTGGAAATCAATAACCTACATGTTATGAAGATGAAAGCAAGCATAGAGAATGGCACAAAGTTATGAACGAGGAAATCCAAGCCTTGAAGAAAAAAAAATGGAACTTAGTTCCAAGAACCAAAGAAACGAAGGTAACTAGTAGAAAATATGTGTTCAAGATCAAAGTCAATTCAAATATGAGCATAACAAGGTACAAGGTAAGGTTTGTTCTCAAAAGTTTAACTCAAATATATGGAATTGACTTCGAGGAAACATTTAGGCTTGTATGACCTTCAAATCCCCAATGTCAATTCTATCTTGACTTAAGAACACCTCTATGTCAAGTATAGACATGACAATACATCAATTAACTCAAATGTTTTCAAGTTTAAGACTGAAGTATACTTCATTCTTCAATTTTTGAACTTCTATTCTTCTTCAATAATCTGCCTCAAGATTCAACTTCATTACCTACGAATGTTATAGATTTTAATGCTTCCAATTACATAAGAATCTAAATATGATCCTTATGCAACTTGAGATACAAAAATTCATGGGTTGACTAGCTCAAAAAGCTTACTATCTATGGAAGAGACAATGAACCTCAAATGCCCATAGCAACCAGCATGATTATAATTAGAAAAAATCCTTTTATGGGAGTGATACACATAGGGTTGAGTGTATATAATTCACAAAAGTTTAAGGAATAGGAAAAATACGCTATAGGAATGAATTAGACACTCAACATTGGTACCTCCTATTTTTCAGGAATATGTAGAGATTGACCCCGAGACAGAAAAACTAAGATTTATCTCAATATACTAAACCAAATGCTTTCAAACCTTATAGACATAAACATGACACTAATACCTTTCCAATGAGCTGTCTTGCACTCAATTTGGAGCTCTATAGAGAGAGCAGTAGCTGTTGCAAGATTACTATTGGTGAAGAAGATGATGCAAAAAATTGAAGGAGCAAGACAATGATGGTCACAAGTGTATGTGTATTGCTTCCATATATTGTACAAGTGATTTCAAGTCTTTATATAGACTCTTGAAGTGCCTGAAAACTTCTACAGGTGGAATTTGAATTCAAATGAAGGTGGGAATGGTTGTTTGAGGGAATCAATTCACTTTCCTACAATCTAGGAAAAAGTGAAGATCTAGTTTGATCTACTTTTAGGTGATTGATTGCTTGATTGAATGCAACTCAACCACAACAAATTTGTGGGATTTAGGATCTATCTTTCTACTTTTACATGTGTAAAGCTCAAGGATTTTACAATGGTAAAAGATCCATGAAAAATCTTTTTTAAAAATTACGATAAGTGAGCATAAGAAAAAGAATTCTCCAACGGATATTCTTTTGACGCGATAGGCTTTGATGTAGATAAAATCCACCTCAAGCATAGTGTAAGCTTCATGTTCCAACATATACAAGTTTTAATTTGCCATTGTAAGCGTCTCAAAGTCTGCTACAATTTTACCAGAACTGGATAGGATACTTGTGTTCAACTTTTTGAGGCATAGTCAATTTTCTACATGAGGGTGTTTTAGTCAGTGGTCATGGCTAAAAGCAATGATGTATTTTGTATGTTGGATGTTGAGGATATGTTGGGTGGTGCCAATTACCCATTATGGGCTTATATGATGCGTCATGTATTGGTCACAAAAGGACTATGGAATATTGTGCAAGGTATTGAAAAATGTCCTATTAAACTTGCAACTATAGTTATTGAAGCTGCTGCAGAAGGCGTCGAAGATGGTGATATTCTTTAGGGTCATGTTTGTGCTACAATTTTTGCTACACCTACTATAGAGCAAATTTTTTGGGATGGCAGAGATGTTCAAACACATGCATTGATAGCCTTGTGTCTCAAACGTGCTGTTATTCCATCTAAGGATGCTTGGGATACACTTACCACTTGTACCAGGCAAGGAATGAGGCTCGTGTTGCTTACCTTTGAAAATAGTTGGAGAGTGAGCACATGAATGCAGGTGACTCCAGGGAAAGTTTTGTGACAGAGATCAAAGATTTCAAAGAAGAGTTGATTTTTGTGGATGAAGTCTTGCGTGACAGTTCACTTGTGCAAACTATTCTGAATAGTCTTCCTAATTCATATGAGATTTTTGCTTCTACTCTTTGTTTGATGATGAAAGGCAATCCAAATGCCTTAACATTTGAGGAGTTAGTCTCTGTTCTATTGCTAGAAGACCAGTCTAGACAATACATGTCCATTATGCATGTTGTAGATCACGCTTTCCTAGCTAGTCAGAAGGGAAAACGTAAATGGAGCTCTTGTATTAGTAAGAGATATCTGCTAATTCTGCACAATCAAAGAAGGATGAAAAAGACAGCAAGAAAACAAAAAAGCAAAAAAGTTTTTGTAGGTACTATAAAGCAAATGATCATGTTATAAAGAATTGTCCAAAAATGGCTACAAAAGAGGCAAAGAAAAAAGAGGTGTTGGGTGTATTGTCTTCCTATCGTGCTTGGTTCTTTCTTAGTTGGTGTCGAGCCCTTATGGGCTTCCCCTTACTGTTGCATACCTGTGTGGGGGAGATGATCTAGACTCCCTCCTCTACACTCATCTACGTTTGGGATCTCCTTGTGGGCGCTATGGTGGGCGAGGATGCAGACTCACGGTGATGACTCTTATCCTCGCTTGCTCTAGGCAGATCGGTGCTCTCCTAGTTAAGCTTGATTCGTGCTTATTCCAACCGGAGATATTTGGTTTTCTCTCCTCCTTGGCACACTAGTCTGGGCAAGCTCCCCCTCCATCTCCTTGGTTTCGCTTCAGACCAAAATGCTTGTGTAGTTGTTGGGCATGACTGTGGGACACCATTTCAGCTGCTACATATTCTTCTCCTTGGGCTCCCCGAGTCTTTGCTAGGCAGGCAGATGCCTGCATGGAACTACACTCTACCAGAGCACTTACTACATATCAACTCCATCCGGCTATTTCCTTGCCAAACATCTCGTGTAGATATAAACTTGCATTCGACTCTTTGGTGATCTCAAGGACTTCTATTTCCAGTCTACATGCTTATTCATGTGACCATTTTCCTTCTATTTTGCATTCGTTCAACCTTGGCTTTGCTCTCGAGGACCAAGTGATGTTGTTGCCGTTGCTTCTGTTGCACTCCACCTATTGATATCTAGTCTCCCCTTAGTGTCAAGCTTCCTAGAATGAGCCATGGTGCTCTTTTCAATTTTTTTTCTTTTTATGTTGCAGGATATGCATCCTTTAGCTTGTCTGTTGCTGATGTTTCAGATGTTGCCGATTTATTTTTCTGAAATTTATGTTCTAAGTCAAGGAAGTTCTACAACACGATGGATTCATGTTTACTTGGAGTCGTGTTTGATGAAGCGTGAAGGGATAATCTTCAATCTTTTTAATCATGTTTTATTTTTTCTAGCATCTTCCCTCTCATTGTCATTTCGAGGAGTTGTGATAAAACAAACATTAGTAAACTTTCGTATATAGCATCTAACTAAAGGTGATTTAAATGACCCATTATTGGGTGTTTCCAACAATTGTAGCATGAACACATTGCAAGTAATGGCTTGCACAGGTCTTATCCCTTGAGAAGTCAGAAGCATCCTCGCACTTATGGTGCAACATATGTTTGATATGCAACTTGGAAATATGTGCATCTTAATTTAAGACTTAGATATGTTGCAGGTCTCACCTTCAACATCTAACCTTCTGTTGTTGACTATCTTTGTCAACACATAACACTTTATTGGAACTCTCTGCCTCACCATTAGCTTGAGGATGATAGGGGGTTGACTTTTTGTGAATCACCAAAAACTCATTCAGTAGTGCCATCTATTACTTTGTTGAGGAACTGTGTTCCCCTATCGCTCACTATCTCTATAGGTAATCCAAAACGGGTAAAGATATTTTCGAAGAGAAACTTTGCTATGGTTTGTGCATCATTCTTCCTTGTTGCTTTTGCTTCCACCCATTTCATTAGATAGTCCATTGCCACTATTATATATTCAACATGTGATCCTTTGGCGGGAGGGTTGATAGGTCCTATGAAATCAATGCCCCATTTTGAAAAGGCTCTCATGCAAATCATAGGTCTTAGAGTCATATCATCTCTCCTAATAGGATACTTGGCTCTTTGGCACACCTCACAACTTCCTACATAAGTTTCAACATCCATATGTAGAGATGGACACCCCAAGCCTACAAAGAGAATCATTTTTACGGTTCTTTTGATAGAAAATGTCCTCCTGTGGCATCTGCATGTGCCATCTCTAAAATGGGTAAATATCCTCCTCCATGGATGCATAGCCTAAGCTGATTGTCCTTTCCTCTTTTAAATAATTGCTTCCCCATTATACTATACTCCTTGCTCATTTCTTCTAGGGATCGCTTCCTTGCTAAGTTAGCTCCTTCCTCATGTTCACGTGTTTTCAAGAACTTAACCAATGCCCTACTCCAGTCTGATGCTATTGTAGAGAATTGTAATGATGTATGGTCCTCTAGAGTATTTTCTTGGCATTCTTGGCAAGTACTAATATGTGCATGTATGTTCTTTGGCATATCTAGCCAGTATACTCCCAATCTTTTTAATTCTCTTAGTGTTCCATGGGATCCTTTATGAATTTTCCATCGATTTACATGATCTTGCTCGATTAAGTTCTTCTATTTAGCCTCTTCTACACATCTCAACAATACACCATTTGGTTCTTTATAGTACACACTTCCTTTCATCTTTGTTGATCCTATGATGTGGACTATGTGTGAGTGTTGGAATCAACTTTTCTGCCCAGTTCTGACGTATTTCTAGGTTGCATAAGTAAGTGTCAGGTAGGTCATTCACCACTCCATTGGGTGGTTCTCCATGTGTTAACCTAGACAGATGATCAACTCTCACATGAGTATTTTGTTTTTTGACCACTACTTCAAAATCAAACTCCATCAACAATAGAAACCATCCCACTGGCCTTCTCGTATTATAGGGCTTATTGACTAGATACAATAAGGCCTGATGATCGATAAAGAACTTGAATTTGTTAGCTAGAAGGTAATGTCTAAATTTCTTGACTACGTACACCATTCCTAGACCTTCTCGTTCCGTGGTGGTGTAATTTCTTTCTGCCTGGTTGAGTTTTCTACTCACATATACAATAGGATGATCTAATTTTCCTTCATCCATTGGTTGAGCTAGGATGCATCCTATGGCATAATTAGACACATCTACATGGATATGGAATGGTTTATTCCGAATGGGTATCTTCAATATAGGTGCTTTACTTAATCTTCATTTCAGTTCATTAAATGCTTTTTCACATGCATCTATCCAAGTGAATTGAGTTCATAATCCATATAGTGGCTTAGAGATTATGGCATACATATGGATAAATCTTCTATAGTACCCACAATGACCCATAAAGTCTTGCACTTCCTTTGAATTTTTAGGTCTAGGTAACTCGAAGATTACCTTAATCTTATCTTTGTCCTTGGAAATTTCATTCTTGGATATGATGTGTCCTAGGATCTTTCCTTGTCTCACCATAAAGAAACATTTTTCAGGATTGAAGCACACTTGATATTGTCGACATTTTTCAAATATCCTTCATAATTTTGGAATATGTTCACTTCTCTGACCAGAATAAGTGTATAAATCATCTACATATACTTCGATACTCTTCCTTAGGAATTCCTTAAACACATGACACATCAACCTTTGGAAGGTAGGGGGCATTGGTGAGCGCGAATGGAATCACTCTAAAATCATAAACTCCACATTCAATTGCAAACACTATTTTATGTTGATCCTCAGTTGCGATGGATACTTGGTTATACCCGGAGAATCCATCTAGGAAGCTATATACTTCCTTGCCTACAACTCTTTCCAAGAGATGGTCAGTGATTGGTAATCGATAGCTATCACGGATAGTAGTTGCATTCACTTTCTTTAGGTTAATACACACTCTTAATTTTCCATTCTTCTTTGGTACTACCACTAATGGTGACACCCATTTTGTGTGCTCTATCTCATAAATGAATCCGGCTACTAATTGTTTCTCTATCTTCTCCTTGATTTTTTCTGAATAGACATCATTGTCAATCATAGATTAAACTTTACACAAATCTTACCATGATTTACAAAATCATTCATAAACACTTCTCTGTATGAAGTCTCTTTTTCTTCAAGGAGTTTGCTTCAGAGATTAACTTCATTACTTGCAGATATCTTTAATTTTCTTCAATCTAATGATGTACATACCTCCATGCTACCTTTCTGCAATCATATCATCTATTAGATCTTCAAAAGAATCATTAAAACTCTGATTTGATCATTAAGATCAAAGGTATGTCAGAAATTGTCTTTCTGAACAAGCGACTTTGACATAGTCAACTTCTAAAGTTGAATTCTCACAGCACAGATCTTGTTTTGCTAAATTCTTTTAGCAATAGCTTCCTTACCTTCTAACTTAGATTTTGAATGTTGACTCATCAAAAACTTTACACTGTGCACTGACATCCAAGCAAAATTGTGACTCAAAAAAGTGAACGATTTTGAGAGTTCTATTTGCAGACTTTACATATACATGTTCCTATTGATTATACACACAACCTGCAGAGAATTGGACCTTGAAACTTTGAACGTAGATTGATTAGCTTCTAGGTCAGATGTGTACAAAAGATTTCTTGATCCACTTGATTAGGCTGAGAGAAATCAGAGAAAGATTCGATGCTAACTCAAGAAGATGACTCTCTACACATCTATCACATGAACTCTTGGTATCTAATGACTCTCTCTTCTATTTCTTTACATTATTGACTTATATACATATGATTCTAGACTTAGCCCACGTCTATTAAATTATTCCTTATCATTCTAATGATTATCTATACCCATTGTACAAGAATTTTCATCTGTAATGTACATATGTATACAAGCTACACTACTAAGATCTCTTCATTTTCTCCAATGACTTCTTTGACTTCATTTTGATTTTTGACTTGCTTCAAGTTCTTTCTGATCATCAATTGGGGATTTCTTTGTTCCAACACAAAACCTACTCCACAACTCCTCATGGCACACATATGCATTATAAAAGTTCAAAAGCGATGGAAAGGGATAGACAACAGTTCTACACACACACTTCAAGCATTGCACACACACAAAAGCTCTTGGAGAAGACAAAAATCAGCACTGGAAAGAGGCAAATTTGAAATTCTACTTCAATTCTCACAATGGCAAAAAGTTCTTTACAAGAGTCACCAAGTGACTTATATACATGTGCCCTAAAATTGGTCCTTTCACACAAGAGACAAACACTTTTATTGAAGAACTCTAATTTCCTAATATATTACAAGAATTATGTTAAAATCTTTGGAATTTATGCAAGTGGAGGAATCCTCTTGTCCGTTTACATGGCTTCAAGGGATTTTCATAGGAATTTGAAGAAGAGAAAATTATGCCCAAAATTTGAAAATTTCTAAGGTTTCTCTTTTGTGCTTCTTTACTCTACAACAATGTGTCATGCATAAGAAAAAACTTGCATATGTGAGAATACAAGAATAAAGGTGCATATATGCAATGGGTACACAAGTTAAGGTGGTGGCATGAGAATTTCATGTGCATGAATGCATGTTCAAGTGAATGTGTTTATACATAGAGATAGTATGTACATAAGTGCATATGTAGCATGTATGCACGTGCATATGAGAGCATTGAGCACATGGATGAATGTGTTAAAACATGCATGTGTAAATGCATATATGCATATAAATATGGGTGTTATTATAAGTGTATCAGAATAAATATGTAGGAATGCATCCACATATATATTATTGTATAGAGTACATTAAAGATGCATATGCATAAGTATTAAATATATGTACAAAACATGTATGTAAGTAGTGTATGCACGAATGCATTTACATGTGTGTATAAGCATACGTAAGAGAGTATGTGTACATGCTTATTCATGTATGTTCATGAATAAACACTTGTACATAATTAAGTAAATGTTTATGATAATGCACACGAATATGAGAAAATCCATGAATATAAATTAATATATGTAGTATGCATGGGAATGATAAAACATGGATATTCCTGAGTGTATGTTTGCATATGTAAGAGATAAGTGTGTGCACATGAATGAGAAATATATAAAAGTATGTGTGAATGTGAGGAAATGTATATGAGAAATGCAAGTATAAGTGTGCTTGTATATATAAGTAAGATGCATGAATTAAAGTATGTTTTGTGCATATACATGTATGAGATGGATGTTCATAAAAGATGTATGCATGTATGCATGAGAAAGGTAAGGACATGAAGGTGCATGAATAAATAAAGTGAATATGTATGATTAAGGTGTATACGTTTATGAGTATGAACATAAGTAAAAATGTATGAGCTGCAAAAGTATGTATGCAATAATATATGCAAATATATGGAAATGGAAATTTTTAAACATAAAAATAATAATTCATTGTATTCAATGAAAACCATGACTTATGATTTTTTTTCCTAATGCTTATTTTTAGAGCATTGAAAAACTAGTACTTATGAGCAGTTGAAATTGGGAGATTGGAGTTGCATACATGCTACTTCTTCCACTTTTTTGAAATCAAATTTTAAGCTTAACATTGTATTAGACCTTTGCACTAGAGTATTTGTATAGGCTCTACTGTATTTCATGATCAGAATAGTAGCTTTACCATTTAAAAGTTGTATAAAAACGTTTCTCCTTTGTATAGGGTTGCTTCTATCATAATCATGTCTCTTTGTTCACCTATCTTTCCCTTGTTTTGAATATTTCGTTCACTTGTCTAAGTTCCTAATCTGTTAATGGATGAGGATGATCCTTATGATACATCTATTGCATTAAGTGGTATCCCTAATATATCTAAAAATATAACTATCCTTGTTGAAGAGTTCGTAAAAGATCGCATTACTAGCGAAACCTTAGTCTCACAGTCATATGATTATGGTCTGTCTAGGTATCGAGCTGCACATCCATATGGTCATACTAGTACTTCATTAAGCTTGATCACATCTCTTAACCTAAGTGACACTGAGTAAACACCCTGCATGTAGTCACCTTATGAGACCATAGCAAATCTCGGTTCTGATCTACCTGGTGGTCTTCAGTCACGCCCCTCAACATTTGGTGAACCTGACGTGAAACGTGTGATGATTGTGTGCTTAGATTGTTAGATGTGATTTAGTTTTGATTAGAAAATGAATTTCAATATCTCTTGTTTCAGGTATGTCAAGCTTTTACTGTTGGAGATCCTATTTCCTGGTTGTTGAAGGCTGAGCGTAACCTCGACACTTCTCCCCCCCATCGACAAGACAGAAGTTTTTATTTAGTACCTAAATTTAACGATAAGCTTTTGCTATAGAAAACTTAAAGGTAACATTTATTAAAGTTCTTTTAAATTAGCATAAATACAAAAAGGGTACATACATCACTTGCACTTGCTGAACATAAAAAGAATGTTTTCATTTCACATTGCATTAGGAAAGATAGTCATTGCACTTGGATTTTCAAAATCATAAAAAGATTGTTTTTGTTTTGCATTGCATTAAGAAAGATAGTTATTTCATGTTAGATCATAGGTCTCTTTTATTTTTTATAAAAAGAATGCTTTATAACTTGCATTAGAATTTTCTTTATTTGCATTTATTGCAAGAAAGGATTTTTGTTCTTATCATTTCCTTTTCGAAAATGATAGTATTAGTTTTTCTATTTAGTTACTTACTATTATTTCCTGTTTTTTGGAGTACTACGTAAAAGGTCTAAAATTAAATTAAGAAAATTTATTTTATATATATATATATATATATATATATATATATATATATATATATATATATATATATATATATATATATATATATATATATATATATATATATATATATATATATATATATATATATATATATATGTGTGTGTGTGTGTGTGTGTGTGTGTGTATAAACAAAAAGTTCCATTTAAACTAGAGTAAATCTAAGAGTAAAAGAACCAAAAGAAATCAAAATATCAATTCAAAATATAGTAATTTAGAAGATAAAGAAAATACAAACTCTAGATCTAAGTAAATTTAGGAGATAAAAGACGTGAAAACTTTAAATACAATAATATACATATAAAAGAATTGATTAAAAGTATAAGTTAAGAAAAATTAATGAAGATAGGTAGAAAGGCCTAGATTTTAGTAAAATCTAAATTCCTAGCTTTATCATATAGTAACAGTTTTAGATATTTTAGAGACCTTTTAGAGCCCATTATTATAGACTTGATACTCCATTCTAGGCGACATCAAGAGCGCAAAATAGAGGAAGTGCTTAAAAATATGATGATAGAAAAACAAGGTGCACGGATCGTGCAATCAATCCTACATGAAAAGGTAAATTCACTTGATTGAATATCATTGATTACTTGGATGCGTTTGAAGAGCAAGCGTAGATTCACGGATTGCATGACGATGTACTAGTACAGTAGTTCGTCGCGTTGTCTCTGGATCCATACTTGAAAGCATCCATGAGCATGCTAAAAAACCTTAGCTGGTTTTAGGAAAGAGTTTCATAAAATGTTCTTCCTTGAGGATTTTAATCAACATAGTTGAGAAGGGTTTTTGAGATGGGTGAATTCCCCTAAGACGAATGAGTCTCTAACTCATCTTCATGGTGAGTTTATGAGAAGGTTTGCCCAGCTTCCTGAGGAAGATAGGAATGCATTAAACCCTGATCTTATTATTCACTTCCTCAAGATTTTGAGCCCAGAGGATAGAGCTGAAGTAGAACGAAGAATAGAAGAGCTTGGTAAAAGGTATGGTTTGACAAATGATTAGCAAAATGTAAAACATGAGATAGAGGTTGTTGCTCAAATGAGATAATGACAATCTCTACTTTATGAATAACCTATTTCTACTCAGCCTAGGGATTTACCTACAACAAGGCAATTCAATATGCCAACACATGCAACTGTGGCGATGGCTAATGTTGGAGTTTCCCCGAAGACTCCAACTGAATTTCAATTGGATACTTTGTGTAAACAAATGGAAAATGTAATGAACATGCAGGCATCTCTTTCTAAAGAGGTTGCACACTTAAACAATAAAGTTTTTTCCATGAGCTTACATGAGCCTAGGGCTAGTAGTAGTAGTGGATTGGGTCAAGCAAATATAGATTCACCAATAGAACCTATTATGCCACAATTCACTATTCCTCCTCAACCAATTTATCAGTCGGTTCCTCCTACTCAATCAGTTGCTCAACCAGCTTTCCAAAGAAATACAAATAAAAGAGGAACTGGCACTAAAAGTTGTGTCTGGTGTGATAGTCAAGATCATGCGACATATGCCTGTGAGGAATTAATGCAGGCTAAAGATAATCAGCTCATAGTTGAAGTTGATAAAAAATTATGTGACTTTAGAACGTGACTTCCTTTGGAAGTCAATTATAGTAAAGGAGGTATGAAGAAATTATATGAAAACTTAACTATTTCCAATGCATTTGCGAGTACCTCGAAAACTAGACTAGAGCCATTAGATGAAAGGGTGCATTCTAGTGCAAGCCAAAATCCCTATTCTATCGAGGCACTCATAAGAGCTAGAGATAAAATCATGTGCAAAATTGCATGGCAATCTCCTCTTGACCAATCCTCCGTATACTCTCATATTGCTAATGTTGAGGAGAAATGGAGACAGGATGACATGCAAGATTAGGTAGATCAAGGAGATAGAAGAGTGACAAGAAGACAAACTAGAGAAAATGAAAAGAGAAATACTAATAATGAAAAAAGAGTACAATTTGAAGATACTGTAAACTTGTCTGAGGAAGAAAAAAGAAAATTAATTAAAGAAGGAAAGAAACCATTAGAAGAGAACACCCAAACACAAGAGAATCAAAATATGCGAACTAAAGAAGAAAAGAAGGAAACTATCAAAGAGGGAAAGAAATCTATAATCGAAAATAATCAAAATCAAAATAATAAAAATGATAAAAAAGATGATCAAAAGCAAGGAGAGGAAAAAGGGAAGAAGAAGTGACGAAGGCTCTGATATTGATGTTGCTTCCCATTATCTGCGGGTTGGCCCATCACGAGGACCTGTAAGTTTGGTGGGGAAGATGTCAAAATGATTTCATTACTCAGATTGACATGCAAACAAATTAAAAACTTTCCTTTAAAATGGTTATCTCTAAACTCCCAAAAACATACTTTAAGTGAGCATTTAATTTGACTAATCTCTTTAAGTGTTTGCAAGTTCAAGAAGTTGAATATATATCTGATCGAGAGGATCATTGAACATTGATTAGAATTGTTTGCTTTATTTCTATTTACATCCTCTTTTATATAAACTTTTTGCGTACTTCAAACCTTCGTAAGTAAATAATTCTTTTCTATGTGTTCTTTTGAATCTAAAAAATGAGCAACCCTACATATGAGTAACCTTGGGTGTATGTGGGCAACTAAGTTAATGTGAATGTATTTTTGTCCATAATCTGTGCATGGATAATGATTGATGTTTGTATGTGTTTTATAAGTATGAATATTTATATATATATATGCTTATGTGAGTGTCTAGAAGCTTAGGTATTCAAGGGAGACTTATGCAGAAATGAATATGATCTTAAGAATATGTGAGCAAACCTTAAGTACTTGAGTGAAATGTAGGGTACTTCATGATCTTGTAAGGATTAACCCATGAGAAATATTAGATGCATGGGTAGGAAGATTTATGTGTTTATATGCTCTTGTCTGTCTTTGTTTTTGTGTTTGTATGTTTCTGGCTAACAATGTGTATGTTTCTAAATCTATAATTGTATGCATGCTAAAAAGGTGCCTATGTATGTATTAAAAATGTGTGTGATTTAATATAAACATTATATGATCCAGAAATGGTATAATATATACATTATATTAATATAGTTTAATGAATGTTAATGGATGTATTTAGCTTAGTATATATGATTGACTAACACAAAATTTAATAAAGTTAACTATTGGTTAATGTAATTAATTTAGTATAGCATCTATAGCATGTATAGGTAAATATAGCATGTATCCTTAGTTTTTGACATGTGTATATGTGCTAAAGAAGATGCGTGCACATAAGTTTGTATATATACGTGTTTACTATTATTTGGGTTTTTTTCTAATGCTTATTTTCAGGTACGTCGCATGGAGAGAGAGAGAGAGAGAGGAGGGAGATAGAGAGAGAAGGAAAGTGTCTACTTCTTCTTTCCTTCTCCTTCACTGCTTCGTCCTTCTTTCTCCTTCCAACTGCTGCGATAATGCATGACTGATACAATGCTTGATGAACGATGAGAGAGAGTAAGAAGAGAGGAAGGGAGAGTGTGAGGAGGAGATTCCACCATATCTCCTCTCTCTTTGACAGAGCTTATGTCTCCTTTGTCTTTTGGTTTTGTAGATGATGTCTTTGTAGTGCTCACTCAATTATGTATTGCTACGGTGATTGAAAACCACCATCATCAAGTCTGTGTTTGTGCGTGTAATAAAGAGAATGATTTTTGGTTGCCAACATTGTGGGACTGATCGTTTCCCCTTTGAGGGATTCGTGCTCAACGTGCTTATGTATGATCTTCTCCCCCCTGTTTCGGACCTCTGCACGTCTATGCACTAAGGCCAAGCCAGAGTAGGGCTGTGCTGCAGAGAAAAGATAAGAAATCACTGTAACTCTGATCACACAATAGAGATAGATAAAAAAGCATTGTTAGATACAGAGATCGGTTGAGGCATATAGAGAGAATTATGAGTTTTGATCTATAGTGTACACACATATTGTAGTAGATAATTTGGGTTCCATAGACTCTATAGAATTTGTCAGCATTTCAGGCATCTTTTGTCATTGGCTCCCCTGTTCCTTGCAGATGCAGGATTTTTGACGAAGAAAGGCATAGATCCATGTACATCTATGAACGTGCTTTTCATGGGTTCATTGCTTATCTTACTCTGGAGTAGACGGAAGCTCTAAACAATATGCCTGGCATGCGGTCCGTTGTGAAGAACAACATTCTTCAACTACAAATAATGCGGACACCTGAGTTCATGGGTCTGAGTCAAACCACATAATTTGGCCTGCTTCGAAGTATGGAGAGGATGTTATCATTGACATAATGGATTCGGGGGTTTGGATGGAGGGAGAGTTTTGATGATAAGATTTCAGGATTATTCCTTCACAATGGAAGGGTGGTTGCAACCCGAGACCAGGCTTCCACGGTACTGTTTGCAATAGGAAAATCATAGGGATGAAGGCTTTCTTTCAAAGGATACCAAGATTCACAAAGGCTCATAAATCAGACCACTGAGTATCCCTCTGTGCTCGACAGTGAGGGTCATGGAACTCACACATCTTCAATAGTTGCGGGCAACCTTGTTCCTAATGCAAGTTTGTTTGGGGAAGCTCCAGGCATCGCATGCAGAATGGCTCTGCATACATGTATTGGTGCCTACAAGACCTGCTGGTCAAGAGTCTATGTCAACTCTGTTATTTTGGCTGCATTTGAGCAGGCTATCACTGATGGCGTAAACATTATTTCTTTACCTATTGGCGGTGCTATCTGCCCTTACTTCTTTGATCTTATCACTATAAGAAGCTTTATAGCCATGCAGGAAGGGATTCTTGTTTCTATGTCAGTAGGAAATCCAAGACCCATCCCTCAATCTGGGGGTAACATCTCTCCATGGATCCTTACTGCTGGAGCCAGTATGATTGACCACAATTTTCCTACTATTGTCATTCTCAAAAACAATGCATCTTGCACTAGAGCTCTCTTTACAATGAAAAAGGACTTGGACGTAGTCAACTGCCTTTGATTTATGCTAGAAATGCTAGTTTCTCAAAAATCAATGATTCTGTGCCTTAATGCAGACAAAGAGAGGGAGTGAGAGAGAGAGCTCCATCTCTCTACCCTCACTCCTCTCCATGATCTCTTTGGAAGCAGAGATTGGTAGAGAGGTGGCAAGAGAGAGAGACGACACTGTATCTTCGGTCATCTATTTTCACTACATATATCAATTTGTGAGATTGAACGTCTCCTTGACCTATGCAACTGGAATAGTGGATGTTCTTTAATTTATCTCGTATAAAGTATTCAAGTCAGTAACTAGCATATGTAGGAGAATTTCTCTGTTGCTGAACGTCTGCTTGACCTACGCAACAGGGACAGTGGCTGTTCTTTAATTTATCTCGTGTAAAGTATTCAAGTCAGTAAGTAACATATGTAGGAGAATTTGTCTATTGCTTATAAGTCGTTGCTCTATGGAGAATAGTTTATCATATCTTAATAATTTGATATCACTCAAACATTGATTTATGCCTATGATTCGCTTGATGCAATTAAGTTGCCAGTAGTAATGAGGGTTACTATAACTTCACTGCACATTAAGGGTGTTTAATGAATAGCATCATGCTATAGCAAGAAAGTTATGCTCTTTAGCATAGTTGAAATTATATGAACTCATTTGCTCTTTCAGACATTCTCGTATTATATTCATTCGTTTGTAGAAAACATAGCAAACAAACAAGTTTAGCGGATAGTTTCCCCATCAAAATTATGCATAATGTATTAGCTAATCGTATGCTTTATTCAGATGTGTTCTATGGTTTTGCTTGTGAGTTAATGAAAAAAGGGAATTTTTTTTCCCCTTGATGATTTCAATTGTCGAAGCTTACTCTCTGATAATGTTCTCACCGATTGTTTGACTTAGTTTCATTCGTGAAGCTAATGTTGGATTGCGTACAGTTTCCTTGTTTATTCGTCTGTAACTTGATACCATGAAATTAGTTGGAGGTTCATATGTGAAAGCATCCAAGTAAACTCTTTTGATTAAGTTCCTAGAAGTATCAGAAGTTATACGAATTCACAAGATTCCATATCTATAATGAGAAGCTTTATGGAACAAATATATTCAGAATGAAATGCATAGCCCTTTTGTTTAACAAAAATAGCTTTATACGTTAAGGAAATAATTTATACCTCAAATAGGTCATCAATCGTCTTCTTCTATAGATGCGCTTGTGTATTTCCCTAATTGTGAGCATGGATAATTTTATGTGTGCATGCATGTGAGAATATAGAAGTGCAAGAATGCATGAATATATATCCATGTGTAGAAATGCATACGCATGAATAGAGTATGATGATGTGTGTAGGAGCATGAGTAAAGCATACATAAGTAAGTGAACGAGCATGCCTGTGTGTAGAATGCATGCATGAATGTACAAAAATATTGCATGAAAAGCTGCATGTGCACAAGTGCGTGAACGCACCTATGCACGCATAAAATATATATGCATCTATTCATGAGAGTAGTGTGTACATGTGTCATGCATAAAAAAACATGCATATGTGAGAATACAGGTGCATCTATGCAATGGGTACACAAGTTAATGTGTGCATGAGAATTTCATGTGCGTGAATGCATGTTCAAGTGAATGTGTTTATACATATGAGATAGTATGTACATAATTGCATATGTAGCATGTATGCACGTGCATATCAGAGAATTGAGCACATGGATGAATGTGTTTAAGACATGCATTTGTAAATGCATATATGCATAAAAATATGGGTGTGAACATAAGTGTATCGAAATAAATATGTGGGAATGCATGTGCATATATGTGATTATATAGAGTACATTAAAGATGCATATGCATAAGTATTAAATATATGTACAAAACATGTATGTAAGTAGTGTACACACGAATGCATTTACATGTGTGTATAAGCATACGTAAGAGAGTATGTGTACATGCTTATGCATGTATGTTCATGAATAAACTCTTGTACATAATTAAGTAAACATCTATGATAATGCACATGAGTATGAGAAAATGCCTGTATATAAATTAATATATGTAGTATGCACGGGAATGATTAAAACATGCATAAACCTGAGTGTATGTGTGCATATGTAAGAGAAGTGTGTGCACATGAATGAGAAATGTATAAAAGTACGTGTGAATGTGAGGAAATGTATATGAGAAATGCAAGTATTAGTGTGCTTATATTGAAAGTAAGATGCATGATTTAAAGTACGCTTTGTGCATATACATGTATGAGATGGATGTTCATGACACATGTATGCATGTATGCATTGTTGCTCTTGAGTTAATCAAGGTAGTTACAATCCTTGCACTCTTTCCCTGTCTTATTTCTAAGGTTAAAAAAGGATGTCTATCTATGATCTTGTGATAGGCTCCACTCATTCTTTGGCACATAGCCATGTGGTATCTTGGTGCCTCATAAGCATCTTGCCTTGGTTGCTCTCTACATTGTCTCCATAACTTTATACATCAAATGTTTTCTAGGGCTTCTACCTGAGCCTCTTCTCTAACCCATTTTGCTTCTTCTTTTCATTTCTTGGCTATGTTGAATCGATTTAGCATTTCCTTCCGTAGGGGTTATTGATATAAATTGACTTTGCATCCATTGATGTAACTAGGTAGAATGTCATCTTGTAGGGTGGCTAAGTAGGCAACTCCACTTGTTTATATTTTATTAATAATCATGGGTCGATAGCCACACTTCTCCCACTTCATAGCATATTGTTTTAGTGTATATACCAAGACTAAGTTTCCTACCTTTAATCCTTTATCTTTCACATGTGCATCAAAGTAGGTCTTTTGTCTTTTCATAGCTACATAAATCCCAATGGCTGCTCTCAATCTAGTTTCTCCTTGTCCTTCAAGATCAAAGATTCTAGAAGATAACTCATGGCTGGTCCACTCACGTTCTTGTGACACTTTTAGAGTGGTTATCAGAAAATCTACTCACTATTGCATTTTGACCAAACACCATCTGAAAGGGTGTGGCAACACTGTATGCCCAAAAGAGCATGATGTAACTGTTTGTCCTAATCAGAACATTTATCATTCACCAACTTCGCTAGCACAATACATAAGATCTTATTTGTGCTTTCTCCTTTCCATTGGTGTGTGGGTGGTATGAGGCCAACTTCTTATGATTGGCCATGAAATCTTGCAATAGGTATCGATGAACTCATTCAAGAAATGAGTACCACGATCCTGACCAATTCTATGGACAAACCATCTATTCTAAACACATTCTTTAAGGGAGACTTAGCCATAGTTTGCACATCATTCTTCTTGATGGATTTCACTTCTACTCATTTGGTTAGATAGTATGTGGCAACAATAATCTATTTAGCATGTGAACTCTTAGTTGGGGGATTAATAGGACGAACAAAGTCTATGATCCACTTGGAAAATGCACATCCTCCCATCATGGGTTTCAATGGCATCTCATTTTTACATATGGGATACTCAATTTACATATGGGATACTCATCTTTACATATGGGATACTCAGTTTGCTAACAAATATCACATCGCTTCACATCAGTATGTGCATCCATGTGGAGGGTTGGCCCACCAAAGATCTACAATTAGTATAACTCTGATTGCATGGTCCAAAACGTTCTCTTGCCACACCTTGGTGGGCAGATTACAATCTTAGGTATCTGTCTCTTCCATGCTTGTATAAATTATCTCCAATGAGCATGTAGTCTAGTGCTTCCTATTCTGAACTCTTTAAGCTAGCTAGTGTCATCTCTTGAGGGAAAGTTTTCATCCTCAAAATGTTCACCAAAGGTTCACTCCAATCTCGTACCAAAGATACTTGATACAAATTGGTATGTTCCACTAGCGATCTAACACTACAAATTGGGCATTCCTTCCACATCCCATGGACATATGTTTCCATGGTTGGCAAGTGTACACCTAATCATTGTAGAGTCTATAGGGTTCAGTGTTTAGAATGATATTGAAGTGCACCTACATGTGCTACTTGCAACCAGTCTGCATGCTCATCTTCATCTACACAACAATCCAGTATGCCTTCATCAATGTCCTTATACACATTGCCTACCATTATGTAATATTTTTCAGACCTAGAAACTTCTTAACCATTAGTTATCAACATAGGATGCTTAGGCACAATGGTTAGAATAGGCACTATAGTTTTGGCCCAATTAAGCACTACTTCGAACAAGTATGCATCAGGAAGCTCATCTGATACTCCTTGAGGGGACTCGAATTTCATCTAGAAAGATGATCCACCCTAAGGTAAGTCTTACCTTTTCTAACCACAAATTCAAAGTCATATTTCCATATGTAAGAAGAACCATCTTACTAATCTATAGGTACTACAAGGTTTACTCACTAGATAAAGTAAAGGCTGATGGTCTTTAAAAATTTTAAACTTATTTACAAGCAAAGAATGTCTATACTTTTTAACTACACATACCATTCCTAATCCTTCTAGTTCGAGAGTATTGAAATTTTGTTACGCTGTATTCAACCAGCTACTTGCATAAGATATTGGAAGATCAATGTTACCTTCACTTGTAGATTGTGCTAGCACACACCCAATCACATAATTGGATGCATCCACATGAACATGGAACAATTTACTCCAATCAAGGGTAGCCAAGATTGGTGTGAACAAATCATCATTTGAACTCATTAAAAGAGGTTTCACATTCGTCCATCCACTCAAAATTAATCAAAAGATTGTATAAAGGCTTTGCAATGATTGCATACATGTGGATAAATCTTCAATAATATCCACAATGCCCCATCAAATCTTGTGCTTCCTTAATGTTCTTTGGTTTGGGTAAATTTTCAATCGCTTTGGCTTTATCCTCATCCGTTGAGATTCCATTCCTTGACAAAATGTTCCCTAGAATCTTGCCTAACCATGAAAACACAGTTTTCTTGGTTTAAGCACACTTGAAACTCTCTACATTTGTTAAAGATAGCTTTCAACTTAGGGATGTGTTTTTGAGGAATGTTGGAATGTGCAAATAGATGATCAACATAGACCTCTAAGTTCCTTTGCAGCAATTCCTTGAACACATGACACATCAACCTTTGAAAGGTAGCAAGTGCATTGGTGAACTCAAAAGGCATCACCCCAAATGTGAATATGCCCCATTCTATGGTGAAAGTCATCTTATGTGGATATTTGGGGGCAATAGCTATTGATTGAAGCCTCAAAATCCATGTAGGAAGTTGTAGACTTTCTTTCCTACTAGTCATTCCAATAAGTGTTATGTGATAGGAAGCTAATTGCTATCTCTAATGGTGATTGCATTAAGTGTCTTCACATTAATGCACACCCATAGCTTTCCATTCTTTTTTGGCACTAATATAATTGGGGATACCCATTTGGTATGCTCAATTTCGTAGATAAATCCATCTTCTTTCAAGTGATCTATTTCCTCTTTGATCTTGGCTACATAATTATCATTATATGTATACAATTTCAGCTTTGTTGGATTTTCATCTAAGGACATCCAAATTCTATGTGAGTAGTTGTCAGGCTCTTCTCCTTTCAGGTCTTTGTAGCTCCATGCAAACACATCTCTATACTCTCTTAATAATGCTATCAAATCTTTCTCTTCGTCTTTGGCTAGGTCATATTCAATGTACGTGCATCATTCTTCATTCTCTTCTATGGTCACAATAACTTCCTTGGTCTTCTGTTTGTTATCATAGGACACTCCTATGAGTGCTTCCCTATTAGGCATCTTGATCATAAACTATTTCATACTTCTTGAAGTTCTCCAAGACTTCAAAGATGGCCTCTTCCTCCCTTGGATTATGGTTTGGTTTCTCTTGTTTCCACTTCTGGATTACTCTCAACTTGTCTCTCTTTTGATCTTTCCTCTTTTTGAGTTCTAGCTTCTATTAAATATAGATATTCTTCCTTGCAAGCACATAATGGCTCCATGAGGATGGACTCTCCCTCTTCATCACTATCCTCCTTTGGTTCTATCATATGAGGTTCACACTCTTCGATAACCCAATCATATATGATTGGTTCTATAGTGAAAATTGAAATATCATAGCCACCTTCATCAGACAAGGTGGGGGGTCCACTGTTCCTCATTGGTTGTTATCTCGATTGTGGCTAGAATTTCTACCCAATCATCATATTCAAATTCTTTATTTGGGAACACTACGGGTGCATAGTGTGTACTTGAGTCAAAAAGATTCAAGGACTCGTGCCAATGAGACTGTACCTCAATTGCAACACAAGTGCGTATAGTGGGAAATTAACACACATTTAAATGTCAATCCGATCGAACGACCTAACCAAGTGTATGAGGACGAGTGCACACATGATGGAAAATGAAGTGGCTATGCTTGCATGCATGAGAAAAGACTAATCCACCTCTCACACTCACTGAAATGTTGAAAGTGTCTGCCACGATACCTCTTATAGTAGTTTTCAGTAAATCAAGGATTTCTCCCAGCTCCGAACTCCAAATATAGGCAATAGGATACTTGTTTCAAAGCTCTCGAGGAGACGCATCTATTGGAATTTCACTCGATTCTGATAACTCTGCTTCAAGTTATGGTCAAAATGGTGAATGGCGGGAAGCACCCACACTCATGCCACAACTCCTACTAGTTCGCACGCACACTACAGTAGCTCAAAACCAATGGGGAGGGGTAGACAACAGTCCTACACACACATTTCAAGAAATACACACATACAAGACCAAAAAGAAGATAAAAATCTGCAAAGAAGAGGTAAATTCGAAATTTCAGAAGAGCTCCTTCTTCACAATGGTAAAAAGTCTCTACAAAGAGTCACAAAGTGACTTATATACATGTGCCCTAAGTTTGGTCCTTTCACACAAGATACCGGCACTTTATTAGTAACAAAGTGACTTTCCTACTAATTTACAAGGGATATTTTACAACAATTTGGGATTATGCGACTAGAGGACTCCTCTAGTGCATTTACATGGCTTGAGGGAATTCTTGAAGACCTCGAAGAAGAAAAAAATATGCCCATCATTTTGAAAATTTTGGGACTCTCCTCTTATGCTCCTTTACTCTGCAACACTCTCTCCCTCTTTGTCTCTGTCGTCCCTTGACAGGCTTTACTTCTTGTTTGTCTCGATCAGCACATGCATCCTTTGGTCAGTTCTGCTTGATCCTTGATCTTGGATTATGTTTTAATGGCCCTCTGATTTGTCCTGGTTGCACTCATCGGACCTTGCTGTATTACTCAAAGCCTGTTAATTCGGGTTGCCACGCACGCCATCAGTGCACATATGAGGATGTAGGTCGTAAGCCTTGATCAGAATCCTCTGTTACTCAAGAGGTTGAAGCACCCTCATATGGCGACGGAACCACCTGATGCTTTCTTGCACTTCTTCATGGATACTTGTTGGCCCTGGTTCCTCCTTCCGGCTACGTGCTTTTCCTTGGTGTGTGTGCCCCTGCGGGGCTCTGTGCAAAGATGGGTGATGCGCCCCTGCGGGGCTTCTTGCAGGGACTTGTTCTTTTTATCCTTATCTCTATTGAGCCGTTCTAGACTTTGATTTTCTTCTTCTTTTCTTTTTGCTTGATTGTCCCTCTACACGTCTCTCCTCTTGAACTTTGTCGTCCTCGACAGGCTTTTTGTGGCGACGTGTGTATGTCTGTATGGCTTGTTGCTCTCGTTGATTTAACAGATTAGCGTGACAAATCATGGATTCCTTCCATTGTTGGGACTTTACTCCGTCCTCTGGCGCCTGTCGATGATCCACAAAGAAACTGGTCTCATAAGCTACCAGTCGCGCATTCAAATTAGAAGTCATTTTTACAAAATTTTTGGAGTCAATTTCAAAGAAGCCTGTGAAAAATGCTTCTTCAAAAGTTTGCATATATGTCGATGGCAAAAACATTAGGCAAGAATAATATGCCATGAGATTTAATCGGCTGGCAATAGTAGATAAATAAAAAATTAAAGCTTCGAAACCTTGCGTAATGCCGATGAAATTCAAAAATGTGTATTTTGCGTGTTGGAATACCTTGATTACCGTAAGCATCATGCTGAATATCTTATTGGTCATTTTTACTGCTAAATCGGGTACTGTGGCATATCTGGCAATCCAAAATTCTATAGTTTTGACCGTATATTCTTCCGTCAGTAGATAGTTATGTGGAGGACTAGGTAACAAAGGGTAATTGAGCCACTGATTATTAATACTACCCTGGCGCTGACTTTCCCAAAATTGCGTCCAGGAGCGTTTGCGGGGCACAAGACAAAATGACGGGTTGACTTGAAGTACATACGGTGATGCTTCCCACTGTACCCGCAGTGTAGGGTTATTTTCTAAAATTTTCCTCCTCCAGATGGGATCTGCTTTCTCGTACTCCTCTTGAGTGTAATTGAAAGTATTTTTGTCGAGCTGGAGGTTGCTATCGGGTTCTTTATTAGTGGCGGTTCTTATGTAATGCCGTGTTTGTTCCTTTAGAAGACCATATGGTACATTGAAGGGCTTCAAAATTTGTTGGTTGTTTTCTATGTGAGCTTCCTTCATGATCTGTATTATTTGGTCTTCAAAATCCGCAGTCAGTTGGGACACCAGTAGTGCCCTTTCTGGTCGACTCAGTTCTGCAATTTCTCGAGTGTTAAGTTCAATGGGAACCTCCTTTTCCTCCCTTATCGGTGAATGATATGAGGGGGGGGAGAGAGGATGTACCTCAGTCTCCACAGTAGCTTCTGCAGATCGTGGAACTACTGGTGTCCCCTGCTTTACTTTTTGTTCTAACTGCTCCTGAAGCTGTTTAATTATATCATCTTTGTGCTTAATTTCTTCCTCAGCTTTTGCAATGGTGTCCTAGTGTTTGATCAATTCTTGGGCCACGATATTCATCTGATCTGTGTCTTCCTTACATTGCCGCAGATAACTATTCTCCGCTTTTGTCCATTTGGCTCTCAATGCAGCCGTATCGTCCATGTATTTCTTTTCCCATTCGGCAATTGTGGCTTGCTCCTTTGTGAGCTGATCTTCATACTTAGCTACCTTGTCCTTCAATTCTTGTATATTCTTTTCTGGCTTGGCTTGCACTTCGACTGGCTGATCACTCAGAAGAGCTGTCATGAGTTCTTTATTTCGTTGTCGTAGATTCTCTGCTTCCTCCATATATACTTTGAGTTGAGACTCCAAGATTTTATTGCGGGCATTGATTCGCTTATTCTCAGTCTCATTCACTTCTAACTTCTTTGTGAGTTCCTGAACCTGTTCTTTCAGTTTTGTATTCGCCGTTTCTAGTATGCTGTATTGTGTTTTGACTTCTTGAAGTTCATTTTCTTTCCTCAAAACTTGTTCTTTTACTGTTGACAACTCGGTGGAAAGGTTCTTACCCAATTTTTCAAGTTCCTTCTTATCTCGCATGGCCTGGTCATAATCTTCATCAGCGTCAAGCATTAATTGTTGTGTGTCTAGTGCGGTTCTAATCATATCTTGCACCACAGGCTTGAGCTGAACGATATCCACATTCAGCCATGTCTTGGGTATATCTGGGGTTTCTCCTATTTGTACATCTTTCCCTTGTGCGAAACATGGATAGTTGCATTGTGTGGTTGTCTAACCTGTATCTGTACTCTGGGTTCCTCGTCGTCTTTATCCACTTCATTAGTTTTGGTGGCACTCCCTTGAAATGTGACATCCATGGGGGAGGGTTCTGCCACAACCCTGATTGGTGTGAAGGGTTCTTCATTTTCCATACTCATCCTGAGGCTCCATTTTTGATATCTTTATGGATTTCTTACGAGGTGATGTGGCCTCCTTGATTTGAATGGTGGTGGCATCATTCATTTTCATAGTATGCAGACCTTGCATTGCTGCTTCCTTGCTTCTGGTACTTTGATCAACCTTTGTTGTGTGATCATCCTGCTTGAGGTCTTCTTGTTCTTCGTTATAGTCCACTTCATTCAATTCCTCCCATTTTCCATCATCTTTTGATTCACTTTGAATATCGACATCCAATAACGAAGTATCTGGCTCTTCTTGGCCCTCCGATAAAGAACTAGAATTCGCCAACCCTATTTCTCGGTACCTGTGGACTTTGGTTAGTTTGCTTTTCGCGTCCAATGCCTGTTGTGATTGCTGATAGTGATGACCTTGGACTGGTAAATTGATTTGCCCTTCTGTATATTGATGTGTCTCCTCCAAGGCTTTTGTTAAGTCTTCCTCTGTGATTTTTGTTTGTCCTTCCCTAGTTGTTTTGGGGAGCACATGAATTCTTTTTGTCATTGGTGCTTCTTCTTCAGCTTGCTTGACTTCTCGGAGTCTTTTTGTGCCTCTCATTTTGGGTTGAGAGCTTATTTCTGCTACTTCCACAATTTTACTTCCTTTTTTCTTCTTTGGTACGCTGGCGACTTTGACATACTGTGCCAGAGCAGTGGCTGAGGGCATTTTTTGCAAGTGTTCTCTTATGCCCAAAGCATGGTAAATCAATATTGTCAATGCCACACTGCCATTGAGGAACTTCTTATTATTCCATTGCTTTTTAGCTTCGAACAATCTTTCCTGAATATATGGTGTCAAATTAATTTGATTTCCGATTTGCTTGATGGCATGGGATAGTAATTGGACAATAATCTTCTGTGGTGCCGTGTATCGGTGCATATTAGGGAAGCAGAAATGCTGGTGGATGAGTCTTACTCCCTCTTCTATGTCTACGTGATTAATATCCGTGAATGTCCTGGTTTTGGCACCTCGGCTTTCGTCTTTCACTATTGTAGTTCCATCCTTTTCCCATTCAAAGGCTTCCTTAATCAAGTCATGTGTGAATTGAATGATCACCCATTCTCCCACTTTATCCATTACTTTAGCCTCTAGGACCAATGGATCGTGAAGCGCTGGCTGTAAGGTATTCATGACCTGTGTGCATCTTTGGAAGTCAGGCTTATATATTGGCGATTCAAAGTACTTATAAATGCCCGCTTTCTTCAAAATGTCTTCAATGGATGGGAGTGTGTGGAGTATGCGGAAATCCTGTGACATGATTGGAAACTGGTGATCAGTATCCATAATTTTGATTGTTGCGAGGAATAGGTAATCCCCCGCTGGTTGATCTTCACGGAACCAATGTCCTTTTGCCTTGGTAATACTCTAGGGTGGGAATTCCCTTACTTCTTCTAGTACAGTTGCTTCGAAATCTTCAGAAGACATCTGCACTTGTAAGGAAAAGTGCGTTAGCTTCACAGGAAGTATAGCCATTAGTGTAGTAATTGCAATGTTTTGTTGTTGCGCGTCACTCCGTTTCCCATGATTCCATAGATGAGATCTTTTACCATACACATTTTTCATTTTTTTATCCTGAAAGAAAACAATCGTTAGTGTAACTGAAGCATTAATTTAAGTACACCATATGTTCATTCCTAGGATAGTTGAGGCTAAGATCTAATCTCTCATGGAGAATGTGCACCACTATCTTTATCATGTGCAAGATGTGCCGAATGCATGGCCTTGTAATGTGGCCCTCTTATGCATACTTTAGGTGCATTAGAGACTGCATGAGTGCAATGGGAATCTTTGTTTCTTCGATCGTCCACTCCTTGTAGTTGCTTGGGTTTCCAGATCCATTTCATGACCACTAAGAGAGGTCGCTTTGTTTCTTTGACCCTTCCGGCTTCATGCGTCCTCTTTGCTTCCTCTATTGTTCGAGTGATGTTGGCGTTGCTTTTCCAGTTTCTTGGATGAATCTCATGTGGTTTTGTCATTCGCTTTGTCTGATGTATTGCACCTTCTTGAATAATTATAGCCTGTTTAGCTGCTTGTGTGACCTTTTTGGGAATCTATATCTGATGTCGTGATTGTTGAGCTTCAATCAATGGTTTGGGGATCCATATCTGCAATAGTCCTGTTGGTGAGGACTTAGGCGTAGTTGGCTTTGTGATCTTTGCTTCCTTCTTAAGATTGGGTGCTGACTTCTCCTGATGCTGCAACTGATCCTTGCATACCCATATGTATTTGTGTTGTCCTTCATATGGGTATCTCCTTGTTGTTTTCCAATATGGCGATCTTTTGGCTCGTTGAGGAGATCCAGGATGCTTGGTTTCTTTCGTGGCTAGCTCTTCCTTAACAGCATGTGATGATTTCGACTCTCCTGTTGACATTGTTGGATTTGAAGTTTCAGCTTTGTCAAAATTGGTTTCTGAGCTGTGAGTATTGGGATCACTCTCTCGTGTTGTTTCCTGGTAGTTCTGAGAACGCTCTACTATGTTTAATTGGATCAAAGGTTTCTCTTCTAACAAGCTGAAAATCTCCTTATGCCCTATCTTTGCAGAAATATAGCCTTGAGCTAGATGGATCCACACCTCATTCTCAATGATCCAGTCCTGTCCTAGAATTAAGTCTTCTATTAGATCCTCATCTTTGCACACTAAGACTTTCTGTTCCATGGAGGAGTTTCCTAGGTGTAGGGATACATTTTTTGTTCCCATGCATTCTAGGGTTTGACCTCCAATTCCTATCAATCGGGCTTTTGTGGAATTCACATTCAATTGCATCTCTTTGATGACCCTGTTTCGTATGCAACTAAGTCTTGCTCCTGAGTCTATCAATGCGTCTATCAACTTGTACTCTGTCTGGCCAATCCCTAGGTTTAGGTAAGGTTGCGTCTTGCACACACCCGTTGTATCAGGATTATTGACTTGGTAATTAGCCATAGGGATAGGCTCCTCTCCTTGGAGATATCGTTCATCTCTTAGCCTAATCCATTCTTTCCGTTTCCTAATGCGCTCCAGTGCTTCTTGTCGAGCTTCCTCTCTAATTCGCTCTTCTTCCCTCTTCCTATTTTGGGCACCTACTAATTGTGCTAACATTTGATCAGTCAAAGGCTCCATGAATCGTTTCACTCTACATCCGCTGATGTAGTTGGGAAGAATGTCGCCATCTAGGGTGGCTAGATTGACTGCTCTACTAGTCGAGATTCGATTTATGATCAAAGGTCCATATCCACGTTTTTGTAACTTCTTGGCGTGTTGTTTTAAGGTGTACACTAAGACTAAGTCACCTTCTTTAAGTCCCTTGTTGCATCATAATATGCTTTTTGTCTCCTTTTAGATGCATAAACTCTTGCCACTGCTTGTAACCTAGTCTCATGTAGTGTTGGTACTAAAAAGTCAATTGGCAAAATTGCATTTTGCCCATACACTAAGTTAAATGGGGTAGTTCCAATAGCCGTTTTATATGCAACTCAGAAGGCCCAAATTGCGTGATGCAATTGTTTGTCCCAATCTGACCTTCCATTATTGACAATCTTTGTCAATACTGTATAGAGTACCTTATTAGAACTCTCCGCTTGTCCATTGGCTTGGGGATGGTATGGGGCTGATTTTTTATGAATCACTAAAAACTCATTCATTAGAGACTCGATTACTTCATTGAGGAAGTGCGTTCCCCGATCACTCACAATCTCGATGGGTAATCCAAAGCGGGTGAAAATATGCTCGAAAAGGAACTTGGCGGTAGTCTGAGCATCATTTTTTCTAGTGGCTTTTGCTTCCACCCATTTGGTCAAGTAATCAGTGGCTACTATGATGTACTCAGCATGTGATCCTTTGGCTGGTGGGTTGATGGGTCCTATAAAGTCAATACCCCATTTTGAGAATGCCCTTGCACAAACCATGGGTCTTAATGGCATGTCATCTCTCCTAATTGGGTATTTAGCTCTCTGACAGGTCACAGCTTCGTACGTATGTTTCAGCATCCATATGTAGGGTTGGCCACCACAAGCCTGCAAAGAGAATCATTTTGACAGTTCTTTCAGCCAAAAAATGACCTCCCGCCGCACCTGCATGTGCCATTTCTAATATGGGTAAATATTCTCCTTCATGCACACATAGTTTGAGTTGGTGTTCTTTACCTCGCCTAAACAGTTGTCTTCCCATGAGTATGTAATCCTTGCTCATTTCTTCTAAGGATCGCTTCCTTGCTAAACTAGCTTCTGCGTCATGCTTGTTTGTTTTTAAGAATTTAACCAATGTCTTGCTCCAATAGGGCGCTATGGTCGAAAAAGGTAGAGACATATGATCTTCTGGGATCGTCTCTTGACGTTCTCCACAATTACTTACGTGGTCGTGAACATTCTTGGGCATGTCAGGCCAGTACACTCCTAATCTTCTGAGTTCTCAAATTGTTCCATGAGTCCCTTGGTGTATTTTCCATTTGTTTACATGTGCTTGCTCGATTAGTTGTTTTTGTTCGTCCTCCTCGACACATCTTAGTAATACTCCATTGGGATCCTTATAGTACACGCTTCCAGCAACAATGTGTAAATTCCTTGATTGGAGAATTTCCTTTTTGCTATTCTTGTTGACTGAGTGTTGTGGACCATGGGTGAGTATAGGAATTAGTCTCTAAGCCCACTTTGGACATACTTCAAGGTTAAATAAATAAGCATCCGGGAGATCATCGGGCACTCCACTTGGTGGCTCCCCGTGTGTTAGCCTAGAAAGGTGGTCTGCTCTTACATGAGTGTTTCCTTTCTTTACTACCACCTCAAAGTCGAACTCCATTAGTAGTAAGAACCATCTTACTAATCTTCTTGTGTTACAAGGCTTATTGAATAAGTACAACAAAGCCTGATGGTCTATGAAGAACTTGAACTTGTTGGCTAAGAGGTAGTGTCTGAATTTCTTCACTGCATACACCATTCCTAAGCCTTCTCGTTCAGTAGTGGTATAATTTCTTTCCGCTTGATTTAGTTGTCTACTCGCATAGGCAATTGGATGATCAAGCTTACCTTCATTAGTTGGTTGGGCTAGGATACATCCAATGGCATAGTTAGAAGCATCAACATGAATATGAAAAGGCTTGCTCCAGTTTGGTGATTTCAGAATTGGGGCTGTACTAAGCCTCTTTTTCAACTCGGTGAATGCCTTCTCGCACTCTTCTGTCCAAGTAAACTGAGTCAAGAGACCATACAAGGGTTTTGCTATTATGGCATACATGTGAATAAACCTACGGTAATATCCACAATATCCCATAAAATCTTGCACCTCCTTCGCATTCTTAGGTCTTGGTAGGTCTAAGATGACTTTAATTTTGTCCTCATCTGTAGATATTCCATTTCTTGAGACTATGTGTCCTAAGATTTTCCCTTGTCTCACCATGAAGACGCACTTCTCTAGGTTTAAACAGACTCTGTACTGTCTACATTTATTGAATATATTCCTCAACTCAGGAATGTGATCATTTCTTTGATTGGAGTATGTGCAGAGGTCGTCTACATATACTTCCATACTTTTTTTCAAAAATTCCTTGAAAACATGACACATAAATCGTTGGAAAGTAGCCGGTGCATTGGTGAGTCCAAAAGGCATCACTCTGAAAGCATACACACCCCATTCGGTTGCGAATGCGGTCTTGTGTTGATCCTCGGTCGCGATAGCTACTTGATTGTATCCGGAGAATCCATCTAGGAAACTATAGACCTCTTTTCCGGCTACCCTCTCCAACAGATGGTCCGTGATGGGCAATGGGTAGTCACCTTCTTCAAATTTATGCACACTCTCAATTTTCCATTTTTCTTAGGCACAACTACTAATGGTGATACCCACTCGATGTGTTCTATCTCATATATGAATCCTGCCGCTAGTAGTTTGTCTATTTCTTCCTTAATTTTTGCTGCATAAACCTCATTATACGTATAAGGGCGTTGTTTGGAAGGTTTTGTGTCGGCCGTCATTGGTATTCGATGGGAACAAATGGTGGGTTCTACACCTTTGAGATCCTTGTAGGTCCATGCGAATACGTCTCGGTACTCTCGGATGAGGTGTATGAGTTCCTCTTCCTCCTCTTTAGATACATCTTTTCCAATATATGTGCACTGCTCTTCTCCGACTTCTACTGTTACCACAATTTTTTTGGTTTGTTCTTTGTTGTCGTATGCTTCTCCGTCTCGTGCCTCTTGTTTGGGCATTTGAATGGCTACTTTTCTCTCCTCTACTTCATATTTTTTAAAATGTTCAGGAACCTCAAAAAATCCTGGGTCCGGCTCTACCTGACTCAAGTCTTCCCTCTACTTGTGTATTGCCGGAGCAGCTTCAATTGCTAAGATTTTTGTTGGTTCCTGTTCCTTCTTGTTCTGAATAGTGTTTAGGTAGCTTTCTTCGGAGTCAAATTCTGGTTCCATTTCTATGCTTTCATATTCCTCTTTCCATTCTTTTTCCAGGATTTCCCCTTCTTCTACTTCTTGAAGAACAACCATATAAATATTTATATCATAGACTTCCTCATCTATGCATTTGTTCATCGTCAAAACTTCTTCGTTTACACACACATCTAAGGTTGCCAAAATGTCCATCCATCCATGTGGCTCAAAAATCTCATCAGGAAAGATTTGAGGCATGTAATTTGGGTCTTCTACTGATCGATAGTTAGGGTGTCCTATCGGCCACAGTTGTTTTTTACACTCCTCTTTCTTAGCTTCTTTACACATCCATAACTGGGCATCTTCATGTATCCAAGATTGATCACTTGGTCATCTTCTTCCTTGTGGACTGGATTCCATTGTAGTGGGGGGACATCTCAATAAAATGTGTGCAAATTTATCTTGGTGGTGTTTCCTTGATGTTGCAAGTATAACGAATCTCTTCCCCAATCTTGTACTACCCGCTTTGTCTCATGAAGGGTCTCCCTAATATCATTTCATAGTTGTTCGCTTTCTCGAACTTACAAATGGCTAATGTATGTTCAAATTCTACTCCACAGGTGGTTAATTTGATTCTTTCCAATATTCCTAAGGGTCTTTCCACATGACCGTCTGCTAATTGGAGTTTCATGCGTGTGGGTCGCAAGGCAGGTTTTCCCCACTTTTCCCATATCTCCTTGGTGGCAATTCCTACCCCGACTCCCGTATCTAGAATAGCCTTGGTCATGTACCCATTGTGGGTGACGGGTAGACATGTGTTACCTTCGTCTCCTTCACTAAATTCTCCCACTTTATCAACTGGGATTTGTATCTTTGATTTCCTTTCCTTTCCGTTTCCTTTTGTTTCTCCTTTCTCTGGTGGTGGTTCTAATTGGTTTGCTAACTGCCTCCATAATTGTGGTTTAAGTTGAAGCAACTATTCCACCGTCAATTTGCATTGTACCTTTGTTTTCTTTAGTTCTGTTAGGTTGTGTGAACTCTCTTTTGAATTTCCTTTTCCTTTTCCATGTACTGTGGGTGCTCGTATTATTAGAGACTCCCTTCCGTATTCTCCCATGTAATTAGGCAATGTTGAAATGCTCAGGGTTTCCTCTCTACCTCTATCGAGTCTTGACACTTCTTCATATATTTCCTCCAGGTTTGAATGGGGTTGAAAATCTTCCACATCTATTTCATCAAAAGGAGGCGGACTGATTCCATTCTTCTTCCATTGCTCTTCTCGGATTCTATTCCACAAATCTTTTGGCCAATCTGCCTCTAGTTCTGGCATCATTGGCACAGGTTCATCTTGTGCTTTTATTCGTTCACCTTGGTCATCTTCTTTTATAGTTTCCTTATCCTTGGATTTGATGCATTTTTCGTATAGACTACATGCAATCCTGGTCTCTGGTAAGATTGGAATAGTCGTTTCTAGGGTTGCTTGTGCTACCTCTATAAGTTTCCTGCATATAGCCAATCTTTCTTTTTCTAATTCCCCTTGAGGGTAGAGTTTTTGGTGTTGCTCTATATTTGGGCCCATTTTTTATTCTAGCTTGATAAGCTTTCAACCACATGTCTAAGTCATCTGGCTTAGGGTCAGCTAGAATTGATCCTGGCTTCTCCTTCTCTGAGCTAAGCCGTGGTGGTTCAAGGATCTCCTTATGAGTTTTTTGTTCTTTATGCTCCTTCAAGTCCTTAGTTTTCTTCTTACTGTCTTGACTCTTATTTCTTGCCCATTTATCTTTGAGTTTTTCTCGTCTTTCCTTCCATTTTTGTACTCTTGTGTTTTGGGTTTTCTCACGGGGGTCGTGTGAGTCTTCGACTACCTGAATTTTAGAGCCTACAGTTTTATTGCTCTGTTGTTCCTCTTCTGGCTGTTTTCCTTTTTGTTGCTTTGTTTGGGCTCTAGTAATAGCCTTTAGTGGTACGGTGTACTCCTTATCACTTACAGATCCTTCTATGACCTCAATCACATTGATTGGTGCAGTATCTTGAGTTTTTGCCGGATTCTTATGGCAATCTCTAAAAAGATGTTCTTTTCCGCAATCACTGCAATATCCTTCCCAGATTCTAGGTGGTGGAGGGTTGTAAGGTCAAGGGCATTCTCTAATGAAATGGTCTCCTCCGCATCTATAGCATGGTCCTCTCTGCATGGGTGGTCTAATAGGTGGTCTCACAGTTGGTTGTGCTTTAGGCGCTGTATACATTAAGGTGGTCGTCTCTGCTCCATAAGTCTGATCATAGCCCTCATATCCATAGTAAGCATCATCATATGCGGGCTCGTATTCTAACATGTTGGCTTCGTACGAGTAGTACTCTCCTCGTGAAGGTTCATATCCAAGGTTTGTGGGTTCTACATGGGTCATTATTGATGCTGGAACTATAGCTCTTTCTACGTTTTCATCTGGTTGAGCATACTTTACCGATACTACTTGTTGAGGTTTCGACAGTTGGGGTCCTAGCACTGGTTGTGGTGGTGGATATGGTGCCTGCTCGTATGGCCTTGATGCTTCTGCTGGTGTGGGATACGGGTTGTATCTTGGTATCTCTCTGCTGAGGGTATCCATATGGTCTATACTGCTGTGGTTGAAAAGGGCATGCTTGCCTATTGAAGGGAGAGTTCTCAGTAGTGTGGTTGGTATATTTTTGTTCTATGTGGCAGTACCAAGAAGTTCCTTGTTGTTGCTGTCTGTGGTATGGATACATAGGTTGTGCACCAGCCCCTCCTCTCGCACATAAGTGAGTGGGGATGATCTCCTCCACATAAGTTGCATCTCCGTAGCATAGGCACTCTTTGAGATGGGTTTTGGTAAGCTCTCTGCCCCTGGACTCCTAGTTTCTTTGCTAATAATTCTGCTAATTCTTCCATGTTACTGGAGTTGAATGTGACAGTGCTCCTTAAATCTTCTGATTTAGTGAGGTCGGTTGTACCTTTGAGATCCTCGGCAAGGTTATCTTCCAAATCAATGCACTCTTGAAGACACTCACTCAATGTTTGTAGCCTCTTCACATACACTAGTGTTCTTAGAGTTCCGTTAGTGAGCCCATCTAAAAATAATGAAATCTTCTTTCGTTGAGTGGGTCTCTCAGCTACTGGGCATCTATCCACATACTGATTGAATCTTCTGGCCGCAGTCTTCATAGTTTCATTAGGGTTTTGTTTAAAGTTGTGGATTAAAGACGCAGAATTGTGTTTAATTCCTCTCTTTGTGAATTCCCCAATGAATTCTTGAAAGAATTGTTCCATGTTTCCAAATTGATTGGGATCTAAGGGCTGGAACCAAGTTAGAGTTGTCCCTGTGAGGGTGAGTCCAAAAGACTCGTACTGCACAAAGAAGTCATCCACTTGTTCTGCCCTTAGAACTTGTTTGAACTCTGCAATGTGATCATAAGGTTCCCCCAATCCATCATAGTGGTTTCTCACACACTTAGCCACTTGGATAGGTCTCAGTCTTCTCATTGGTTCAGGTGGTCTGGGCATTACAGGGAAGACTAGGACAACTGGTCAAATTGGAGGTATTCCAGGCTGTCCTCCTACTGGTGGTCGTGGTCTTACTGGTGGTCGGTACTGGTTACCTATCCCTGCGTGGGTCTGATGGTGTGTTTGCACTCCTCGAGTTGCAAACTGTACATGAGTACGGTTGGGCACACTTCGTTGGCTGGTTTGTCCTGATGTAGTCTGATCCGTCTCTTGTTGATTTCCAAAAGGGTTTTGTGAGGTAGTTGCCTGATCTCTCTGAGGAAATACAGGTGCACCCATGTATCTCAGTCGAGCCCTGTCTAAGTCACTCACAGGCCAGTATCTCTTTTGATCCTTATCCAAGTATGTAAGTCTAGTTTCATCATCTGGGTTTTTCAGCTCATAGAATGTCATGGGGCTTTCTTCTCTCCCTGGGGCATGTAAGTCTGTTTGAAGCAATAGGTCTGATCCGTGGATCATATAGACTTCCAACAAGTAGTCGTCTTGAGGAATCAAGTCCCCTCTCAAGACCCGTGATACTTGGGATCTGCCTCTAGGGGTGATTACTAACTCTTCAGGGTGTGTTCTTTCGGAGTTGTCTGGGTCCACATGCTAGAACCGATCCTGCTTTGGGTGGTGGTGGGGTTATATAGGGTTGACAAGATGGTGATGCTGCTGGTGGTGTTGTGTGACAGTGTGTTTGAGATGAGATTTCTTTAAGATTTTCTTTGGTCTCTCTTAGGCTTTCTTCTAGTTCTCTCATCTTCTTTGTTCATTGTCTTTTCATTTATTCATGGCTATCTTTCCATGCTCTAGTTCTCTTTTTAATTGTGCTCTCCATCTCAGTGTTGTCTAGACTCTCCTCTTCATCTATGCCTAGGTTTTGTTGTAGGGCTTGAGCCTTGGTTACTATTTGCATTAGGACTATAGTAATTGTACTTCTACTAGAGTCTACCACAAATCCAATAACATTAATAGGAGTGAGTTTTGGCATATTGGCTAGAGTTTTTGGGCAATCCCTTAGAAGATGCTCCTTAATGCAATTAAGACAATATCATTGAATGGTTATTGCTTATGGCTATCTTGATGTAGGGATTGGGCAATCTCTAATGAAGTGATCTCTGTGAAATCTATAGCATGGTCCTTGTGGTATCATTTTTCTAGGTTGGGGCCTTGTGTTAGAATTGGTGTACATTAGCTTTGAATATTAGGGCTCCCAAATAGGTTCACCAGGGTTCTCGTAAGGGTAGATATCGTTATGCTCTAGTGAATCCATGTAGTAAGCTGGTGGACTATCTACATGCATTGAGTCAAAGCTATGAGCATTTGGATTGCTTTTCAAAATTAAGGGAGGCACAAGAAGTAAGGCTCTACTTAATTTTTCTTTTGTTGATCCATACTTGATTGTGACCACATTGGTTTGCGGTGGAGGTTTTTGACCCAACAATATTTGAGGTCTTTGCTAAGCTTGATACCTTTGTTGGTAACGATACTGATTTGTATATCTTCCCTATTGATAATATGGCTATGGGTAATTCTATCTAACAACCTACTTGTTGTAAGGGCAATCTTAAGCAAAGTGGTTTGTATACCTCCTCTCAATGGTGCAATATTGGCTATTAGGTTTTCATTGGGGTTGATCCATAATTGGACAAACATTAGCCATGTAGTCTCCTCCATAGGTGTAGCACCATTTCATCTAGAAAATTCTAGGGGCATGTTTGCATGACACTCCTAATTTCTATGCTACCTTTTGTACAAACTCATCTATCAATGTGCATGGTTTAGAAGTAAAGCTAGTAGCACTATCTGAATCTTTATAGATCTTTGATAGCTCTAATTCTTCCCCTAGATTGTCCTCAATGGCAATGCATATACAAACAAACTATTCTATGGTTCTAGGCTCTTTTAGATACACATATGATCTCAATTTGGCACTTAGCAATCCATGCAAGAACAATGCCACTTGCTCGGCTGGGGTGGGTAGTTTTGGAATGGGGCATCTCTCTAAGTACTGTGTACACCTCTTTCGTGCTATCTAACCATCTCTTGGGGTGATTTTGGTTTGTCTTGATAGATGGTCTTTGTCGTGGGGGTTGTCCATCGTGATAGATAGTTCTATTGCAATAGATGGGTCTCTTGCAATATAGATGGTGTCTGTCGCAATAGATAGGTGTTTATCCTGAAATTGGTCTATTGCGATAGACGATGTTTGTCATGATTGGAAAAACATAGATTTCTCAAACATTTCTAGTGTTTTGGGATGCTCTAGCAGTACGGCTTATCATGAAATGCATGAAAACATGAAATACCAACTTTCTCTATCTGTCATGATAGACAAAGGTCATCATCTTGGAAATCGCACAGAGGTCTATTATACCTATGAAAGTTGCTGGAGATGGTGATATAGATGAAACCTGTAGAAAATGCTCACAAACAACAAGAAAACTAAGCATAGGAAAGCTATCTCTCATTCTGTCTCTCACAAATGGAATGAGGGGAATGCAATAGGAAAGGAAATATGAATATGAACTAAAAATTTAGCGAAGAAGGAGGTGGAGGTGCAAGATGGTGAGGATGATGATGGTGATGAAGGAAGTAAAAAAAAGAAAAGTAAAGAAATTATGTATGACTCCAATGTCACAACTCTACATCTTACCATCACGCGCTTGCCCTTGAAGCTTTCTCCCCATTGAGAACTAAACACTACCATGACAACAAATTTACAAAGGTGTGAAAGTGAAAGTTGAATTTGGTGTAACTTTAGCACAATGGTGAGAAATTAATAAAATGAAAAGTAAAAAATAAAAAGAGAAATAAAAAGAAAAGGAGAAAAAAAAATAGAAATGAAAGAATGGAAATTGTCAAAATTGAAGAAGAAGAAAAATAAGATCTTTCAAATTAGAATGGAAAATGGAATATTCCAAGAGATCTACAAATAATAGAATAGAAGAGAAGAAGAAGTTTCATGTATCTTAGTACTTGCAAAACTTCTAATTTGGGAAATGGGATCTCTGAAATCTATAAAATGGAGCTTGATTCTTCATTGTGGTTTCCCATTGAATTTTTCATTAAAAAATCCAAAGTAAAGAGAAGTGAAGATAAGAAATACCCATGATTTGAACTAAATGAGTTGAAATAAGTGAAGAGAAGGTGGTTCTTTTTGTCCCATAGCTGAGAAGAACGATACAGCATTACCTTTGTCTGATCCACACTGTAGTGGTGTATTCGATTGTTAGCATTGTATCATCCGTGATCAATTCGATAGTGATTCACTTTTGTATTTAGGTTTCTTGATCAATCCTTTCACGATAAGTTTTGATGTATTTTTCTATTAGTCGATCACCCCATTGATTGTATACATTTGATCTAGTTCTTGGGTATTGACGAGAATAGCGTTTTACAATGAGTTATTCTATTTTCATTTCATGTTCATGTGCTTCTTCCATGATGACCCACTTCTTCTACTCCACTAATCTATGTGTGAAAAGTGTTTTTTGCCCCACGGCGAGCCTCCCTTTGTACTATTCCCAAAGAAAGGCACCCAAAATGCTAAAATTCATCCACTGGATAGAAGCGATGTGATGACACCTCGAGGCCTAATCCAATGCTAGCCGTTCGTTTCCTCACCATGACAGACTTCCCCTTGACAAAGTGAACCCGACGTGAAGCCAAGCAGTTGCCCTAGAGATCAAGATCCTCAACTCACCACCCACACCTTCGTTTGACAAAGAAAGCACTTTTTTGCACACATTTAGAATTACTTGTATTTAGGTTTTTCAAAAAATAAATGTATAAATATTTTTCACTACACAAACCCAGAACCTCGACTTCATATTACATTATTAGGTATTCACTTTTCAAATTTTCTTCAATATCTACATTGTTTGCACACACATGAAAAAGAAAGACCGATTTTGATGCTTGATTTTGATCACTCATATTCTGCATTAGGTTAAACAAATCTTCCTGAGCACTTCTTTTCAATTGTTATTTAGTTAGAAGACCTTCTACTATTATATTTGAACTTCTTTAAAAAGAACAAAAACATTAAAAAAAAGAAAAATACTTGAAAATTATAAAAATTAAAAACCAAAACCACAAAACGAAATTAGTTAGAACAAAAAGGAAAAAGGAAAAGATCAAGTTAAAAAAGACTGAAATCAAGTCAAGAAAGAAAGAGATCAAAGCTAAAGATAAAGTAATTGAAGTTAGTTAAAGTCAAAAGAAAGAAGAATAAAATGGCTTTGGTCTTCAAAAACCTAGAAATAAGATTTTGGCCTAGGTTGTTGATCTAAGAGATGTCTTTAAAGACTTACTTTCACTTCCTCACTCAAGCACATCTAGTATTTCCTCCGAACTCTACTCCGCGTTAAGAAAAATTGTTGAGCTAATTACTTTTGATATTGTCCTACACTCTAGGAGAAGCCAGAGAAGAGAGATGGAAGGACTATTTAAAGATTTAATGATAGAAAAGCAAGGGGTTCGATTGGTTCAAGCTATCTTAAGAGACAAGGGAAGTTTACTAGGTTAGACAAGACTGAGTACTTGGATGTATTTGAAGACCAAGCAGAAATCCATGGATTACTTGAAGAAATGTTAAAACATTTCTTCACTTAGGTAGTTTTTGGGTCAATTCTAGCATCCATCTCAGTTCAGATAGAGAAGACTTGGCCTGACTTTAGAATAGAGTTATATAGATTGTTTTATCTAGAAGATTTCATCCAGTACAATTGAGAGGGGAATCTTGTAGTGGGTTCATTCCCTGAAACCCACTACATCTTTAACATACCTACTAAATGAGTTCCTGAGGAGGTATGCTCAGCTCTCTCAGGTTGACCTAGACTCTCTAAAGCCTCACTTGGTAATTTCATTTCTCAAGATGTTAAGTCTTGACGACAAGATTGATGTTGAGAGAAGGATTGAGGAGCCTAGGACAAGATTTGGGCTAACTGAAGATTTGGCTACAATTAGAAGAGAAGTATAGGGAGTTGCCCAAATGAGGCAATGATGGGCTATATTGTATGATATACCTATACAAACTACTCCTTTACAGCCAAGAGATACATCTCTTCTAGTGATTCTAAATGTTTGTGCAACATCAACTATGGCTAATCTCCCATCCGCATCTCTCACATCAATGGAGTTGCGGTTGGAAATCCTTAGCAAGCAAACAGAGAACGTCATGATAATGTAGGCATCTCTATCCAAAGATATGGCCAATTTACACAATAAGGTCTATTCCATGGTCTATCAAGACCCCACTCCTACTTAGGTGGGAACTACATATATAGATCCATCATAGAGAAATATCATGCCAATACCAAACATATAGGGATACATGATGCCTCAAGCTGCGCCTCCAGTGCAACGCATTGCTCAATAGACCCCTACAATAGTAGTTCAGCTCATGTATCAAAGAAATACTAGGCCATTTGATAGACGAGGAATTGGGGCATTTGGAGGAGCAAAGAAATGTATCTAGTGTTGTGGACAAGAACACTTTTCCTATGCATGTGAAGAGTTGAAATAGGCTAAAGAACATCAATTAGTAACTGATATAGATAAAAAGCTTTGTGAATTCAAGACTCGGCTTCCTCTACCTATAAATTGGGGGGAGGAATGAAAAATTTATATGCAAATCTATCTAGTACAAATGCTAGTATATCAGGAGCACAATTAGAGCCACTGGAGGAAGAAAATGAAGAGGAAATTATGCCACATCCACAAAAAAATTACTCAATAGAAGCCTTAGTCAGAGCTAGAAATGTGATCATGCAAAAGACTTCCTAGAAGTCTCCTATAGATAAGTTCTCTATCTACTCGTACATATCTAATTTTGAAGATAAGAGAAGAAGATATGAAATGCAAGAAAAGTTTGAACTAGAAAGAAGAGTAACTAGAAGACAATGTAAGAATGAAGAGGAAAATGCTAAAGAGACTAACAAGCAAGTACACTTTGAGGAGCATGTAGCTTCTCAAGAAGAGGCAAGAAGAAAGGAAATAAAACAGGGAAAGAGGCCAGCCAAGCCGATTAAGATTCAAGATCTGAGTCAAGTGAAAATGAAAAGAAACTAGAGACTAGTGAAAAGACTGAAAATATTGAAGAAAATGAAAAGAAGAAGAAGAAGAAGAAGAAATCTCTTAAAGTTGTGCTAATTTTGGATCTAGAGAGGAAGAACGATGCGAAGGAAATTCTAAATGACACCTTATTAAAGAGTCATGTGACCATGTCCTTGGAACATGTCTTCTCAAAACCCAAGTTCAAGAATAGTTTCATTAGATTGATAACATGAAAGAGATTCCCATTACCTAAGAACATAGAAATAGAAAAGGCAACCAAAGTCACTTAGGTTATGAATGAAGCAGTTGCATTGTGTGACTCTTCTGATGAGGAAGTTAATGAGATCGCCATATGTCAAGCAAATAGAAACTCTTTAGGACCAATTCGATGTGATGATGAAACAAGAAAAGCTTATAGTGATTATAATAAGAACTTTTGGGCTAGGGATGTCGAAGGTAAAAGTGAAGCTAGGAAATGACAGAGATTCATATTTAGCTCTGGCCTTGATTGACTCAGGGTCAGAGATAAATGTGATATCCAAGAAATTGTATGACAAGTTCAGATGGCCCATAGACAAGGAAGATGGTTGGAGGATGAGGACTAAAGATAATGGATCCAGAGCTTTGTTAGGAGCATGCGCTTTTGTACTTGTGACAATTGGGGGTATTTCTAAGGAATTCCACTTCTTTGTCCAAGACAACTGTTCATATGAGGCTATTTGTTGGGCAACCATTCATAGCCAAAATGCAAATGGAAACAAAAGCAATGGATGGAGAATCTGCATGTGTAAGAATTCGATCGAGATCCGGGTTAAACTCCATACAATTCATGATTATTGGAAGAGTCTAACAAAACACCCCATTAACTCTCATGATTGTGAATGTGAAATATTATGCACCAGGGAGAGAGTATGGGGCTTATTACGACCAAAATTTTTGCTAGGATCCACTGTTGATCGAGACAATGGTGGGAAGTGTTTTGATGTCTCACATGATTTTGTAAATAATTTTCAAAGTTTTTCTGTTTATTCTTTTGCATTCAAGTTGCTTTATTTACAAAAAGAAAAAATAAATTCAAAACAAAATATGAAAAACACTACAACATCTAGGTTTGATGTTACCTAATGAAAAGATTGAAAATATAATTGAGTTGGAAAGTAGTTTGACAATTTTGGAGGAACTTGAGTAGGCACTTCAAATAAATGAAAAATCTGAACTAATCATGCTCAATTATATTCAGAAATATAATTTTATTATCGATTTTTTGCAAGAACATGAAGTAAATATAAATACTAAGTACAAGAATGTTGAGAAGAAGGTAAAACCCATAACACAACCATTGCCAGATGATAGTTATGAAAAGTATCTAAGAGTGTCAGACTCTGATGACCCTATGCAGACAAGACGAGAGCTTATAGGGCATCACTTTACTAAGGAGACTGTGAAGTAGATAAATTTTGAAGAGAGGTAGTTTCGTGGAGAGAAAGAGAAACAAAAGTTCATAGAACTTATCAAGAGACACAAGAAAGCTTTCGCTCTTTATACACATCAGATAGGCTCTACGGATCTGAAACAAGTTCCACCCATGATTATCTTTAGAGTGACACTGATATAGCATGGAATATTCGATCTATTCCAGTCCCAGAGGCTCACTTACCTGAGTTGATGAGGCTGTTAAAGGAAACGATATCCATGTGAATATTGGAACCATCTTCAGTGCCCTATTTGAGTAGGTGGTTCACAATTCCAAAGAAGAATGGGAAGCTTTGTTTCATCTAGGACTCAGAACCTATAAATTATGTCATGATTACAAATTTAAGGATAGGACCTATAGTAGATGAGTTTGCAAGAGCATTTGTTGGGCATTCCGTCTACTCTATGGGCGATGTGTATTCAAGGTATGAACAATTTCAGTTGGCTATTGAGACTAGAGATATCACAATGATGAAGACTCGATTGGGCCTTGTATGCATGTGTCCTTTGTTGAAGGGAGTGGCAAATTCTATAGCTCATCTGATGAATGCCATGAATCTAGTCCTACATGACTTCATACCTTTAGTGACTAGACCTTTTATCGATGATATTTTGATAAAAGGATGTGAGAAAAGAGTGAAAGATGAGACTTTAGATGCTTTTGATTGTAGGAAATTTATTAGCAACCATATCTCTGATTGTGAGAAACTTTTGAAGGATTTGAAGGGGTAGGGATAACATTTTCTCTAGATAAATCTATTTTTGGAGTCGAGGAGGTTCTCATTGTAGAACATCTATGTGGACATTAGGGCCATAAGCCATACCCATAGAAAAATGAGGCCATTAGAAAACTTTATGCGGTGTGTTGTAATGTCAATGAGGTGAGAAGGTTCTTGGGAGCCTATGTCTTCACATAATCTAGATTCCTCACTTTGCTCATGTTGCGAACCCTTTATATGATCTATTAAGAAATAGGAATAAGTTTTTTTTTTTGGACAGAAAAATAGTCAAGAGCAATTGTAAATTGAAGCAACTACTAATTGAAGCTCAGATTCTAAAGCATTGTTGGGAGGATGGGAATGCTTGGTTGGTAGATCAATTCAACCACTTTGTTCAACGGCTGACGCAGGTGACTTTAGCAACTCACATGACTAATCAAAACACAAAGAGATGATTAGTCATGTTATTGCAAAAAGATTCATTATATTTATCTCAACATCTTTATTGTCAATATCATTCATAAATGATTCATAAAACATTCAAAGGTATTGAAATATTAAATATAATTTAATAATAACTTTGAATCATTTTTCCAATTCATAAAATTAATTTCAATCTAAAAAATATGCAAATTCTTTAACTTCATTCGAAGTTTTGTTGATTTTATAAAAAAAAAAAGCATAAAAGGTCTAGCGCAGCAAAATCTCTATTAGTAGTTTTGAAAACCACGTGTTCAACATATATCTAAATCAGATGCAGCCTTCAATCATATAATTCAAGCCACCAAATGTATTTATTGTATCAGAATGTATAATTCTGCTTCATATGTGTAGCGAGGTTTTCCCTTCTCTTGAGTATGAGCATCAACATGATTATGCCAATGATTTGCAATTCTGTATATTAAAAACCTTCCATATTGTCACATCTAAAACACTATCGGTCGTGCTAACCATGATCATCTCTAATGATATGTGCGGTCATTAGCGAGTTGAACTTTTGGTGTAAGGAAGTCGGATGGAGTGATAGAATATTGTATGATGATCGAGAGTCGATTCGAATCAGCATACGAATGCCATCAGAGGGACGACAGCTCATCCAGGTTGCCATGTACTGATGATATGAGACATTGGAAAAGAATTCTTGTTTCCATTGTCTTTTCTCATGAGATGCTTGTGCAATAAAAAAATTATCAAAGATAATATGGATTTGACATTAATGGTCAGACTTTTGTCCAGGTGAATGCTTCTTAGTTAATTAGAGATAGGAATAAATGATTAAACTTTCAAATTTGATATAATACCTTATCATCACATGGTACAAAACAATTGATTTGAACACTAGCATCTGATTGATGTCTCATAATCGGTGCTATCAGAGCATATGTTGGACAAAAATCAATGGATAGAAGATAAGTTTTATTGTATCATCATAATCAGATTGAGCATCTCTGAGTACTATGATCCTTAGACCTATTGAAGTGTCGTTTGTGCCCCCCTCCCCCCCAAGCTCTAGTGAATTTTTTCCAACTGAATTGTGCACCCATGAATTGCGAGAAGAAACAATCGTGAATTTTCCTCCAATAGAATTGTGCACCCGTGAATTACTAGAAGAAACAATCAGCCATCAACAAAATTGTGTGCCCGTGAATTACCAGAAGAAACAATCATGAATTAGCTCCACAGATCACTTCATTTGGAAGCCTCTATAATTTGATGATTGCTACAATTAGTGATCATATCTTGACATATAACTAGCAACCATATATATGGTGCTTTTTGAGTTTTCTTAAAATAACAAAAGTGAATGATAGCATTGTTGAACTATTTCAATTGTTTCATATTATTAAGGTCTCGCTCAATGGTCGTTATGTGAAGTTGTTTGCCCTTTGATATCAATGGTAGCGATTGAGCCCTACTCGATTAGGGCACCTATCCTTGGCATCCAATAACTAAAATCCATTCCTGATAATCTCTCCATGGATTTCTCCATTGCAAGTCAACTACATCATCTTCATCAAAATCTTCTTCATCATGTGATTGATGAGAGAGAAATCTCTTCGACATTCACCCCCACCAAATGTGCACAGCATCTTGATTGACCAACCTGAAAATCCAAAACTATAGTAGTATCAAATTCTTTTATAAATAAATTTAAAAATTATCAAATCATATTTATCAATTTTTCATGCAAGATATAAATGAAGTTCTTTATGTTTCAATCTAGTATTCAATTAATATCAAATCACAAAGTTAAGCTATCAACTATGTTGGTCAACAAATCATTAATCTAAGTTTCAATAATTTATAGATGCTGCAAAGATCATCATGCAACAAAATTCTTCTTCATCCATTCAAAATTAGATTCCCTTTCATAAAACTATTCACATATAAGCAATCAAACATGTCAAAGAAATCAACTAGATCTACTCATACAAATATCCACCTTGTTTGCCCAATTTCTAATCACTAGATGTGTTTGCCACAACTAGCTTTTCTTCATCTTCAACTTCATACACGTATAATTCATAATCGTCATGTAGGTGATATTCATATATATATTTCTAGGGTTAAAGAAGGTATAAAGTTCCGTCTTCATACAGATGAAATTCATAAATACCTTTTTGTGGTAAAAGAAGGTATAAACTTCCATTCATGATAGTTTTTTATTTCTTTTAAAATTTTTAAAAATTTTCTTTTTACATTCACAACTTTTTTGTTTAGAAGGGGAAAGCCTTAAAAGTTAACACCTTAATCTAAGCTAAGTATATAGATGCATGTAGGAGAAAGACATAGGATCTCATAGACAAGATTCATGCATCTATATGCTCCTACATATATAAAAAATACTTTCATCATTTGACGTGAATCGCAAATACATTTTGTTCACATCAAATCCCTACTCAATTCATTAAATAGAAACATAAATCAAGTTTTGTATTCCTACTTTGCCTAAATAGAATCACTTGATAATTTGATAAACCAATCCCAGATGATTTGATTATTACTTTTGTCATGAAATGCAAATGATATGCATAGATCAAACACATAGAAGATTTAGATAATAGATATATATCACCTGGAAATTAGATTGATCTTCAGTCATCTCTTCAAACGTCAAATTGATCACTTCAAATTCATCATCAAAGTCAACATAAATTTGTCATAAAAGTATCTTCAAATTTTTGGCTCAAATGATCATCAATCCTATTAGTATGCATCAAAATTAGAAATGATAATAAATTTTTATCACACTCATATAAATTTCATCATAAATTTCATCCTTTTTTCATCATAATTGTGATTATGTTTTTATCAAATGTGAAAAGAAAATCATATTTGCATCATATTTTGTCATATTTGTGTCATGAGAAAAACATATCATATTTTTCATCATGAATTTTCACCATATTTGTCATCATATTTTCAAATATATTTTTGGTGAAAGAAAAATCATATTGTTCGTCATTATGTGCAAACATATGGTCATATATTTTCAAACTTTTTTTCAAAGAAAGTCCTATTTTGCATTATAATTGTTAGCATATTAAAAGTGTAATGAACTTCAAAGTAACATGAACTTGAAAATGAAATAATATTATTTTTTATTTATTTTCTTTTAATTTATAATTTTATTATTTTTTAATTTATTTATTATTTTTTTCATGGATACTCCTGTTTATGAAACTACCTCATTGTTTTCATCTTCTTCAATGTCTTCATCTGAAATTTACTCATCATCATCACCTTTCTTGAATAACTTTATTCTTTTACCTTCAATCAAAGTTTTTAATACAACACCATTTAATTCACAAAGAGCATATGCACCAGTGTTGTTGACTTTTGATACAATGTATGGCCCAAAGCACCGTTGAGTGAGTTTTTTGCATGCATTGTATTGATAGTCAAATGTACTATCATAAATGAGACACAATCTCCTACTTCAATCGGCTTAGGATGCAATTCATGAGTTTTATCAAAATAATGCTTCTTCTTCATTCTAGATTCTCTTAATCTTTCAATGGCATCATCAAGTCTTAATTTACCTTGTTCTAATTGTTGAATACACAAACTTAGAAAATCATCAATAGGCATGTTTTAAGACCAAGGTAAATTTGACCATGCAAAAATATGAGACTTAATTGGAAACAAGGGTTTTTGACAGTACATGAGTTCAGCATGCATGTACCCAGTCGTTGTGTGCATGTCATTCTATCTACCCAAAGTGCAAAAGATAAAAATCTAGGCCATTGTTTAATGTCATCGTTACATGCTTTAGATATGGCTTTCACAATAAACGGATGCCATCTCTTTGTTTTACCATTGGCCTCTCCATTATATGCAGTAGTGAGAGACAAACAAATACCATGATGTTCAAAGAATTCTTTAGCTTCTCTAGCATCTAACTCTCCATGATCAGAAACTAATTTCTCTATGTACCCAAGATGACATATGATGTCTCCAAGCAAGAATTTGCAGACATTGTATATGGTCTTAGATGGTAGTGCACGTCCCTCTACATGATTAGTTAAGTCATCTCTTGCAAGTACAATGTAATGCATTTTGTCAATACCTTTAGGCATAGTTACAAGATCTACTACCCACTTGTAGTCAATACAAGTTGGATAAGTAGGATGGAAAGGATCTTTGTGTTTGATTGACAAATGAAGTTGACAACTAGAACATGTAGAAACATAGTTACAAATGTCAACATACACCTTAGGCCAATAATAGGTACTTCTAGTTTTTTTCATATGTTCAAGAAAATCCTTTACGACCCACCCATAATGTCTCATGAATTTCCTTAATTATTTGCAATTGAAGACCTTGTTTTCTAGGACTCATTGTGGATTCTTAACCTTACCCTTAGTATGTCTCCAAAGATAACCATTACATAGGAAAAAAAATATAAGCTTGTTTCCTAATGTTACAGAATCTATTTGTAGTCCAACTAGGTAATGGTTGCAATGTACTCAGATACTTTCCTATGTCTCTCCATTCATCTTTGTACTAAGACTCATGAAATTGCTCATACTCATATATATGTGGAACATAGTCAATTAAGGTCGCATTATTATTAGTTCACTTTCAAGGTCATCATCAAATCTAGCTCTTGATAACATATCAAAAATTGAATTTGAGTTATCTGAAATAAGAACTGACTTAGGATTTATGAACTTGATATATGAGATCCATGTAAGCATGGCTATATCAGGAGATGAACAATTAGCTGTCATTCAAATGAGAGGCAAACAATGAGTTTCAATTTTGACATTTGCACCAATGAAATATTCTTTGTCTATTTTCAAAGATGTTACCACATCCCATAGTTGTTATTTGATCCGTGGATACTTTTGTTGTGTTTCATGTAAAATTTTAGCCCCAAACCTAATTGCATATCTATTTCCTTCACTATCATCTTGACTTATGACCCAACCTATACCAATATGACTAGTATGAACAGTCAATATAATAGGTTTGTTTAAAAAATAGTCTACACACTTAAGGATGGGAGCTTCAAGCAACAATTTCTTCAATTTACGCATAGCTTGTGTGTGTTTGTCTGTCCAAATAAATTTTTGTTTCTTCCTCAACAATCCATAAGAGACAATTGGCAACACAAGTGTGCAATCCAAATAACATAAAAGATGCAAGCACCAAGAAATATGCGTACCTCACTCATGTTGTTAAACATTTCAAAAATCTTGCTAATGGCATCAACTTTTCATGGGTATGGCTTTTGACCATAATGACCACCCAAATGTCCAACAATAAGAACCTCTTTGACACCAAAAATGGATTTTTCTATGGAAAATGTGAGACCTACCTCTTCAAATTGTTGAAATATTCAGTCACAATCAGAGATATGGTCAAGAACAAATTTGATGAATCTAAAGTAATGTGCTTTACATGTTCCTCACTCCCTTTAATTGGAATATCATCAATCAATGGCATGGTTATATGAGGAATAAAATCATGTAAGACCCTATTCATAGCAATCATCATATGGGCCACACAATTAGTTGCTCCTTGAGGTAAAGTACACATTCTCACTAAGCCTTAAGGATTTTTCATTGTGGTTATGTCACAACTATCAATTGCTAATTGGAATTGGTCAGACCCATAATATAAATCACCCATTTAATAGATAGAATGTCTTGAAAATGTTTCAACAAACTCATCTACAATGGGCCCTATTCCTACATTCATTATGATGACTTTATTGATGGGTTGGAGATCTTGAATGAAACATAGATTCCCATTCTTTTTAGGCACAGTGAACCATCTATTTGAGTAAGGTGCAGAAAATGGCTCTAAAACTCTCATGTTTATCTTCTCCTTAGGTAGTTTAATTAGCCCCTGTAAGTAAGCCTTTGGAACTGGTATAGGGTGAAGATTCCATGGAATATGTGGAATAGTAAAGATAATCATGGCTGTAACTAGCTTAGGATATCTCTACCAATTTCCACATGTTTGATTGTCTCATTTGTGAATGTGTGTCCTATGTTTTCCTTGTTGGAGTTAGACATCTGCGGAAGCATGCGGACAACACAAGGAAGAAGAAGAAGCTTGGAGCACAACTCACAATACTCAATGTGTTACCACTAGGATGTACAAAGATACGTAGCACATTAGGGAAATAGGCATATATACAAGTCGAGGGAAATAAACCTCCTAAAGAGGGAAAAAAGTGCCCCGACAGTCCTATAGTGTTCACACATATCACTACCTAAATATATCAACAAATCCCCCCTAGGAGTGATGCAATGAACAAGGAGTTGGCACTCATGTATAAGGAAGTGTCAAGCTATGTGGAATCAATCCACAAAAGGAAGTAAGCCCAAAGCTTTGCAGAAAGCTTCAAACTTCTCCCTAGGTAGAGCCTTTGTAAAAAGGGTTTGCAATGTTCTTCTGCATGGGCACAGATGCCAAGCTGATCTCCCCAACAGAGAATCTCTCCCTCGCATAATGATAATGCACCTTAATGTGCTTAGTGCGAGCATGGAACACAGGGTTCGTCGCAACTGCCAATGCACTTCTAAGCCACACACACTCAACAGTCACTGTGAAAGTTGCCCTATACTCAACCTCACAACTAGAAGTGGGCATAGTAGGGTGCTTCTTGCTCAACCAAGATATGCATGAGATACCAAGCATGAAGCAAAAGCCACTAGTGGACACACGAGTGTCATAGCAACCAGCCCACTCAAAGTCAGAAAAAGCATGCAAACTTGGCAGTAGGGATCCCCCCTTGGGATAAAACAACCCAAGAAGTCGGGTACCACTCAAGTAGCAAAAAATGTGTTTAACTACTTACCAATGCTTGACACCTGGGCAATGCATAAATCTGCTCATCTATGAAATAGCAAACTAAATATCTGGCCGAGTAATGCATAAGTAAATCAAGCATCCAACAACTTGCTGATAGAGAACAATATCAAATGCATCTCCAATATCATGAAGACTCAATTGTAAACCAGTCTCCATAGGAGTGGCAATAGGCTTACAGTTTTCAAGGTTGAAATGCTGCAATAATCTATCAATATATTTTGTTTGACACAAGGCCATTCCACCATCAACATGCATAAAATGAATGCCCAAATAATGATGCAAATGCCTCAAATCATCCATCTCAAATAAGGCATGAAAATTAGCCTTAAAATCAGAAATATGCTTCTAAAGAGGACCAGTGAGCAGCATGTCATCAACATTCACCACAATGATCAGAAGCACGTCATTAGCACACTTAACATTTAAGATGCTTTCAGTTGGACTGTTCTCAAAACCATATGCAATAAGATAGGCATGCATCTTTTCATACCAAGCACGTGGTGCTTGCTTTAAACCATATAATGCCTTCATTAACCTGCACACCTGATTTTCATGCCCTTTCTACACAAAGCCATGAGGCAAAAACATACACTTCTTCATGCAAGTCACCGTTCAGAAATGCAGTTTTAATGTCCAACTGATGTACATTCCAACCATGATGAGCTGCAAGTGCACAGATGCTCCTAACAGAAGTCATACGACATGGTGCAAAGGTCTCATCAAAATCAATGCCTCTTTCCTGTGCATAATCCTTTGCAACAATCCTAGCCTTATACTTGTCAACTCTTCCATCAAGCTTACACTTCAGCTTGTATGCCCACTTAGTGCCGATGGCCTTCTTTCCAGGAGGCAAGTCACATAAACACCAAGTACCATTCTTAATTATAGCACCATATTTAGATTGCATTAAAGCCATCCATTTTTTTTAATTTTGTGCTTCATCAAATGAAACAAGCTCATTCTCATCACAAAGACTAGATGCAACCATAGCATAGCAATCTGATGCAAAAGAGGTGCTATGAGGGCTTGATCAAGTATGATATGATAGAGATGCATCTAATTTGCTATCATGCAAAGTCTGCACCAGCCATTTTGGCATAGTTTTTGCCTCCTCAATATTAGTTGTCTCATTAACAAATGCATCATGTAAACCTGCATCAGAAATGGGATGATTTGAATCATCACATGAAACTTACAAAGGTTGAGAAGTTGCCTCATTAGGACCAGCACTAGACTCTCCACCTATAAAAAGAGGCAACAAAGTATCATACATGACTTTGGAGCTAATAGATGTCTCCTTAGTACATGAAAGTAAGGGCTGAATAACATCTTCCACAAAAACAACATCATGGCTAGCCAGAATGCATTTAGTATGTGGATGATATAGACAATAGCCTTTGCTTTTAGAACTATACCCAACAAAAATACATTTTACTACTTTATCATCCAATTTTTTGTGATGTTGTTTAGACACTTATGCATATGCCAGATAACCAAAAACATGCAGATGAGCTACAGATGGCTTTCGACCATGCCAAGCCTCATGTGGAGTGATAGATTGTAGTGGTTTAGTGGGATACCTCTTAAGTACATATGGTGCACACATAATAGCCTCAAGCTAGAAACCATGTGGTTAAGCCTGACTTTTGACCATAGACCTCGCGATCTCCATGAATTACCTGTTCTTCCGTTCAACAACTCCATTATGTTGAGGTGTATATGGTAGTGCACACTAGCATTTTATCCCACGTTCAGCTAGAAATGCATTAAAATTAGAAGACATATATTTCCCCCCTCGATCAGAATGGAGGGTGCCCATTTTACATGCTGATAAATTTTCAACCAAAACCAAAAACTATTTGAAGCACATAAACAGTTCGGACTTTGCTTTCGAAGGATATACCCATGCATGCCTGGAAAAATCATCAATGAAAGTCACGAACTAAAGATAGTTTCCAAAAGAGGGTATCTGCATAGGACCACATACATTACTATGAACAAGCTGCAATTTTTGTTTAGCTCAAACATAACCATCTTTTGGAAATGAGGAATGCTACATTTTGCCCAAAATTGAGCCTTCACATACATGTTTATCGGGTGCCTCAAGTTTCGTCAAAGAGGACACCATTTTAGATTTTTGCATGCGTAGAAAACTAGCAAAATTCAGATGACCAAAGTGTGCATGCCAAATATTTGCATCTAACATAGCCTAAGAATCATGTATTGCACATGCAAAATCATTCACAGATCTTTCATAGTCTATGAGCTTATACAACCCACGACATAAAATGCCAGAAGCAATAATCACGTCGCCCTTTGACAGATCATGAACTACACCTAAAAGCATCTAACAAAGTGAAAGAACTACCATCAGCAGTAGTCAGAATGATCTTACCAACTCCCATGATAGGATAAGAGGAGTTGTTGGCGCATGTGATTGTATTCCCTGTAGGGGCAAGCTCCAATGAAGAGAAGAAACTACGCTATGAGGTAATATGTTTGGTCTCCCCACTATCAAAGTACCAAACATCTGAGTCTACTACAAACATGCATTTCTCATGAGAAGATGGGTCAAAATTGCAAATAGTAGTAGAAACCCATTCTTCATCCTACACAAGATTAGCAGACTCTATTTTTGGTGTAGAGGCCTCTACAACAACCATTCCGGCCTCTGTCTTCTTTGTGTCTTTAGCAGCTAGTTTTGGACAGTTCTTAATGACATGATCATTTGCTTTACAGTATTTACAACACAATTTTTACTTTTCTGATTTCTTCTCATCTTTGTCTTTCTTCTTCGAATGTGCAGCATTTGTAGATTTCTGCTTACTAGTAGATGAGCTCCATTTACCTTTGCCCTTCTGACTAGATAGGAGAGCTTGATCTGCAATATGCATAATAGACCTATTTTGCCTAGACTGATCTTCCTACAACACAACAAAAACTAACTCCTCAAATGAGAAGGCATTTGGATTGCCTTTCATAATCAAACAAAGAGTAGAAGCAAAACTATGATATGAATCAAGAAGACCATTCATAACACTCTGCACAAGTGAACTGTCAGGAATAACTTCATCAGCAGAAATTAGCTGTTCCTTCAAATCGTTGATCTTTGTTAGAAAATTGTCCATAGATTCACCTTCATTCATGAGCTCACTCTCCAACTGTTTTCAAAGGTAAGCAATAGGAGCCTTATTCCTAGCCTGCTACAATGTGGTAAATGTATCCCAAGCATCCTTAGCTGTTCTACAAGAGATAATGTGAGGAATAATGGCACCTTTGATAGACAAAGCTATCAGTGCATGTTCCTAGGCATCTCTACCATCCCAATGAATTTGCTCTATAGTAGGTGCAGTAGAAACTATAGCACGAAAAGGAATCTACAGAATATCACCATCTTCGACACCTTTTGCATCAGCTTCAATACCTGCAGTTGTAACAGTTGCACGTGTGATAGGACATTTTTCAACACCATGCACAATGTTCCACATCCCTTTTGGAACCAATACATGTCGCATCATATAAGCCCATAACGGGTAGTTGGTACCATCCAACTTATCCTCTATATCCAACATACAGAATACATCACTACTTTTAGCCATGGCCAGTGACTAAAATACCTTGATGCAAAAAATTGACTGTATCTGAAAAAGTTGAACAGAACTACCGAGACAAATTTTGCTAAACCTTTGAGAGAATTCGAGATGCTTATAATGGCTAACCAAAACTGGTATATACCTTTGGCACAAAAAGATGAAATAGTATGCACAAGCGCTACGATAGTGCATTCAGATGCCGAAACGAACTCAGATCGCGATTTCGACACCACATAGAAAAGTGCCGAAACGAGTCAGATTGCGATTTTGACACCACATAGAAAAGTGGTTTTCATCTCTACAATGATCTAAGCATGCTTAACAAAATTCGTGCAATAGACTACAATCAAAGAGGTGTTGATGACACCCTAGATGAAGGAGCGACCTGCTCTAATACATATTGTTGGAGTTAGAAGTCTACGAAAGCACGTGAACAGCACAAGGAAGAAGAAGAAGCTTGGAGCACAACACACAATACTGAATGTATTACCACTAGAATGTACAAAGATATGTAGACCATCAGGGAAATATGCATATATAGAAGCCTGGGGATAAAACCTCCTGAAGATGGAAAAAGTGCCCCGGTGGTCTTAGAATGTTCACATACATCACTAGCTAAATATATCAATAGACGTATATACAAGCCGGGGGAAAAAAACCTCCTAAAGAGGGAAAAAAGTGCCCTAATAGTCCTAGGGTGTTCACACACATCACTACCTAAATATCAACATTTTTTATCCCGAAGAAAAGGATCATTTTTCACATCAATAAATTTTTCGTTACTTCCTTGGGGTAATGGTTGAGCTATGGGTTTGATTTTTGGTCTATATTTTTGTACTTTATTTCAACTAAGACATCATGTATTTGGTTAAATTTTGAGCACTTATCAACATTGAGAGCATACTCTTTGATTAGAGCATACTCATCAAGGGAAGAAACAAGAATAATATGTGAATTATAATTTTGCTGAAGACATAACTCTAACTCCTCGAGTAGAGAAAAAATGAGATGTCTCAATCACATGCTCAATGTTCTCATCATGTTCCATGATTTTATTGGTTTTATAACTTTTTTGGGTCTTTTGGATAAAAAACTTGGACAATTGACTCTTATGAAGAAAATCTAATCTAGAATGTGGAAACCAAAGTGACAAACTATTGTACAAGTTGGTTGGTTGCGAGATGTCAAACCAATGTCCACTATTTTCCTCCTCAACAATGGATTCTATCTGAAAATTTTGATTGTATGTAAACATGAATCGAGGTGCACAATCACTACAAGCATGCTCATGACCCTGAGTAACAATAGGTTTGTTTCTAATTGAAAATCCATTCCTAAGATGATTCACTCCTACTGTCATGAATTGAAGTGATTGCATTCCATCCTTAGACTTAATTCTAGCATAGGTAGACCCATCATCCATGGCTTTAGTTCCATACGACTCTCACAAATAAAGGGCTTACCTAAGTGAACCTTATAAGATCAATTATCTTGAATAAAGAAGTGAAACTCTTTCATGATTCATCCTATCGATATGGACACACTAGCACAAGCTCCATACAAGGTACATACACGATTATCTACAGTTCTCATATGCCATCCACAATCTTTATCTATGGGCCATCAAAATTTATCATAGACTTCTCTTGAAATCACATTGATTTCAAAGCCAAAATCTACTAATGCATTTACAATAATAGTGTCCTTATCATTGCCTATTTTAACATGCATCTTTGATGTACCTCTAAACAAAAAAATTCTTTTAAAATGACTTTTAGGATTTTTCTCATGATTTTCATGGTTATGTTGAGCAGGTCCGAAGAAATTTTTATTAACATTTACCTCATCATCATCAAGGTCCTCTTCATCAGATTCATCAAAGTTTAAGGCTTCATCCATAGCTTGATCTTGATCTAGAGAATCTTACATCTGAGTATCTAGATTACGTAGAAACCTCTTCCTTTTAATTAGGCCAATAAAGTTATCTTTAAGAAACGGGCTTTGCAATAGAGAAAACTTGCTCTAAAAACATAGTCACTTGACTCTTTAGCAAAATGTCATCTAAAATCTCGATAGGATCTATTTTTCTCTCAATTTCTAAAATCAAGACAGCTTTAGGTTTTCTCTTTGGTTTCTTCTGTTTTTCCTCAAGATCTTGCTTTTGTTCATGTTCTTGTTTTTATTCTTGAGTTTGTTTTGATTGTTCTTGTTTTTCTAAAGGCTTTGGTTCCATTTTCTTTGCTTTTTCTTCTTACCTTTTTGTTTCTCCTCTTGGTTTTTTTCATTGGCTTGTGATTCTTGTTTTTTATCTTTGGGTTGTGATGTTTCCCCTTGCTCTATGATGGTTTCTATTCCCTCTGGGGTTTGTTTTCAAGTCACTCTTCTTTCACTAGGCTCAATTTCATTTTTTTTTACATTTTTCTTCTACCTTGGATATGTGAGAATAAGAGATTGATCTTCTATAAGTGACTCCCAAGCCATTATTCTCCTAATCGCATCTCGTGCTATGACTACAAAAAAGTCAACTTGCTTTGTGGGTTTACTTGATTCTACTTCTTGTTCATCAAGAGCTTCTAGTTTCACCCCTCTAGTTCGTGCATCCAGTATGGTTATATTTTCATAGTGTTTTTTCATTCCTCTCTTACCATAATTTCCTTTTAAAGGTAGCCTAGATTGATAGTCACATATTTTCTTGTCTATATCTATTACTAGTCGTTGCTCCTTAATGGCCTTCAATAGTTCACAATCTCTTAAAAAGTGCTCTAATGAATCACATCAAGGAGACCTACTAGGATCACACACAAAACTATTTAAATTTTGAGGATTCTGATTAACTTGTGGTGGGAAATTTTGAAATTGAGGATTTTGTTGATAAGTTATTGCTTGAACAGGATAACTAGGATTTTGATAAGGCAATTGATGTATTTGAGGAGCTTGGAGAGCAGCATGTGGTAGTTGAGATGCAAGAGGAGCTTCCATAGTATTAGTGAGTGATGATTTTGAAAGTTTTGATTTTGAGGATTTTGAAAAGCTCTTTGAGAAGCTTGATACATGTTTTGATACATTTGACGATTTCGCACATGAGGGAGGATTTTGCATTGAAGGATTATGCATTTGGAGAACTTGATATGCTTGAATAGGAGCTACTTGTGGATTTTGATTGGGAGCTATAAGATGTTGATTATGATCTTGAAAAGACATTGGGTTCATTTGATTTTGGGAACTTTTGATGTAATTAGATTGTAAAGCTCTATAGTCTTGGTCAAATTGGATTGTGTAGCAATAAGACTTTCCATTTGCTTAGTGAGAATTTCCACTTGAGATTGTTCAACCACACTTTTATTTGGATTTACTTTAAAACATTGATTCTTTGTATATAGTTTATCATTTTAGATGATTCCACTCATGAATGGTAGCTTCTTAAGCTAATTGAAGTTCCCCAAAAGGAATTTTTACTAATTGCTGTTGTTCGCAGAGAATTGAGTAAAACTCTGAGTAGGTGTCTCAACCAAAATAACAAGTTTTTGGAAGTCGGATCTTATGCCTATCTATTTGTTTTGATTCTATCATTTCTGCAACATCTTCCAAACAACATATATGATCATTTATGCTTATTAGCTAGCTAAGGAGGCCCACAACACTCTCTAGCCATCACTTATAGAAAGTGTGAAGCAAGTTTTAGCAGGACCAATTCATCTCTTGTGATTATCCATCATCTCCTTCAACACTGGTATCAGAGCAAGTTCAACCAAGATGGGATATGGATTTCCATCCTTGATTGACAAATGGGACAAGAAAAACTACTCAACATGGTCCCTAAGGATGCAAGCATATCTTCAAGGGAGAAGCTTATATCGATACATCTCAAGAGATGAAGACATGCCAATCTTCAGGAGAAAGAATCAACCAACAAGGGAAGAGCAAGAGAGACTAACCACATGGTGTGCAAAGGATGCTCTTGCAAGGTCATACATTCTAAACACAATCTCTGATTTCTTTTACCACATGTTAGAAATTGGAAAACGTCCCAAGAGACTTGGGAAGTGCTTTAATATTACTTCTCCTCCAACACAAGAGCAAGGAAGAATCAGTTGTGGGTGGAATTCACAACCCTAAAGAAACAAACAAAGCAAGGAGTTGTTGATTATGTAACCAAAATGAAAGATGTTGCAGAACAACTAGGAAGCATTGGAGAAGACATAGAAGAAGAGCACATAGTGAGGCAGATCATCAATGGTTAGTGTAGCGCATTTAAATTTCTATCTCTGCATGTCTCGGTTACATAACCACAATCAACAGAGGTACGAGGTCCTTGGAAATTAAATGATGATGCACAATAGTTAAGAAGACGATGTTGTCCAGAGCTTTTGGAAAATTGTTGTGTAGCTGTCAATGTTCTTTATACACATTTAGACACTCAGATTTATGTATGTCGAATGTCCTTTCATCAGATAACGATTTCGAAGTTTATTATCCAATGTTGCTGCAGAGTTTTATGATGATGTTGCCGTAAAGGACTTGTCAAGATTCACTTAGCTGATGTTGAGGAAATCAAGTTCCTTTCATGCCTTGAGTTTGATTGCAACATAATTCAGTCTTAATGATGAAAAGATTACTATGTTAATATGTTTTTCATAATTAGGAAGGCGAATCTAGTTTGAATTATACATAAGAAGCTCTTTTAACATGGAAACTTGAAGTGTAAGTTGACATCTAAGCTACACTCTTAGAAGACAAGTTTGATTGAATCATAAAAAGACATCTAAATCTAATGACTAGAGACTTGTATGTTGCTAATGCAGATATGACCTATTTCTTTGTTCTATCCTACTCAAGATCCTCCCTTCTTTCCATGAACTCCTCGACACCGTTGCCGTGGAATAATTCAAATGCTTCATTGAAGTTGGACCTTGCTGGATCTTCTATTGATGATGGTAACAAACACATGAAAAAGGTAACACTCTTTAATCAAGAAATGTGAACATGAAAAGGAAGATGTCTTTTGTTTGTCTTATGGGAAAAGAAAGCATTAGATCATCTTTTAGAATCGGAAGTGCTAAAATTTTTATAAATTGATAGTTGCTCATTTCATTTTTTGAAGTAAAAGTGCAGGTGTGAAAAATTTGAATCAAGAAAGCTGAAGATGAGGTAACATGTGTCTATTCTTGCATTTTTAGAGTTCTTTTTGACCAAGTACTAGGCAATATTGTTGATCTTGGGAAGATAACATGGTTGCACTAAGGAAAAGTCAAGTAAAGTAGCTAGATACAAGTAGAAAAGCTTCATTTGTTAACTAAATCAAAGCATAAATGTTGAGAAACAAAGCTGATCTACATTTTGAAAAAGAAAATGTGATTGAGTTTATCTTTGCAAAAATTGATACTTGCATTTCATAGCACATTTTCTTTGGAAATTTTTTCTTATAAATTGTTTTGGTAGCTAAGCCATATGAGATGATAACCAATCAAGGAACACAGGATCAGTAGATCACCGAACAAGAAACCCTAAGTGAAGTGTTTACCTTAATTTAGGGCAAAATACTAAAAGAATGCAAAAAATTCATTAAAAACAATCAAACAAATTTCTTTTCTTCTTAGGAAGTTGGACTGAAGCTTTGTGGATAAGAGTAATAGAGACCAAGTGAAAGAAAAGCAAAAATTTGTCAAAGAATGAGAAGATTTGAAAAACATGATTTTCTGAACAACATCGCGATTTTCTGAAAAATGTTGTGACTATGAGGTAAAATTGCAGGTGATTGTTGAATTGGAGTTGGTAAAGAGTACTGAAGGGGAACAAGAGAGAAGAATACTCAACTTTACACAAAATAAGAAGTATAGAAAAAAACATGATTTCCTACACAAAATCGCGATTTTCTGAGTAATGTGGTGATTTTGATGAAAAAGCACAGAAGTCTGGTAAATTGCAATGGGTAGAGGGTATTGAAAGAGAACAGGAGAAAAAGAATACTCAAATTTGCACAAGATAAGAAGTACAAAAAAAACACGATTTTCTGCACAAAATCGCGATTTTCTGTAAGGGAAATTTTCTGGAATTTTCAGCATATTTGGGTTTTTTGAAGAAAGATAATTGCAAAAGATTTCATCAAGATTGAATAAGTAAAGTTGGACAAGTGAAAGAGTGAAGAACTGTGGAAATCACACAAAATCGCGATTTTCTGGACACTATAAAATCCTGAAATTTCAAGAGAAACTCATTTTGAGTGAGTGTGAGAGAGAGAGAGAGAACAGGGACGGAATCGCGATTTTCTGCTGCCAATCATTTTTGGAGAAATTTTCAACCAAGCAAGCAAGGTAAGGAGTCTAAACATTATTTTGATTACATTTCTTTGCATTTTAATGATCATATAACACAGAAAAGTAGGAAATAATCAAAATCACGAAATCACGATTTTTTGAGTTTTTAATTTTCAGTGAAAAAATATTATTTTTTGGATAATCTTTTTCATTGCATGGTAAAAACTTGATAGGGCGATTCTAATAGAAGAAATAAAAACTTGAAAATCAATACTTTAAAAATCTTCAAAAATTGTTCAGAAACGTGATTCTGTAGTCAAACACAAAATCGCGATTCTCTGAACTAAGGACAAAATCGCAATTCCCAGAACACGATTTTCATAAGAAAATCGTGTTATTTACAATTGTGAGCAATCACGATTGTTCGGGAGAAAAATCGTGAAAAACACGATTTTGAGCACAAAGTCGTGAAAAACACGATTTTGAGCACAGAATCTTGAAAAACACGATTTTGAGCACAAAGTTGTGAAAAACACGATTTTGAGCACAAAGTCGTGAAAAACACGATTTTGAGCACAGAATCATGAAAAACACGATTTTGAGCACAGAAAAACACGATTTTGAGCACAGAATTGTGAAAAACACGATTTTGAGCACAAAGTCGTGAAAAACACGATTTTGAGCACAAAATCGTGAAAAACACGATTTTTAGCACAAAATCGTGAAAAACACGATTTTGAGCCCAGAATCATGAAAAACACGATTTTAGTCATAAAATCATGAAAAAACACTAGCTTAGTTAGAAAATCGTGAAAAATACGATTTTGAGCACAAAATCGTGAAAACCACGATTTTGAGCACAAAATCGTGAAAAACACGATTTTAGTCATAAAATCGTGAAAAAAACACTAGCTTAGTTAGAAAATCGTGAGAAACACGATTGTGAGCACAAAATCGTGAAAAACACGATTCTGACCACAGAATCGTGAAAATTAGGTGAATGATCCTTAGTTCTGGGAATAAACTAAACTTACATACTAAGCAAGACCTAGGTAGGAAGGAGATAGAGTCAGTAGTAGGGGAAGTGCAAAAAAGAAATCTAGGGCAAGAAAACAACATGGAAAATTTAAATGAAACAAATGAGCCCATTGAAACTGGGGATTATAGAAATATCCTCAAATACATGTATACAAATAGGTTTGGCACCTATGTATATCAGGATGGAATGCACAAGTTTCTCATTAGATTGAGAAACTTAGAAGTTCCCCTAAACATAACACCAGTAGCTCAGTTCAAAGATGGTAGGTATGAGGATAGGCAAGGGTGTGTGTACATCTTCTCCCAAGACCCAGAAAATTCAAATGACTTAGGGAAATGTGCTAACAAAGGACCTTGGGAACATAACATGGGACAACCAGATTTACCTAGACCACATGAAAACTACACTAGCTTTGAGCAACAACAAGGGAGGAGGACACATGCTTCCCCAAATCCCTTTGAAAAGGAACCAGAAGGATATAATGAATTTTCACTCAGAAGAAGACATCATTGGCAAGCTCAGGGTAGAATGCTTAGACCATATCAAGTAGCCAAATGCATGAAAAATCAATATGAAGAGTATTCTGATCCTCATGCTCATGCTGCGGAGTTTAGGCGATTAATTAGAGCTGAGGAGGTGGAAGATGACAAAGTTCAATTTGAAGCAATTGGTCTAACCCTAACAGGACCAGCATTATCTTGGTTCATCCCTTTGAGAAAAGAAATGTACCTAGATATTGAATCCTTCCTAGAAGCCTTTATTGGGGAATTCTCAAAGACTGGAATAAAACATAGCACAGCCACTCTGATACACAGTTTTAAACAACAAAAAGATGAAAATGTCAGAGAGGCATCCAGGAGATTTAAGCAATATATTGACAGATGTCCTAAAGAAGAAGTACCTTCCATGGCTAGACAAGTATCCCTATTCATAGAAGGGTTAAGAAGTGCTCAATTAAGAACCCTAGTGTACTACATGAGATGCCCTGATCTAGGAGCTTGTGTAAAAGAAGCAATAGATTTGGAAGATAACAGAGGCTAAGATCTGTTAGCATTTGATCAACCTAGATCAAATGAAGATAAAATTCCTCCAGCAGAAGAATTGGCTCAAGCCATTGCTAAAGCCCTAGAGTTAAGCACTAAAACCAATTTGATAAACTCCAAGATAAACACAAATAAAAAATGCTACAATTTGGAGAAAGTCATTTGGTACAACATTGCCCATATCAAGAACCTCCACATTTGCAAGATAGAAAAACACTCAAATATTGTACACTAGAGAGGAAATGGACTAATCGTACTAGGGAGGAATGCTTCTATAATAAACAACCCCATAAAGGAGAGGGACTATGGGAGCCAAAGGGAATCAGCGTATATTGAGCAACCAAGACCTGTGCTTGGTCAACAACCTCCTATACCAACAAATGTGGTACCAATCAAATACACACCAATAGAGGAGGGAAACTCAAGAACAAAGTCACCATACAAGGAGGATTATCAATGGAATAAAGGATATGAAGAAGAATGGGAAGGTTATGAATCAAGAGAACCAAAATTACAAGCCCTAGACTTGGGAAATGGAAGAATTGAGATGGACACTGCCACTTTCATGTATATAACCAATAATTATATGTCCAACCAGAAACCTCAATTCAAAGGGGGACCAAAGATAACTTGTTATAGGTGTGGGGGAGATCATTTCATTAGAGATTGTCCACAACCTCCTACATTAAGAATAGAAGGAACATATTGCAAGGATTGTGGCAGGGAGCATTTGATAAAGGATTGCCCAAAAAATCCGCAAAAACAACAAAACACACCTAATAACATACCACTAAAAGCAGTCAGTATCATGGAACAGGAAGATTTGAGTGACATTGACCAAGTAAATGTAAATGCTATAATGCAAGAGAACAAGGATTATGACCACCACATGCTTGAGAGATGACTCTCCTCCCAACCAAATGCCTCTATATATAGCTCTCTCCAGGGGACTGCCTTCTTGGGCAGGTGGATACTAACCATCCAAGTGTCAGCCATGTAACTACATGTGCGCCAAGTGTCCCAGTTAACTCGAGTTAACTCAAGTGGATGCTTCTAGAAGGCTCTAGAGCTCTTTGGGCAAAACACTCTCCCCATGTACCCCATGGGGGTTGAACCCAAGACCTCCTCCTTCACATCCTTAAGACTTAACCACTAAGCTAAGTGGATCACTTGTTCACGAGAGCACAAGACCTCCTAGTAAGTCTAAACTCGAGATCTTTGGTCATACACACGGATGACCAACGGTATCCGATTTCAGATCTGTCTGAACCGGCTAGACCCTTGGATCATAGACTTACTTTATTACATTCTTTCCCCCTTGGAAAATATTTTCGTCCTTGAAAATAGAGCTATATACATACTGTAGGCAACCCCCGAGCCTCATGTTCTAAAACTGGAAGAACATGGTCATGTTCTAGAACTGGAAGAACATGTCTCATCTCTGTGGTGGCATCCTTGCCCAAATGATTCAAAACACTATCTGTTTTTGTACTTTGATGAACGGGACAAAGTACAAACTAGTGAAGAATAATGAGGGTGGATCTAATGACATCCCTGGCTAATTCACAGTTTCTGGATGTGCGATCTAGGCACAAACATGTGAACTAGGTGGATTCAAATTACTAGTCCATTTCTAGGCATAACTGGTGCATGGGCTTAGTAATGAAGGTGGGATTCTTATCCCTCGCAAGACTTTGAGAATTCTTGATTCACTTGAATTTGTTTTGGAGAACTTGAAGTTTGGTTGTCCCAAACATCTAACTTAGATGTTTGTATAATGGCTTATTTTGATCCAACAGTTACTTGATTTTTTCACCCAACTAGAGGACTACTTTGTCCTAATGAGTTTTAAAAATCCTTTGTAAACTGTAGGAGAAAGTTTAACATTTCTTTGAGTCAACCATACTATAACTTGTCCAATACAAATCCATAATGAAATTTGTCCAACTTAGGACACTTTTCTCAAAGACTTTAACTGAAAGTTCTTGGGAATTGTCAATCTGATGAGCAATTCCTAACTTCCCTATTCTAGAGTATACTAGACTCTAGGAAATCATTTATGCTATAACTTGAAGCAAACTCAAATGAATAAATCCTCTTAGACTTCTCATCTTTTGAAGATTGAAAAGGTTCTTGTACATAACATCTATCTAGGATGTTCAAGTTAGTTATTTTATTCTAACCGGCTAACCCTGGTCTTTTGCAAAAGGAATCAGATACCATGTCTGAGCCAATTCCAAAAGATTTGGAAAGCGGAAAGAAATAATTAAAACTCTGTACAACCAATTCAAACTTCGAACACACATAAACTTGCTATGAGTCAAAGTCTAGTTGACTCAGGACTTTAACTTCTCAACAATCTATTTCAACAAGATATTGAAGCATTGTCTTTATTTTTAAGAGAAATAAGCTAGTTTCTCAAAAAGATTCAAAGCAAATCAAAAACATCATCCAACCGCAAGGTACTAGTGTGGTAACCAACATCAGTGTGTCGACCCACTGAGGTTATGTTGATGAGTTTTGTATTCAAATAATGCTTCACTTGAGACTAAGTTCAGATCATATTCAATCTTTTTGACTCCTAATCGTGAATGCAATTCTTGTGCATTTCTTTGAGTCAAAAGAGTGAATTTTTCAAGTTACACTAGGAACTTGATGCTTGACTTAGTCAATTAAATCTTTAGTTGAAAAGATCAAAGTCCAACTTCTTTCAGAAATTTACCAAATATTTTTGATCAATAACACTTAGGCTTGAAGTGTTCTAAGAAGATCTTGGAAGTTACTTACTTCATATCTTCAGTTTCCTTGATTTTGAAGTCGTCTTGAAGTATCCTGAGATTCTTCTTGAATTTAAACTCCCTTCTTTGAAGGTTTAATTCCCTTGAAGATCAAACCTAACTTCAAGATCCAAACGAAGACTCAAAGATAATCATCATCTCACGGTCCGATGTCCCATACCATCTTTCCTACATCAATCTGAGTATAAAATCTGGTGTCCCATACCACCCTATTTTATACTCACATTGACGTGTGAGTGAAATTTATCCTAAAGTCTACAACATCTTTTGATAGAAAACCTTCTAACTTTAATTCTTTGACAAGAACTTCACAGTTTTAGGCACTATCTCTATCTTAATATTCTAGGTTTTAATACCTTGACATGATCGTTTCATGATCTTGTGCTTAACCTTGGGAACTTGAAAACCTTTAATAGAATATCTCCAATCTTTTTTGCTAGGGTTTTCAAATGAAAACCAATCAGAATTCCAAGTACTTGAATTTTCTTGAATTCAAGTTCAATTGGTTTATCATTGACCAATTTTGTAGTGACAAGAGCTTTTAGCTTCTTGTCTTTAGATTCCTTTCTACTAATGCTTTTAGGTACCTATCCTGGCCAGGACTTTTATAGGAATCTCTCTACTACTTAAGTCTAAGCATCCGCTCATGCTTTCTGGATTTGTACCGAAATCCCTTTAAGGATAGGCAAACGTTTATGTTTTACCTTCCACGGACTTAAGTACCATCTTCACGGTTTGCAGACTACATACTTGGAATTACTTTACTCTGTTCAGACTTGGAATAGCTTACTTTTTCACAATTTTCCATTCGATAAATGGAACTTGAGTGAATCATTCCTAAAGAAAAATTTTATTACCAATACTTGGGCAATCTACAGGGTAGTTCCAATCGCATGTTCTTGGACAATCATGGCCAAGCTTGATCAAGTCTGGTTGATACTTGCGACAAAAATAAAGACTTAGTCTTTATCTTTTAAGATCTCTTAAACTATCTTAAGCTTCTTTGCTTACCTGCAGGATTTTTAGAGATCTTTCCCTCAACTTAAGTCCAAGCATTTTCTAATGCTTTTCAGATTCCAAAGCTAAGAATCTATGATATACCTTAAGGTTATATCACTTATTTGGACTTAAATACCAAAACTGATGGTTAGGGATTTGCTGGGAACTACTTGCTATAAAACTTCTCTTGAAAGATGCTAGTCTCCATGTTTGAAAACTTTGCACAAGCAAATAATGCTTGGAATTGTTTACTTAATCTTATAAAAGATATTCTTGATTTTTATAAGATTCAAGGCTTTACCACTTGAAGCTTATCTTTTAGGAAAGAACTTGTTTCCTAAATTGTCTTTAGGAAATATCGTGATTTCCTAAGCTATATCTGTTTTAGAAATGAAAATAATTTGAATCATTTCATTAATTGCCATGACCTTAGGAAATTACTTGATACCTAAAGATCAATTAATATTTATCTGGGTTTCTGTTTTTAAGCCTTGAGTTAGCTTAAATAGAATCAAGCAATTTCCTTGAAAAGTTTCTGCGTCGATTGAAGACCTTGCATCATACCTTGAGATGCATTTCTGGAAACTAACATCTATGAACACTAGAGTTCTAGGGATTCTAGAAGTTCAATACTTCTACTTATTTTCATCAATTTTTGATGAATAATAAAGTATTAAATCTCCTAAAAATATTTTGGAACTTACAAGTTTCAACAGAAACTATCTTACTTGGATGCATGAACATGATCATCCAAAAACAACTAAATTCTCGTTTAGTTGCTAAGAATGTCTAGGTTTCTTCCCAAACTTAGACTAAGCATGCATGTTGGAAAGTAGCTCTATGAATACTTACTTTCAACTTGCTTTCTTTTCCTCAAAAAGACTCCTACTAAGTGGTACCTATGTATCACTTTTTGTAAAACAAATAGACTAGATACTTAGTTGCATGATGGTCAAGATCCTTGCAACTAGGTAATTTTCTATTTTCTCCACCTAGCTAAGTCAGTTAGAAAAAGAAAGAAACGAAAGTATACATGTTCAACTACTTACCAAAAGAACATGCGTATGCTCATGCATCTACTTGCATGCAAATGCATGTTCATGTATGCAAATGCCCATTCTTGGGTGCAAATGCATGTGAGTTCATGCAAGTGTAATGAACTTAAGCAAATCTTGAGCTTATTAGGTATGCAAACAAGCATCCATGCAAAAACAACCTGCTTGCTATTCTGGCAAAAGGTATTTATTCAAGTGCGTGAACTGGAGAATTAGCTACCTTTCCCAAGCAAGTTTGAACTTGATATGCACAAAACATTCTTTTATGCACAAATAATCTTTTCATGAATGGAAATAAAAATTTCAACTGCATACCAAAAACTTGAAAAGTACTTATACTTTTGTATCATTTCAATATTGTTTAGTTCTCTAATTAGGTTTCACGTTGAGATAATCATAATTGGACTATGCCTTTAGTCCTAATTAATGCATCCTAAATGAAAGCATTTGAGCAAACAGATATCAAAATGAAAACATAATTTGGAAAATACTTAGCTCCACATAGAGCTACGTCCTTCCCTTGATCCTTTGGAAGAGTGATTCGTCATCTTGGTTAGCTTCAGTCTCCATACTTTTGAAGACTCAGTGCATGTAACATCCACCATGGATGCATGTCCTTCCAGCTACATGGACTTTGTATGACACACCCACTTCTCAATGGGTGTAAGATAAAGAAGACGATGCAATATGACTTGATAGAAGCTCCTTGACTCATTGTCACATTGCTCCAGGGACATCTTGATCAGAAATTAAAGCCTCCCTACTTGGTCGATTCCCAAAAGATATCAACGACATATGCCTCTTTTGCCTCAGAAAGAACTCTTTTGCTCTCCTTGAAGAAGTCTTTCTACAGCGCAAAACTGCCATCTATAGTTAATGTCCATGCTGTCGTATGCGGTTGGCTCTTGGCTTCGTGAGTGTAACAACTCTCTCACGGTACAGAGGTGCCGCGTTCGAATCTGGTATTGGATAATTCTGAAACACTTTTCTCCATATTTCTGCACTTTAACAGCGCAGAATGACAATTAGAAGCGGCTGCGCCAAAGTCAGACAAAAAATCTGTGGCCATCGGGTCCGAATCCTCAAGGCAGCATGTGCGCTGATGGATGAACATCTCTAAAGAAATACGGACAACTGATCTTCATCGAATAGTCAGATTGCGTCGTGGTTTCAGCAACAACATCTCCATGAGAGGTCGATGGTTCAAATCCTGGCGCCAATCTCCTTTTATCTCCTTCATAATGTGTTCTCCTGTGCCAGAATCAGACCAAATGTTGCTGCCGCGGCAATTTAAGGTTGCGAACGGATAAGAGATTTTGTCGATAGGTGAGTATTCTCCCAAACGGGGAACGTGGGCATGCAATTGTTCGGACATCTTGGATAAGGGAGCGCAGGCATGGAAAAGAACAAGAACTACAAGGTTCAGTCAACAGCTTCGACGGAGAAAGTTATGGCAGCAGCACAAGAGAGCTGGTAACTGTAAGGCAACGGAAACTTTGTCCGGAAAACTAATCGAGAGGACACCGCTATTGGCAACCTCTGCTGGAGCATCATCTCCCTCACCAGAGCTGCCGGCCAAAAAAAACGCGATCCCTTCCACGCAGGGCCAATTCCCGAACTAATCTCCTCAGTCCGTAGCGTCAGTGCTCAGTGCGTCATAAACAAATACAGAAAGCGAGACGGTTACCAATCTTTCCGGCTGTTGGAATGGATAACATCCATCCATGGGCAATGACTAGTAGCGGGATCGAATCCGATATGCTACAAATATTGCGCATAGTACTTTTGGCCAATATAACCAAAAGCAATGATGGCATACGACAGAGCAATGTCGACGCATCTCATCAATAGCTTACAAGCAACGTAATGAAGATAAAAGTCTCCATAGATCGCAACCTACACGCTCTGATACCAATGCAAGAGAACAAGGATTACGACCACCACATGCTTGAGAGATGACTCTCCTCCCAACCAAATGCCTCTATATATAGCTCTCTCCAGGGGACTGCCTTCTTGGGCAGGTGGATACTAACCATCCAAGTGTCAGCCATGTAACTACATGTGCGCCAAGTGTCCCAGTTAACTCGAGTTAACTCAAGTGGATGCTTCTAGAAGGCTCTAGAGCTCTTTGGGCAAAACACTCTCCCCATGTACCCCATGGGGGTTGAACCCAAGACCTCCTCCTTCACATCCTTAAGACTTAACCACTAAGCTAAGTGGATCACTTGTTCACGAGAGCACAAGACCTCCTAGTAAGTCTAAACTCGAGATCTTTGGTCATACACACGGATGACCAACGGTATCCGATTTCAGATCTGTCTGAACCGGCCAGACCCTTGGATCATAGACTTACTTTATTACATTCAATGTAAGGAATTGAACTCACAACCTCTTGGTTAGGAATGTGATGGGCTAACCACTTGCCCCAAAAGCCATGGTTGAGGATTACTTCCTAATCCTCTCTCTTAGGGTGTGGTTCAACCATCTCCTACCAGGATTATGTTACATTCTTCCCCCCTTGAACTCCCTCGGGAATGTACCCTGACCAGCTATGGGACTGGTAGGATGTACCCTGGATGTACCCTGGCAGGATGTACCCTGACCAGCTATGGGACTGGCAGGATGTACTCAATCAAGTTCCATCCAAGGATTCCCAAGGAATTCACACATTGCAAGCTAGCTCATTGGAAAGTTCGTTCCGAGAGCTTTCCAACGGTATATTACACGCCTCAATCCGACCTACGGATTGGGAGATACACCCCAATCATTGTAAGGTCCATCATTGAAATCGACGCGCGCCTTCCACAATTCCTACCCTTTCACATGGAGGATGCCCAAGCGCCTTTTTTAGAGGCCATTGGGTCATTCCACTTTGCCCAAGCCTACTTCCTAGGCTCTGATACCAATGTAAGGAATTGAACTCACAACCTCTTGGTTAGGAATGTGATGGGCTAACCACTTGCCCCAAAAGCCATGGTTGAGGATTACTTCCTAATCCTCTCTCTTAGGGTGTGGTTCAACCATCTCCTACCAGGATTATGTTACATATAACAAGGTCACAAACAAAACAACAGAGAACAACTAAGGAGCAGAATAAAGGTTCAATCTCAAAGGTGAAGAAAAGTAGACAAAAAGGGAAATGGGAAAGGAAACAAAAAATGGGTAAAAATATAGAAGAAGAAAATAGGGAACAATCAAACAGTACTTCCCCTCAAAAGATACAAACTCAGTTGGAGATAGGAAATTCACAAAGTCTAGACACTTTAATAAAAGCATACAAAGGAAGAATTCAAGAGGGACCAAGCCCTACTGATCATACAATGGCTTATCCTATGCCAGACATAGAACATGAAAGAATGCAGAAGTGTAAACAAATCATACGGGAAGTGCAACTTAAAATTGGGGAAGAGAATAATTCTCAAAAGATAGTTGAGGAATCTGAGACAACAAAAACAAGAGGAAATAATATCAAGGAAGAAAACCCCCAAGTAACACTCCAGGTGAATATAGATAAACGATGCACAATTCTTTATCATACCACATGGGAAGAGTTAATGAAACAAAATCCTCACCTATAGAACCAAAGGAAAAAATGGGAAACAACACCAGAAAATCGTCACCCACAACTATAGGAAATGGAGGAGTTGTGGTATATTCCCATTGATAAGATAGGAGGATATTGTGAAGGAGAAGAGGGAAATTCAACCTAAAAAATACAATTTGATAAAAACTAGGCTAAAGCCATTGTGGATAGTGGATCAGGAGTGGCCATCATGACTAAACAAACTTGGGAGAAATGGGGAAAAAATGAATTATTACCCACCAAAATGAGATTGCAACTTGCAGATGGACACATAGAAAAACCCTTAGGAATATGGGAAAAAGTGATTGTGGACATATGTGGAATAGAGATAGAACATACATTTGCTATAGTTGAATTTCTACAATCCACTTCATATGAAATTATCCTAGGAAGACCATTCATGAGACAAATGCAAATCGTGCAAGATTGGGGTAATGATTGCTTATACCTGCAGAGCAAAGGAAGAATAACCAAAGTAAATCTAAGAAATGGGCACTACTGTGACATATCTCCTCAAGAATGGTATAAAATTCATCAGAATCAAGAGTTGAGTGAGGAATCAGAAATAGAAGACCAAGATGAAACTGAATCTTCAGTATGGAAGTGTAATATGATAAGAAATCTGACCAACAGGAAAAGGAGACTAAGAAGAGAGGATTGTGTGGAAGGAAGGAAGTTACAAGATGAGAACTATGTACCACAACAATTCAAGGATGAGGAATTTGAGCCCTATGGGTGGAATCAAATCTTGGCTACCATGGATCTAGCGAGTGATGAATATGTAGGAGTGGAATTTCAAAATGAAGAAGGATATGATGTTTTTCACATTGGAATACAAATGATAAAGGTATCCAGAACAGAAGAGGACATGGAAGAAGAAATGATATTAGAAAAAGGGAAGACACAATTTTTGGAGGAAGTAAAAGCTGAAGATGCTATTAAGGATAAAATCTCAGGCAAGTACAAGAAAAACAAACATAAGGAAATAGAAGAAAATCAGGAGAATGAGAAGAAAATCAGGAGAATGAGAAGAAGACAAAGGGAAATGAACACAGATCAACAGTTTGATGTACCAGAAAATTTCAAGACTTATGAAGTGGAAAATAGACTACTTCTCAAGAGGAAACCAAAGAGGGAAAAGAAGAAAGGAGAGGCTTATGATAATGAGGAACAAACTAAAAGGATCATGATCACTCAGGAGGAGGGAGAAGAAAGACACATTGTAGTGGCTGATGACATGACAACTCAAGAAGAGGAGGCACTAAGAAAATTGGCAAGAAATTATAGGGATGTATTTGCTTATCGTTATAAGGATTTGAAAGGTATTGATCCTAAAATCTATGAGCATAAGATTCCTATTACACCTGAAGCAAAACCTAGTAAACAGAGACATTACACATTTAATGATAAATACTCTGCTAAAATAAAGGAAGAAATTGACAAGCTATTAGCTACCAATTTCATCTATGAAATTGAGTATACAGAATGGATATCTCCTATAGTTGTGGTACCAAAGAAGAATGGGAAACTTAGGGTATGCATAAACTTGAAAAAGGTAAATGCAGCAACTATAAGCGATAATTATCCATTACCTATAACAGATCATCTTCTAGAAAGAGTTGCAGGGAAGGAGGTTTATGGTTTTTTAGATGGTTTTTTAGGATACAACCAGGTTCCCATAGCATTGGAAGACCAACATAAAACTGCCTTCTCCGCAGAATGGGGAATTTATGCCTTAAGGGTTATGCCCTTTGGGTTAACCAATGCTCCAACAAATTTTCAGAGATTGATGTGTCATATCTTCAAAGAGTTCCTAAGAAAGGTAATGGAAATCTATGTAGATGATCTTTGTACTTTTTCATTAAAAAGACAAGATCACTTGTAGGATTTAGAAAATATATTCAAGAAATGCAGAACCTACAGAGTGTGTTTAAATCCTGAAAAATGTGTATTCTTTGTAAGACAAGGAAGAATGCTAGGTCATATAGTCTCTAAAAATGGAATTCCAACTAATGAGAAGAAAATAAAGGCCATAATAGAGCTTCCAAGACCAATGAGTGTAAAGGAACTTCAGACTTTCATGGGACATTGTGGGTACTATAGGAAATTTGTACATAAATTTGCTGACATAGCCAAACCCTTATATGCCCTAATTATAAAGTTTGAGTTGACTAAGGAGTGTGACCAAGCCTTTGAAACTCTAAAAACTTGTTTGGTAACAGCCCCAATTCTGAAAACACCTCAATGGGATAAAATTTTTCATGTCCATGTGGATGCTTCAAATTATGCCTTGGGATGTGTGTTAGCACAACCAATAGAAGGAAGCAAGTTAGATTTTCCAGTGGCCTATGCTAGTAGACAATTGAATCTAGCAAAGAAAAATTACACTACTACTGAAAGAGAGGGATTGGGCATGGTATTTGCTGTAAAAAAATACAGACATTACCTTTTGGCCAACAAGTTTAAGTTCTTTGTAGACCATCAAGCTTTGTTATATTTGGTAAATAAACCTTGTCACACGGGGAGAATAGTTAGATGGTTTCTTTTGCTAATGGAATTTGAGTTTGAAGTGGTGGTCAGAGAAGGGAAAACACACTTGAGAGCAGATCATTTATCTAGAATTCAGTCTAAAGAACCCAGTTCACCTTTAGATGACAATCTACCAGACACTTATCTGTTTAAGGTAGAGAGTGTTCCTGAGTGGGCCATGACTTTAGTACCATTATTAACCATGAGACCTTGCAGAATAGTTAGGAACAATGCACACTTAGTGTTACAAAGCAGACACAAAGTTCGCCTTCTCATGGGACAAGACATGTCGAGCTCGCTTGGCCTCAAATGGCACAATGGGAATAGCCTATCAAAAATCCCGAACATCAAAGAAACGATCGACTATCAGGTTAACCTCAACAAAAAGTGGTGCCTGTCATGGACGCGGCTTCAGTGGGACATGAAGTTCATGGCTATCTGGCACCCCCTCATAGAAATCAAAAAGTCTGTCCTCTTATGGCAAATTCTTCATCATGGAATCTGGACCAACCTTAAGGCTAGCAAAATCTGTGGGATCCCTCCCTGGTGCAAACGCTGCCACTGGTCTATCGAAGATGTTTCACACATCTTCTTTACCTGCCCCAACTCCAACAGACTCTAGCAGGTGGTTGGAAAGAGAATTAGACTTCAAAAACGTCTCAGTTGGCAGCAAGCCCTGCTGGGAGAAGCGATCGGCTGCTCCGCGACTCTCTGGAACGCCATCAGAGGGGAGGTCCTATGGAAAATCTGGCGGGAAAGATGTGCTTTCAACTTTAGTGACTCCCCCAAGGAGTGGTCAATTGAGAAATCGCTGTTCCTCCTTGGCAAAAGGATTGTCAACTGTAAAAAATCCCCCCCCTTTAGGCATCATCAAGTACTCCTTTTGATCGATAACAAGCTTAAACCCAAGTGGGCCCCACATGAGGGTGATGAGAGGGTAATTAACCTTCTTTGTAATGTCATCTAAGCTCTGTAAAAGCTTCCCCTGCTTTGTGGGATTTGGGGGGTCCCGTGGGCACTAGTCCCCTTCTCTTGTACTTTTCTTTATTTAATTCAAGTCCGGGAGAGTAGGCAATTGCCGAACTTCCTTTATATTAAAAAAAAAAACAATCCCATGCTGAATACATCATAGTAGCTATAGCCTACCTGACAAAGTGGGGTGAGGCTAAAGCCACAAGAAGAAATGATGCTCATACTACTGCCAGATTCCTATCTGAAAACATTATCACCAGATTTGGACTTCCAATTGAACTAGTAAGTGATAGGGGAACCCATTTTTTTAATCAAATCATAGAAAACATCACTGAATATTTCTTGATCAGTCATAGAAAGTCAGTCCCATATCACCCACAAGCCAATGGGTTAGCAGAAAGTACCAATAAAGTACTTTGTACTGTACTATCAAAACTCGTAAACACAAATAGGAATGATTGGGATTTACAACTTCATCATGTCCTATGGGCTTATAGAGTGGCTTATAAAACTGCAATAGGAAACACACCATTCAATCTAGTATATGGACAAAATGCAGTTTTACCTATGGAATTCCTTATTCCAACATTAAAAGTAGGAAGTCACTACAATTGGACTTGACATGAACTATCAGAAAGAGTAATAGAATGGGAAAAGTTGGGAGCATCTAGACTCCAAGCCATTATGAGTTTATATGTGGACAAGAAAAGGCAAAAAGCTTATCATGATGTTCACATAAAAGAGAAAGATCTACTGGTAGGAGATCTAGTGTTGGCTTACACAGTCAGAGAACATCAGAAAAAGTTCTAGAAAAAAGGACATGGACCATATATTATACATCAGATAAGCAACAGTGGAGCAATTCAACTAGCTAACATAGATGGAGAAATCAGGCCAAATTTCATAAGTGGATGCAGAGTTAAGAGGTATGATTGCCCATTAACCGTTGATGAATGGAGAAGGTTGCAACAAGCTCAAAATAGGAAAAGAGAAGAGGAAGACATTAGAAAAGAAGCTCAACAGGAAGCTATGGAAAGGATAAGAAAAATCAAAGAGCTTAGGGAAGTTTGTCTATGTGAAACTCCTCTCAAACCAAAGGAACATGTCCCTGTGATGATAATGGATTTTCAAAATGAAAGCATTAGGGTTTTGATAGATTCCGGAGCACAAGTAAATCTGATTAGTTCAACCTTGGTAAGTAAATTCAACATAAAAAGAACTAAAAGTAGAACCCTAATCAAAACTTTGGAGGGTCAAATAGTACAAAGCATGTCTTCACTGTCTATTGAAGTAAAGTTCAATGAAGAATATATGAAAATAGACTGCGAAGAATGGCTAGATCATTTGATGGCTGAAAAAGTGATTTTAGGTCAACCATGGCTCCAACAAGGTAAAGTGATCTTGGATTTTGAAAAAATGAAGCTTAAATTAAATATAAATGACAAAAGGTTTTTAATATTTTTATTGAGTAGTCAAAAACAAGAAATTCAATCAGATGTTCATGATATACACTTGGAAGGATTCACTTTTGCATTTGAAGATACACAGACATTACCAATACAAATGTTAAATGATCAAGCTTCATGTAATCAAAATCAGCAAAATATTGGAAGAACAAGGAAGGGTGGAGAGATAGAAAGAAGATGGCAATCATGGCATTGTCCAAAGAATCAAAGCATCAGAATAAGAAGCGCATGGGATCAAAGTCTACATGAGATCTGCTCATCAAAACAGAAATCAAGGACAAAATGGATATGGAGACCAAAAACTCCTACAAAATGCTTATCCAAAGGGAATGGTTGCTTGCCTGAAACCAGAACAATTGGAGTCAGTAAGTATTTGGTTCAAAAATCAGAGTTGTTCCAGTGGAAAAAAGATCATCCAGATTTGATCTATATTTAGAAAATCATAACATGTTGAAAAAATTATGAAAAAATATATATTTGACCTGATTTTCTTTTCTAAAAAAGGGAATTAGGAGGGGAAAAAAAAAAGAGAGAAAGAAAAATTGAGAAAAATTGTTTATTTTCCTTTCTTTTTTTCAACAATTAAATAAGCACAAAGCAAGATCTAGGTAGAAGAGTAGTAGAATTCTATTTATTTTTTCATTTTTTATTAAATAATTTTTCCTCTATCATTGATAAAATGTTTTGTTTTTTTTCTTCAAAAGAGTAGTTTGTTAGGAAAAGGGACTGCACTAGACATCTTGCTACACCTGTAATGATCACTTTTTGAGTCTTTCTGAAAAAAAAACAGAATTTATTGTGGATTTTATGATCAGTCTTATCTCATGACATCTCAAAATAAATATTACTCTTTGATTTCTTGTAACTTATGTGGGTAGAGTGTTTCTTTGTGTATTTTATTTTTCTCAGAATGGTGAATACAAAGGAATTGTTGATTCATGACTTCAAAGCAGAATCAGTCACCCTATCAAGAGGACACTGGTTTTTAGACAGTGAAGCTGTGGAAGAACAGGTGGACCTAGAGTCAGATGAAGAGCCAGAAATTCTAGAAGCTGAGAAGGTGGTGAAGGAACTCAAGGAAACCCTAAGCATAATTGGTCACCACATATTCACAGTGGGAGTAGGAGGCTATAAATACACAATGTTGTGTCAGGAGTTCTACAGGTTCCAAAGAGTTGCTGTCAATATGAAAAGATGGAAGGCAGTAGGGTTGCACAAATTATTGGAAGAGCCTATCTTTTTTATTGATTTTGAGAGAGTGGCACAAGTAATGAGCAGTCTGATGGAAATAGGAAGAGGGAATGATGCCTATTTCAGGTGCAAAGTCAAGAACAAGGATAATCAGGAGGTGGGTATCACTATCAAAGCAGAGCATATCAGAGCAGCATTACAATTCTACCCAATGGGAACCAAGCTTTGTAAAAAATGTTGATATATTTAGGTAGTGATGTGTGTGAACACTCTAGGACCGCCGGGGCACTTTTTTCGCTCTTTAGGAGGTTTTTTTCCCCCGGCTTGTATATACGCCTATTGCCCTAATGGGCTACTTATCTTTGTACATTCTCTAGTAATACATTGAGTCTTGTGTGTTGTGCTCCAAGCTTCTTCTTCTTCTTCTTCTTCTTCTTCTTCTTCTTCTTCCTTGTGCTGTTCGCGTGCTTCCACAGACGTCTAACTCCAACAATTGGTATCAGAGCAGGTCGTTGCTTCTTCTAGGGCACCGTCGACACTCCTCCGTTTGCAGTCTCAAATTCGCACAAAATTTGGTGAGCATACTCAGGGTGTTTCCGAGATCAAAACAGCTTCGCTATGTGGTGCCGAAATCGCGATCTGAGCTCGTTTCGGCCTCCGAACGCACTATCGCAGTGCTTGTGCAGGCTATTTCGTCCTTTTGTGCCAAAGGTATATACCAGTTTCTGTTCGCCAGTTTAAGCGTCTCAAAGTCTGCTACAGGTCTAGCAGAACTCGTGTGGGCAGTTCTGTTCAACTTTTTGAGATACAGTCAATTTTCTGCATCAAGGTATTTTAGTCACCGGCCATGGCTGAAAGCAGTGATGTATTCCGTATGTTGGCTGTTGAGGATAAGTTGGATGGTACCAACTACCCATTATGGGCTTATATGATGCGACATGTACTGGTTGCAAAAGGATTGTGGAACATTGTGCAGGGTGTTGAAAGACGTCCTGTTACACCTGTAACGACAGGTACTACAAATACAGGTGTTGGAGCTGATGAAGATGGTGTCGAAGATGATATTCCGCAGATTCCTGTTCGTGCTGCTGTTTCTGTTGCACCAACTGCAGAGCAGATTCGTTGGGATGGCAGAGATGCCCAGGCACATGCATTGATAGCTTTGTCTGTCAAACGTGCCATTATTCCTCACATTCGCTCTTGCAGAACATCAAAGGATGCTTGGGATACACTTACCACTTTGTACCAGGCTAGGAATGAGGCTCGTGTTGCTTACCTCCGAAAACAGTTGGAGAGTGAGCACATGAATGAAGGTGATTCGATGGACAGTTTTCTTACAAAGATCAAAGACCTGAAGGAACAATTGATTTCTGCTGATGAGGTTATACCAGATAGCTCACTTGTGCAGACCGTTCTGAATGGCCTTCCTGATTCATATCAGAGTTTTGCCTCTACTCTTCGATTGATGATGAAAGGCAATCCGAATGCCTTGTCATTTGAGGAATTAGTCTCTGTTCTGTTGCAGGAAGATCAGTCCAGGCAGAACAGGTCCATTATGCGTTTTGCAGATCAAGCTTTCCTGGCTAGTCAGAAGGGCAAAGGAAAATGGAGCTCTTCTACTAGTAAGCAGAAATTTGCAAATGCTGCACAATCGAAGAACCAGGATAAAGATGAGAAGAAATCAGAAAAGCAGAAATTGTTCTGCAAGTACTGTAAAGGAAATGATCATATTATAAAGAACTGTCCAAAACTGGCTACTAAAGAGGCAAAGAAGAAAGAGGCTGGAATGGTTGTTGCAGAGGCCTCTACACCAAAAACAGAGTCTGCAAATCTTGTGCAGGAAGAAGAATGGGCGTTTACTACTGTCTGCAGTTTTGACCCATCTTCTCATGATCAGTGCATGTCTGCAATAGACTCAGATGTTTGGTACTTTGACAGTGGGGCGACCAAACATATTACCTCGCAGCGCAGTTTCTTCTCTTCACTCGAGCCTGCCCCTACAGGGAATACTGTCACATGCGCCAATAACTCCTCTTATCCTGTTATGGGAGTTGGTAAGATCATTCTAACTACTGCTGATGGTAGTTCTTTCACTTTGTCAGATGCTTTATTTGTGCCAGGGATCAAAAAGAACCTGTTATCAGTTTTTGCATTAGCCAAGATTGGCTTGGTTGTGAAATTCGTTGATGACAGGTGTACAATCCATGATCTCTCAAATGGCGATGTGATTATTGCTTCTGGCATTTTATGTCGTGGGCTGTATAAGCTCATAGACTATGAAAGATCTCTCTATGATTCGGCATGTGCAGTTCATGATTCTCAGGCTATGTCAGATGCAAAGCTTTGGCATGCACGCTTTGGTCATCTGAATTTTGCTAGCTTGTTACGCCTGCAGAAATCTGAAATGGTATCCTCTTTGCCCAAACTTGAGGCACCTGGAAAACATGTTTGTGAAGGCTGTATTTTGGGCAAAATGTAGCGTTCTTCCTTTCCAAAAGATGGTTCAGTTCGGGCTATGCAGAAATTGCAGCTTGTACATAGTGATGTCTGTGGTCCTATGCAGACACCCTCTTTTGGAAATTACCTTTACTTCGTGACTTTCATTGATGATTTTTCCATGCATGCATGGGTATATCCACTCAAAGCAAAGTCCGAAGTGTTCATGTGCTTCAAACAGTTTTTGGTTTTGGCTGAAAATCTGTCAGCATGTAAAATGGGCACCCTCCGTTCTGATCGAGGGGGGGAATATATGTCTTCAGATTTTAATGCATTTCTGGCTGAACGTGGGATAAAACACCAGTGTACAGTGCCGTATACACCTCAACAGAATGGAGTTGCTGAACGAAAGAACAGGTCACTCATGGAGATGGCGAGGTGCATGGTCAAAAGTCAGGCTTTACCACATAGTTTCTGGCTTGAGGCTGTCATGTGTGCAGCATATGTACTGAACAGGTGTCCCACCAAAGCGTTGCAGTCTATCACTCCATATGAGGCTTGGCATGACCACAAGCCATCTGTTGCTCATCTGCGTGTTTTTGGTTGTTTGGCATATGCATTAGTGCCTGAACAACATCGCAGAAAATTGGATGATAAGGCAGTAAAATGTATTTTTGTTGGGTACAGTTCTGAAAGTAAAGGTTATCGTCTGTATCATCCACAGACTAAACGCATTCTGGTTAGCCGTGATGTTGTCTTTGTGGAAGATGCTATTCAGCCATTGCTTTCATGTACTAAGGAGACATCTGTTAGCTCCAAAGACATGTATGATACTTTGATGCCTCTTTTTACAGGTGGACAAGCTAGCGCTGGTCCTAATGAGGCAACTTCTCAGCCTTTGCAGGTTTCATATGATGATGCAGATCATTCCATTTCTGATGCAGATTTACATGATGCACTTGTTGATGAGAGAGTTGATATTGAACAGGCAAAAACTATGCCAAAATGGCTGGTGCAGACTTTGCGTGACAGCAAATTAGATGCACCTTTGTCATATCGTACTCGTTCAGGCTCTCATAGTACCTCCTTTACATCAGATTGCTATGCTATGGCTGCATCTAGTCTCTGTGATGAGAATGAGCCTGTTTCTTTTGATGAAGCACAAAATTCAGAAAATTGGATGGCTGCTATGCAATCTGAATATGATGCTATAATGAAGAATGGTACATGGTCTTTATGTGACTTGCCTCCTGGCAAGAAGGCCATTGGCACTAAGTGGGTATACAAGCTGAAGCGTAAACCTGATGGTACAGTTGACAGGTATAAGGCTAGGCTTGTTGCAAAGGGTTATGCGCAGGAAAGAGGCATTGATTTTGATGAGACCTTTGCACCTACATGCCGTATGACTACTGTTCGGAGCATTTGTGCACTTGCAGCCCATCATGGTTGGAATGTACATCAGTTGGACATTAAAACAGCATTTCTGAATGGTGACTTGCATGAAGAAGTGTATGTTTTTCAGCCCCGTGGCTTTGTGCAGAAAGGGCATGAAAACCAGGTGTGCAGGTTAAAGAAGGCGTTATATGGTTTAAAGCAAGCACCACGTGCTTGGTATGAGAAAATACATGCCTATCTGATTGCACATGGTTTTGAGAACAGTCCAACTGAAAGCACCTTATATGTTAAGCGTGCTAATGATGTGCTTCTGATCATTGTTGTCTATGTAGACGACATGCTGCTCACTGGTCCTCTTGAGAAGCATATTGCTGATTTCAAGGCTGATTTGCATGCCTCATTTGAGATGTCTGATTTGGGGCATTTGCATCACTATTTGGGCATTCAGTTTATGCAAGTTGATGGTGGAATGGCTTTGTATCAAACGAAATATATTGACACATTATTGCAGCGTTTTGGCCTTGAAGACTGTAAGCCTATTGCCACTCCTATGGAGACAGGTTTACGATTGAGTCTTCATGATGTTGGAGATGCATTTGATGCTGTTCTCTATCAGCAGGCTGTTGGATGCTTGATTTACTTATGCATTACTCGGCCAGATATTCAGTTTGCTGTCTCACAGATGAGCAGGTTTATGCATTGCCCAGGAGTCACGCATTGGAAAGCGGTTAAGCGCATCTTTCGCTACTTGAGTGGTACTCGGCTACTTGGGTTGTTTTATCCCAAGGGGGGATCACTACCGCCAGATTTGCATGCTTTTTCTGACTCAGATTGGGCTGGTTGCTATGACACTCGTGTGTCCACCAGTGGTTTTTGCTTCATGCTTGGTAGCTCATGTATATCTTGGTTGAGCAAGAAGCAGCCTACTGTGGCCACTTCCAGTTGTGAGGCTGAGTATAGGGCAGCTTTCACAGCGACTGTTGAGTGTGTGTGGCTCAGACGCCTTATGGCTGATTTGGGTGTTGGCCAGTCTTCTGCCACCACCATCTTCACTGACAGTCAGAGCGCATTGGCAGTTGCGAGGAACCCTGTGTTCCATGCTCGCACTAAGCACATTGAGGTGCATTATCACTATGTCAGGGAGAGGTTCTCTGCTGGGGAGATCAGCTTGGCATATGTGCCCACGCAGGAGAACATTGCAGACCTTTTCACGAAGGCTCTGCCTAGGGAGAAGTTTGAAGCTTTCCGCAAAGCTTTGGGCTTACTTCCTTTTGTGGAGTGATTTCCACATAGCTCGGCACTTCCTTATACATGAGTGCCAGCTCCTTGTTCACCGCATCACTCCCAGGGGGGATTTGTTGATATATTTAGGTAGTGATGTGTGTGAACACTCTAGGACTGCCGGGGCACTTTTTTCCCTCTTTAGGAGGTTTTTTTCCCCCGGCTTGTATATACGCCTATTGCCCTAATGGGCTACTTATCTTTGTACATTCTCTAGTAATACATTGAGTCTTGTGTGTTGTGCTCCAAGCTTCTTCTTCTTCTTCTTCTTCTTCTTCTTCCTTGTGCTGTTCGCGTGCTTCCACAGACGTCTAACTCCAACAAAAAAGAATAAGGAAACTTATACAGGGTATGCAAAATTCACTGACTTTAAAGGAAGAGAGAATGAAGAATATGCCATAAGGATGTTCTTATAGTATTTTTGCTTTCCAAAGCTACCAAGGTATACTATGCCACATAAGTCGGTGACACTATTGATGTTCAACAAGGATAGAACCAAACCCTTTGGAGTAATGGATGTCACACCATACATCCATGAACAGCTGAAAGAAGCAGCAAAACATTGGGAACAGAAGAAGTTCATGAATGGAGCCCAATTTTTAACAAGGACCATTTATCATGTCCTACGGATGGAAGATCAATTGAAATTGGCTCCAAAGGCACAGTATTTTAGAAGCCTGATGTCTGGAATCAAGAGTCCTCTAAGGAAAATGGCTGAGAGGGAAATAGAAGGACAAACCCGCATGAGGGGAACAGGAATGAAAAGAAAGATGATATCTGAGGAAGTGATTCCTGTAAAGAAAAGGAGGTTGGACCCAAGGAAGGTTGAACTAGAGATGAAGGAAGCCACAAAAGAAGAACATGAAGAGGCACAAAAGCAGGTTCAATCCTCTAGTGAACCTCATCCACCCCAAACAAGCAAAGAACAATTGTACACTTATTTAACCCAAGGAAATAACAAAAGAGCTATGTATGAGGCACACTATCAGAAGATGCTGGAAGATTATTCATGCAAAGCTACAGATTGGGTTCACGAGGAGGTGGAGCATTATGAAGCACTCCATGATCAGATGATGACAGCTGAAACAGAAGAAATATTTGTTACAAAGGAAGTAGAGCTACTTGCATACTTCAAGGAACTACAAGGACCTCCAGAAACCAGAACCATAGTTGTGGCAAAAAAGAAGGCTCAAAAGAAACCGGTACAAAGGAAGAAGTTGACCAAGAAGGCGAAGGGAAAATCAATTATTGAAACTATAACCACAAAAGACATGGAGGAAGTAATAGTGGAAGAAACACAGAAGCCATCCATTGAGGTAGAAGCACCAAGACTCAAAGAACCAGAAAGAGGAGGACCTTCACATTTTTCCTCTGATTCTGAAAGTGATATTGATAGCTTTCTATTAAAGAGTCTAAATTTGTCAATACCAAATACTCCTAATATAATTACACAGACCTCTGAGAAATAGAAAACACCTGAAGAATTGAAGATGAAGTTTCAAGAGAAGCAGATTCTGGAACAGGGAGGAAAACAGCTTAGTTCTGAAGATGAAAAAAGGTTGATGAAAGGAAAAGCAGTTATGATAGAAAAAGAAAGAGAAATAAGAGAAGAAGTCAGTTGTGGACTGATGCATACAGGAATGAAATCCATATGGACAAAACCCTCACAAACTTACTTTAAATTAGATGAGAGCTTAGCAGAAATAGTAAAAGAAACACAAAAAAGCAGTCCAGCAATAGATCAAAAAGGTGCAAAACATGTTAAAGAAGTTAAAGGGGGAGGAGAAGAAAAGAATGTTCCTAAAGTTACAGAGGGAGTGGTAGAAGAAGAGATTATTCAGAGCATAAAAGTTGTACTTCATGATCTGAAGAGTAATGAAGAATTTGCAACCAACACAAATGAGGAACCAGAAGAAGAAATGAACCTTATGGACATTGATGAGCAGGAAGAAGGACAAGAAGTGCAAATTGGTAAAGGTCAGGTAAATTCTAGTGAAGAAATTGAATCTACTTTAGTGCAAGAAACCCTAATCCAAGAGAAAGAGGTACAAATGAAGGAAGGACACTTCTCTAAAGAAAAGCAACAGGTAATGGAAAACCAGAAGTTACAAGAAATAGAGAAGACTACAAATGACTCAGAACAGAAGAATCAGGGTGCTCAAACCTTGGAATTTGAAGAAGAGGTGGCAGATCAAGAGACATTGGAAGAAGAACAGAGTTATGAAGAACAAAATACTAAGGTGGTAGAATATGAAGAAGAGGAGAAAGAAGAGAATGAGGGCAAGAAAGACAAACAAATAGAAGCTAAACAAATAGCAATGGAAGTAGGGCTGGAAAGAATACCCAAGAATATAAGGCTTGCTTGCCAGATTATCATGAACAACATTGAGCAGTTCAGACCTTCAAGCAGAAATATGATCATCTCAGGAATGGTGGTAGAGTCCGAATTTGAGAAAGGCAGTTTGATCATCAAAGAGCACAAAAAGGAGAAGGAACAAATGTCAGAACAAATAAGGAAGGTACAGGAGAAGAATGAGGAATTTACAAACAGAATAATTACCTTAGAGGAGTTAGAAGTCCAGAAACGGAATAAGATTCAATATCTTGAAGAAAAGAGTGTAAAACTAACAGAGCAAAATAAAAAACTGGAAATGGAGCTAAGAAAAGTGGAGGGAAGGTATAGAACTCTGCAGAACTCTTATCAAATCTTGACTAAAGCAAACGAAGAAATCAATAGGCTCTTATTGGAGGAAGGTCAGTTAAGGGATGAAAGCCAGACTGAACACCAGACTGCTCAAATGACAGAAGAAGAAAAGGAAGAATTACATAAAGAAATTAAAAGATTACAAATGGATTTAAAGGAAGCTAAAGAATTGGAGAAGCAGGCTAGTATACATGCTGCTACATCTATGAGAGGATATAACAAGTTGCATATGGACATGGAAAAAGAAAGGAGTGAGTGGCAGTCAAGGATGGAAAAGGAAAAAGATGAATGGATAAAAGAAAGAGAGCTATGGGCAACTCAGAACAAAAGCTTGATGATGACAATAGAAGAATTGCAGAAGAAGTTGGAAAAGCCACAGGTTCAAGAAGAAACACATGAAGAAACTACTTATACAGAGGATTATGAGGTAGAACATGATGATGGAACACAACAAGGTAGTGAACTAGACAATAAGAGACAAGAGGAAGAATATTCAGAAGAATTTGTTAACAAATTGTTGACAAGTAGAGAAGCTAGAATGGAGTTCATCGGGAAGATGCATGATGAATATGAAAATCAAATTGTTACATTTGCTTTGGATAAGGGAATCAATCCAGATCAGCACCATTGGGCAGCAGATGGATTGGGCATACCTTTTTGTATGATCATGGAGAGTATGAAGAACTATCAGTTGGCCAGAGTTGGGCTACATCCAAATGAATATCTAGAGTATGATGAGGATATTAATGTAACTAAGGAATTATTTGAGAGAGCCAATCCAAAATGGAGGAATAAATGGCTGGATGCATATGAAGAATGCAGGAAAATATGGAAAGAAGCACCCATTCAATTAAAAATAAATCCAGCATATTGTCTAGTGGCTAGAAGAAGGGAATGGATAATTTTTTGGGAAAGGAGGAGAACAGGACAAATTCCAGCTAAATGGCTAAATTTCCCAAAGATAGCAGGACCAAAGGCAGGTACATGGCCTACCAAAAAATATATGGTAGATACAGCTGAGGCAGTTATAACCACATATACAGATGTAAATGATCCTGCATGCATTCTATTGGTCCGAGTAATGAGATTAATTTTGGCATGTATAGAAACATACACAGATACAGATGTTAGAATATTAAATTACATTGGCTTCAATTCTCCAACAGATGCATTATTATTTGATTTGAGTGAAACACCCGACAGAATTTGTTTAATGGCATACTACAGTAGAGTCATATTTTTGAGTAGTCATTATTTACAAATTTTTGAAGACGCATTTGATTACGAGTTTTTTGAAAGAGAATCGGAGGTTTTTGGAAATTTGTCAGTTGTTACTAAGTCCAGACTCACAGCATATGAAGCCGCCTATACAGAGTACTTGAAAAAAGATGTCATTGATAAACCAGAAGCTGTAGTACAATGGAGAAAAGCATTGTTTGAAATGATAAATAACTTGAACATTATAGAAAGGAAAAGTCATGATTTGCTGTCACAGGTCTACCAGAGAAAAAAGAAATGAAGAAAAAGCACTTAGAACATCAGAGCAGGAAAGATTTTTTGTCAGGAGCCAAAAGGTTTAGGAGGGGAAGGATGTTAGAAGATGTACGGTGTGAAGCATTTTTGATGAAAAATGATTGGAAAATGCAAAAAACTTGTAAAAATATTTATACAACTGATGTAAAAATAAGGAAGAGTCTTCCTTATGTAGAATAGGATCTTATGTAATTTTTCTAGAATTTTTGGAAACTCCTAGATAGCATATTTTTAGAATAATAGAGGAAAGGACCAAAATTCAAGTATGAAAAGGGACACTTGAAAATGTATATAAGAAAATTTCCTCTATTTTGAGGGGGTTGGTTAATCATTTGTTTACAAGCTATCCAAGTGAAGAGAGAAGGAGTTTTCTGCTGAAAATCGTGTTTTCTCCTCTTTGTGTGGTTTCTTTGATTTGTGAGTCCAATTCTTGTGTATCTATGGAGATTTTGAGCTTCTATTGTGTAATTCTGTTGAATGTGTATGAAGAGAGCTGAATACTGATGTGTTGAGTGATAAGTTGATGAAGAAAGGTGCTGGAGATGAAAATCGTCTGTTTTCACAAGATCGCGATTGTCTCGTCTATATGGTGCAGGTAATATTTCTGAGTTTTGACTTCATAATTGTGTTCTGCTGATAGAATAGCATGTATTAGACACCAAGATTGTGGAAAATGGTGGAGATTTGCTCAAGATAATCCAAACCCTAGAAATTCCTCTTCATTTTCACCATTCTCAGAAATCCAGCCATTATTCTCTTATTTCTTGGATTCTATCATCCAAAAGGGGCTGTGGTCTCATGAATACTTCCAGGATTGACAAAATAAAGATGTATTTGTTGATTCTTTATGCTAAATGATTGGAGAGGACAAATCCAAAGATCAATAACAAACAGAGAGTGTTTGGATCACTTTCATATGTACATATTGAGAAAAAGGACTGAGGCAAACTAGATGTAAAGGCAAAGAAAGTTGTTTGTATTGGATATCCTTTTGAGAGTAAAGGATACAGGTTTTATGTTCCCGAGATGAAGTTATTCTTTCACGTAATGCTTATATTGCTGAAAATAAGGTTTATGATAAAGACACAGAAATTCCAGAGTTCATTAGTGAAAATGACTATGGATTTTTTAGAAGGATGTTGGATGTACATGGTCAACCATATCAGGAGGGAGTTAAAATTCCTAGGATTCAAGAAAGAATTGAAGAAAAATGAGTTTCACAACCTTCTAAAGAGTTAGTTCCACAAGAGACTTTTGTTCTAGAAATGGAAGAAGTTAAAGTTCTAGAAAGTCCTAGTACCTTGGCAAGACAAGTTCCAGAACCTGTGGAAGCTGAAAGTTCAGAAAGAGTTTCACCACTATTTAAGGATACACCTATGTGGTTATATCAAACTTGGAAAGATAGTGGTATAAAGACTTTTACAGGAAGGAGTCAGACTAGACAAGGACAACAAGATCATGTAAGAACAAGAAGTCAAACTAGATAGCAACAACAAAGAGATCATGTAAGTTTTGTTGAAGACTTTGAGATTCATGATATTTTGGCACTTACGACTACTGAAGATAAACCTGCATGTGTTAAAGATGCACTTAACATTCCGATTTGGAGAAAAGCTATGCAAGAAGAGATTGATTCTATTCATAAGAATCAAACTTGGCAACTATGTGAGTTACCAGAGGGAAAAAAGGCTATAGGTGTAAAATGGATCTTCAAAATCAAAAGGAAAGCAGATCGTACTATTGATAGATACAAGGCTAGGTTGGTTGTCAAAGGATCTGCACAACAAAAAGGTATTGATTATGATGAGACATTTGCTCCTACATCTAGGATGATTGTTATTAGGTCAATGCTTACTTTAGCAGCACATTTTGGTTGGCATATATATCAACTTGACATTAAGACTGATTTTCTTAATGGTCATTTACACGAGGATGTGTATATTCAGCAGCTAGAAGGTTTTGAAGTGACAGGTATAGAACACTTATTGTGTAAGATTATAAAAGCTTTGTATGGTTTAAAACAGGCACCTAGAGTAGGTCATGAAAAGATACATACATATCTTTTGTCCATCGATTTCCACAACTCAGATACGGCTCCAACTCTTTATGTCAAAGCTGAACCAGGTATGGTGATTATAGCAATCATTTATGTGAATGATATTATAGTCACACATCCTAGAGATGAAGATTTGCAAATGTTCAAAGAACAATTGAAGCAAAAATTTGATGTGAATGATTTAGGCATTTTGCATTATTATCTTGGGATTCAGTTTCGGTTTCGAGATGACTATATCTATATGACATAGCAGAAGTACATTGAGAAACTTTTGGAGAGGTTTGAGATGAGTGATTCTAAACCTATGAAAACCCCTATGGATCAGAACATGCCTTTACAAATGGTAGTAGATGCAGAGCCATTTGATGCTACTTTATATAGTCAAGCAGTTGATTGCTTGATATATCTGTGTAATACACGACCTGATATACAGTTTGCAGTTTCTCAAGTATCAAGGTTCATGCAGAATCAGACAATGTTACATTGGAAAGCAATAAAGCGAATCTTTTGATATTTGAAGGGAACTGCAAATTATGCTATGGTATTTTCAAAATCTACACATTTGTTACTCTTTATCTTGGAGATTGTCTTATCTCATGGCTTTCAAAGAGACAACCCACTATTGCCACTTCATTGCTGAATATCGTGCAACATTTACAACTGCTCTAGAGTGAGTTTGGTTGCATAAGATTTTCAAGATCTTGATGTGAGAATACATTAATCCATTTAGATATCTTCAGATAGCCAGAGTGCTATAGCTATAGAAAAGAATCTAGTGCATTATGCAAGGACAAATCATATAGAGGTACACTACCACTATATTCTAGATCAGATAGGTAAGAAGCAGATTGAGCTAGTTGTTTATGTTCATTCTAATGAGAATGTTGCACATATATTTACCAAAGCATTGACTAGAGATAGTCATGAGAAGATTTGCAGGTTACTAAAGCTTGTACCAATATGTCATTGAAGGAGGGATTGTTGGAATCAATGTCAATATGGTCCAAAAATAACTTCATTAGTAGCTCTTTGAGTCTCTTGATGCCCCACACGAGCACGATAGCAATTGATGTTTTTGTTTTATTAGAATTCTTTGATAAGCAAAAGCAGCAAAGGCTTGGTCTGACGCAAGCATTGTAAAAGCTTCTTTAAACCATCTGGGTTCGAATCCCATCAGCAACAGCATGATGATATTTTTTTTGATAAAGCAATGATTGAAAAAAAAGCAAAAGCGGGAGGTGTTGTTTTGGCGATGGATCTTACTAGGAGTTTTTTACTAAGCGATAAGCGATCATGCTTTTCATATTCGCTTTTGGAGGGTCCTTCAAAAATATATAAAGAAGGGACATGCTCATTATGTAGCATCATTAATCAAGCAATCCTCTCAAGGCGATCAAGGAGGAGTCTCACACACTTGGAGGAGGTGATCACTCAAAGATCACAAGCCAGAGCTAACTATCTTTTGTGAGTTAACCTTATATTTTGTTCTTAGGGTTTCTCTACCCTAATCTCAAAATTAGGGTTGGTTGATTTACAATTTTGTTACACTATTTTGTGAGAATAAGGTTAGCTTCGTTGCTCATTTACTTCACACACATTGAGATTATTTCAACATAATCTAAATTTTTTATCATCATCTTCTTGGATATTCTTCCATTAGTGAGTGCACCACTTTATATGGTTGAGTAGTACTCCCATGTTGTAATTTAGACATCTTTTTTTTAGTGAGTAAGCAACCAACTTATGTTCCTTAATCTTGTCTCATGATCTCTATCCTTTTCTATCTCAAATATCATATTGGTTATTTAAGTTGTGCATGCTCAAAAGGTTTTAGTATTGGAACGATCTGAGGGCCCCAAATTCCAACAGTGGATCGTCACATGCATCTTGAAAAGTAAGTGGCTCTTCATTACATGTTTTTACAATAAGAAAATAATCCACAAATTACTTAATGCATGGTGAGAGCTTGATCTTCTTCTAGCAAGTAAAGGTGCACTAAATTTGCTATCTAGCAAAGTTTGTTTCAGCCACTTTAGCATACTTTGTGCACTCTTGATAGACATGCATTAATTATGCAATAAATCATCAACATGTTCATCATGCATGGGCTGAATTTCATGCCCATTTTCAGCCATATTTTGATGCAAATGCTGAGCCATAGGTGGCTAGAAATTTCCAGTATTTTGGATAAGTTTTGGCTGAAAAATTTTACCCATGTTTTCTTGGAAATTCTCTGCATTTGAGCCCTATTTTGCTGGAATTTTTCAGCCTTTTGAGCCTCCGTTGGCTGGTCTACGTGGCCATAGTCAAGCACACTATTTTTGAGCAAAGGCATGAGTCTATCAAACACATCTTGTGAGCTAACCATTGGCTATTTTTTGCATTCAAGTAGAGGGATAATTGAATTTTCTGCAAACACCACATCTCGACTCATAATAATTTTGTTCGTTAATGGATGGTACAAACAATATCTCGTACTTTTAGCACTATAACCAACAAATATAAATTTCTTTGCCTTCTCATCAAGTTTGTGACTTTTTTAGGATGGTACAAGAGCATATGCCAAACAACCAAACACATGCATATGACTAACCATAGGCTTATGTCCAACCTAAGCCTCATAAGGAGTAATGACTCTCAATGCTTTTGTAGGGCTAGGATTCAACACATAGTTTGCACACATGAGTGCTTCCATCCAAAACTTGTCTCGAAGGTGGTTTCCTATAACCATACATCGTGCCACTTCAAGAAGTGTTCTATTTCTCCACTGCCCAACACCATTTTCTGGACATGTATATAGCATTGTACATTGGTGTGAAATACATCTCTCACAAAGAAAAGCATTAAACTCATGTGACATGTATTCACCACCATTATCCATGCATAGGGTCAAAAGCTTTTGTGAAGAAAAATTTTCAGCCATAGCTAAAAATGCTTTGAAGCAAGAGGATACCTCATTCTTTGCTTTCATAGTATACACCCATGTATGGTGAGTAGCATCATCAATGAAGGTAACAAAATATACATGCTTCCCAAAAGATGGAGTCCTGATGGGACCACATACATCACTATGAACAAGCAGCAATTTTCTTGTAGTGTGTGCATGATTGTCTTTAGGAAAAGAAGCACAATGCATTTTTCCAAGAATGCAACCTTCACATGCATGCTTTTCAATGAACTCAAGCTTTGGCAAACCAATAACCGTGTCCTTCTTTTGCAAGTTGAGCAAACTATTGAAGTCCAAGTGACCAAAACGAGCATGCCAAAGCTCCATTTCAACATGGAAGAAGTATGAGCAACCAAGACATTCAAGGCATCCCTCTTGCATGTATCCATGAGATACAAACCATTACATATTGTACCGTACATCACAATAAAATCACCATTGTCAAAATCATGAACCATACACTTTTCATCAACAAAGTGTACATGAAGTCTACATCAAATTGTTTAACAACATCATCACATGCAATATGTAAATCACATATGAATTTTGTAGGTCTAGAAATAAGAACCAATGACCGCTTAATGCAAGATAATCAACCTAGATTATTATTTTACTTCCTTCTTTTTAAAACTATGATATGGATTTTAATTTGAATTTTATGACGTGGATGATATTGATAGAACGTTAATTCAAAGATTATGATATGGGTTGACATAGTAGTGATGATGTGAATTTCAAAAATGAAGATGTTTAGTGTTGTAATATGGATTTTAATTCAAATGTTATCATGTGGATGATATGCATTAAATATTAACTTAGATATTATGCTATGGACTAATATAATAGTGATGATGTGGATTTCAAAAGTTAATATGTGCAATGATATTACATGGATTTTAGTTCAAATGTTATTGTGGATGATATCGAACAATTTCTATTTTAGAAGTTAAAATGTGTACTTAACTTATGTGGATTTTTGTTCAAATCTTATGATGTGGAGTGTCATGATGATATCATATAATGAATGATCAAGTGTTATTATATTATTTGATATCTTGTAGTTCTAGAAGTAAAAAATTAAAATTTCCAAATATGAATAATCAACCTGATCATGTTAAATCTCAAAGAATTTAAAACAAAGCAAAATCTTTTCTATCCAAAATATTTTCAATAAAAAATGTTTTCATTTAAAAAGACTTTTAATCTAAAATATTTTCAATCTAAAGTGTTTTCAATCTAAAACATTTTTAATAGAAAACCTTTTCAATCTAAACACTTTTCAATCTAAAAACTTTTCAATCTAAAAACATTTCAATCTAAAACCTTTTCAATCTAGAATCTTTTCGATTGAAAATACTTTTGATTAAGATATTTTTTATCGAAAGCACCTTGAATAAAAAAATCTCCAAATTTTCATGGAAAAACTATTAGGACTTGCCTGATAAGCTAACATGGCATTGAATAATTCGATCAAATAATAAGGAGTCATTGAAAAATTATCTAATTATTTACGAATAATCGAATAATGAATAATGCAACCTACGTGCTACATAGTTGGAGTTCTATCTCAGTTCATGCATGCAGCCATAGATATACATCTCAATCATTCAAAGAGAGTATTAAGGTATGTGAAGAGTACAGTTAATTATGGGTTTCTACCCAAGTATGATGACGAACTTCAAGTAAGAGCATGGAGTGATGCAGATGAAGCAAGAAATGTTCATGATAGAAGGTCAATTTCAGGCTATGTTTTCATGCTAGGTAGAAAAGAAATTTCATGGATGAGAAAAAGAAGCTTAGAGTTGCATTGAGTTCCAAAAAGGTGAATATAAAGCTTTAGCCCTCGCTACATGTGAATCAATGTGGCATACAAAGCTCTTAAAATCTTTTGTAGTTTATGGAGATATCATGTCAAGCCTATCTCTTGCTATCCGTTGGGGGATTCTTGTGTAAAAAAGGATTTGAGTGTTTGTAGAAGAAGGGAGAAAGATAATAAGAAAGTTATAGGCACAAGAAGTTTTTGTAGATTGATTATAAGGAGAAAAGTACAATGATGATGTATAGTAAAATTCAAATGCTCTCTATGCAAAATCCCAAAGAGTGCACAATCAATAAAGTTACAAAATTTTAATTAGGGAGCCATACCTTCACTTCTACGTACGTTGTCGCTTCACATACCTTCACATTTTTCCTTTTAATTCTTCAAATGTGCACCTAAGAGAGGGTTCACCTAAACCTCCAAAAACTTTAAAAATAGTTTGAACCTTAGAAAAATTACAGAAAGACCCTCTGCAACCTGCAAGCAACTGTCTGCAACATATAACCTTTGTGAACAACTACTTGTGCACTACCTGTGCACATTGTAGTTGACTTTGACCAATATGACTTTTATGGGCTCAATAGTTACCCACCACCAAATGGGCTCTCCATCTTGGAGAGCTACAACCAAATTTCTGAGTAGAGATGACACCATGATTCCTATATAGAAAAACCTTCAAAAGGAAACTTGAGCAGCTACCAAGTCGAGTGGGAGCAGTAAAGAACAACCACCAGCGAAGAACCAAAAGTGGAAATTTTGCATTGAAGAGCAAAGGATGGTGAATGGGGCGTAGGAGGAAAGTGATTGAGGACCGATAGGGCTGAGAGTGATAGGGTAAGGAGGGGCAAGGGTAGGGCTGGGTAGAAGGAGAAAGGGAGGGTGAGGGAGTAGGATTATGGGCTCTAGAGAGGGACAAAATGATAAAAAAATAAAGCTACAGAGGGTGCAGATGGATAAATTGGAAACATATGGTAAAATAAAGTGAGAACAGACCATATGGACCATATGTGGAATGAAGAACATGTGATAAACGTGTGCAAAACATGTGGGTTTTGACCAAAAGTTAGAGAAAATTAGGTTTTTGGAGAAACTAAGTCCAATAATGAGTCCAGAGGTGCCAAAAGACATGAAAATGACTCCAAGTTTGGAGAAAATGGCCATCCGAGGTGCAATCTAGAGCCAAAAGCATTGGACCATGAAAAATATAAAAATATATATTTTAAGTATTTATTATGATTATATATATATATATATATATATATATATATATATATATATATATATATATATATATATATATATGTTGTTTTCGAGATGCCCGTGGGTTTGGGAAAAGCTTTAAGAAAAAGAAAAAATAAAAATAAAATAAAATATAACTAAATAAAATAAAAAATAAAAAATAAAAATTCATACGAGGGGAGCAAGGGTCCACTTGGGGGGGTAGGGGGGAAGAGAGAGATAGAGAGAGAGGGGGGCAGGGGGAAGAGAGAGATAGACAGAGAGAGAGAGAGAGATTTTGGGGAAAAATTAAAATAAGCTGACAAGGGCTCTTTGTTTTGAAAAATACCCTGAAAAATATAAATAAAACTAATAAAATAAAAAAAAATCAAAACAAATGCAAAAAGAATAAAAAAATTTCTCAAAGAAATTTCTTGACATTTCTAACCGATTTCTCACTCAAAACCAGAGAGAGCTTCCTTCATTCTTTCATTTTATCAAGAAAATGACATTGAAAAAGATGAGAAATGCTAGAAAAAACTCTAAAAATGCCTTAAAAATTCCCCAAAATTTCCTAAATGTTTTTCTTATGTGTTGTGAAATGACTTCTAAGTTGCATAAAAAATCAAGGAACAAGCATATAAATGGATAAAAACTACTAAAACTTGAGCAAAAATGGAATGAGAAGGCTATGTACAACTTGGAAAAATTTGCAAGTTCCAAGTGATCTAGAAAGCTTTAGTAATGTTGATGATAGGCCTTGAGCCTTGATATATTGACCAGTGGTAGTACCTCGCCTTTTAGAGTCTCTAACTCCACTGCACCCTAATTCAACATCATCTTAATTCTATAAGGTCCTTCCTAGTGTGGAAGCCATTTTCCCCTTACTTGTGTATATGATCTATGAAAGAATTTGGAGAAGCTTGTAGGAGGTAGAATAGTGAGTTGCAAAGTGACAAAATTCGGTCCAACAAACCACCACAGGGCTATTCCTTGAGCTTATGGAGACTCAAATAGACCTTATAGGCATGTGATAAGTGCAATAGAATTCACTATGTACTTTGGAGCATGAAGGAGAAAGAGTCAGTACAAAACAGATAGGTTTGCACATTGAGTAGCTCAAAACACTTGCTATCTTTGGATGACACAATCAATTTCAAATGCTTATAGCAGGGAGCATGGTTACAATTGGAAAACATCCTTTTGGAGGAATGATACACATAGTTTGAGTGTATACAACGCACACGAGTACAAGAAACAAGAAAAATTTTCTTTTGGAATGAACTTGACACTCAATAGTGGTACCTCCTATTTTCAAGGCAATGCAAAAATACACATTGAGACAAAGAAACTGTGATGTCTCCCAATCTACCAAATTGAATGCTTTGAAAGTTTTTGTACATAAACAAGAAACTACTACCTTTCCAATGAGTTCTCATTCATTTAATTTGGAGCTCTATAAAGAGAGCAACAACCTCTACAAATTTACTATTGCTTAAGAAGATGATGTAGAGAAATGAAGGAGCAAGACAATGATGGCAAAAAATGTATGTAGATTTCTTTCATGTCATGTAAAAAAGATTTGAAGTCTTTATATAGACTCTTGAAGTGCTCCACAATGTCTACAAGTGAAGAAAATAAATTCCTACAATCTAGGAAAAGTAAATATCTAATTTGTTCTACTTTTAGGTGATTGATTGATTCATTTATTGTGAAGCTCAACCAACTCAAATTCGTGGAATTTGAGCTCTCTTTTTCTCTTTTTGCATGTGTAAAGGTCCATGAATAAAAGAACACTACAATGGATATTTTGACATAATCCAAGCGATAGCTTTTTGATGTAGATAAAATCCACCCTAAAAAATTGTGTAAGCTTGATGCTCCAACAATCTAAACCTTACGAAGCATGGTATGGAGGAAGCCCAAATCTATCTTTTTGAGAGTGATTTGCATGCAATTGGTACTCTAATGCTGAGTGGGCTGGATCAATGGATGATATGAGAAACACAAGTGGCTATGCAATCATGCTACGGAAGAACCTCATCTCATGGAGCTCTGAAAAACAGCCCATAGTTAATTTGTCATCAGTCAAAACTAAGTATAGAGCTTTGGCTCAATTTAAATGTGAAGTCATGTGGCTAAATAAGTTATTTGAAGACTTAAATATGCAGCTCAAGGAGATACCTATCTATTGCGATAAAATGAGTAGTGTTTACCTAGCTGCAAACCCCATGTTTCATGGTAGGAGCAAAAAATTTTAAGTTCACTATCATTTTGTGAGGAAGACATTTCAAGAAAAGGAAGTGCAAATTCATCACATTCGTACCAAAGAACAATGTGCATATATGTTCACTAAAGCATTGGATTTTAGAAAGATTACTAGGTTCAAAAGAAGCATTGGAATGATGGAGATTGGATGAAGTGGTTGAATGTTGAGGGTGAGTGTTGAGAATCAAGCTGCAACCATAGGAGCTTTTTCGAGTAATTTCATTAGCTACAAGTAGAGAGCTTTGGCTACATTTCATTGGCCACAAGTGGAGCACTAAAGCACAAGGAAATCCATGATATTCCTTCACCAGAGCATTGTTGTAACTCCCCTCATTCATCTCATATATTTCCTATCACACTTAGGTGTAATTCTTGATTTTTAGGAAAAGGCATCTCATTTCCAACTTGTATGTGTATGCCATTTAAGCTCGAGATGAGTGATCTTGCATGTTTTATAGCTTGTAGAAGCCTTTCTTAATGTGTTGGAGTGTTAGCAAGGAAGCACCTTCTTGTTATTTAGTTGATTTTGAGTACGCATGCCTCTTTCAGTGCACAAGCAGTGTCGGAACTTGTAATATTATTCATCCATCAAGTAGAAATTATTTTTAAGAGTAGCATTCAACTACTCATTCTCTTGTCTCTTGTCTATTTTTCATAGTCATTTATCTATCGTATTTTGTTCAATGTGTATTCATGCTTAAGTTTCAACTGCTGGAAAAATTCTAGGAATACATGTGGATTTATATTGACCCAACTTCCTTTCCAACACATAGGAGTGTAGAAATTGTTATGAAAAAGTTAAAATTTATTTGTATCTCTAATTGATCCATGTTTGGGAAATGAATAATGTTGAATTCTATCCAAAATACAACCCTCATATACATGCTTAGAAAGTGCCTCAAGTTTGGGAAAAGATGAGAGAATTTCATATTACTATATATGAAGCAAACTAGTAAACTTTAGATGAACAAAGCATGCATGAAAAAATTTTGCATCTCAAATAGCCTAAGAGTCTTGAATTTGCACATGCTCAATCATTCTCAATTTTTTCGCACTTTATGATGTTTCTTTAATGAAGGAAGTTCGGCCTTAGCCTACTCTCCCGACTTGTATTAAATAAAAGAAAAGTACAAGTGAAGGGGACTAGTGCCCACAGGATCCCCCAAATCCCAAAGAGCAAGGGTAATTTTTACAAATTTTAGATGGCATTACAAAGAAGGTTAACCACCCTCTCATCACCCTCATGCGGGGCCCACTTGGGTTTAAGCTTGTTGTTGATCAAAAGAAGCACTTGGAGATGCCTAAGGGGGGGGGGATATCTTACACTTAATGATTCTTTTGCCGAGGAGGAACAACGATTTCTAAATTGACCACTCTTTGGGGGAGTTTCCAAAGTTGTAAGCACATCTTTCCCGCCAAATCTTCCATATGACCTCCCCTTTGATGGCATTCCTGAGAGTCACGGAACAGCTGATAACTTCTTCTAGTAGAGCTTGTTTCCAGCTGATATGTTTCTAAAGTATAATTTTCTATCTGAAAATCCGCAAGAGCTTGCTTGAGTTGGGACAAGTAAACAAGATGTGAGAAACATATTCAATTGACCGGTAGCAACGCCTGTACTAGGGAGGTACCCCACAAATTTTTCAATCTTTTAGGTTGGTCTAGATTCCACGATGAAGAACTTTCTATAAGAGGACAGACTTCTTGATTTCTATGAGAGGGTGCCAGATAGCCATGAACTTCATGTCCCACCACAGCCATGTCCACGATAGGCACCACTTCTGGTTGAGGTTAACTTGATAATCAATGATTTTTTTGACCTTTGGGATTATTGTTAAGCAATTACCATTGTGCCATCTAAGACCAAGCGGGCTCCACATGTTGTGCCCCATGAGAAGATGAACTTTAGAGCAGTCCCAGGCAAGGCATTTGCTTTGAAAAGTATTCCATTCTTCATAGGTAATGTTGATGCTAGGGTCAATATCCTCAAAGTTGATCCACTGGTTGGTGCCCTGTTTCCAGAAATGTTTCCATTTTTTGAAGCCTTTGTTCCATAGTCTCTTGGCATTTCAAATGCTCTCCATGATCCAGATTCCATGGATCAGAAACCAAATAGAGTCATTTTCTCTGATACTGGCCACCCACTTCCAATCTTCACTTATTCTTATGAAGCTTTTGACTTTGTTCCAACTCTTCCATAGGGAACACACAAGATTCGAGCCTTTTGTGAAGACCGGGATTGGGGAAAACAAAAGGGTCAGAATGTCAAGATTCTTCCAATTTGGAAATCCCACAAAAGCCAAATCATTCTTGTTTCTAAGATCAGCTTGGCCCACGATGGCTCCCCATTGCTCCACGCCTTAATCATCCATTTTACCGCAAGTTTGTTAGCCATGCACCCAATGTCTGGAATGCCAAGGACCCCACTATCTCTTTGGCAGAAGCATATGGACCACTTGATTTTAGCCATTCCCCTTCTGTTGTGGTCACTCGTCCAAAGGAAGTTTTTGCAAATACTTTCTAGTTTGGACAGCTCTTGTTCTTTTGGTCTCCAACAAGAGATGAAGTAAATGGTGGACGAGATGAGGAATGTGTTGATAACCATTGCACAACCAACGAGATTGATTTTCATACCTCTCCAATAGTTTAACTTGCTTTTGAGTCTGGCCAGGACCTAGTTCCACCACTACTTTATCAAGATACCAAATCCCAAAGGAATCCCAAGGAGCCGAAAAGTTTGGCCCTGAGGAACGATTTGACAGCCATGATCAAAGAGAAGGTCAAGCTGGACCTCAACAATAGCTTTGAAAGCGGTCTTAGAGTGGTTGATTTTGGATCTAGAGGCTTCATAGAAAGTATCCAGGCACCTCCAAAATGTCTCCATGTTGGTACTATCGTTGTGGACAAACGTGTTCATATCATCAACAAAAAGTCTCATGGTAATTTGATCGTGGTCACAAGGCAGTTGGAGGCCTTTGATATTAATAGCTTCTACCTGTTGTTCCACCAGCCCGCTAAGCCCTTCTGTGGCAATGGCAAAGCGAAGGGGAGCCAATGGGCACCCTTGTCTAGTGGATATTTTTAGTTTGTTCACCTTCGAGAGTTAGCCATTAACACTAATTTGGGTCGATGCATTTTCCAGAAGGGTCGATATCATCCTGGTGAATTTCTGATTACATCTGAGATCTTTAATTGACTACAGAATATAGTCCCATTCAATCTTGAGGAAAACTACATCTTGTCTTGACTCATTTGCAAAGTCGAGACCTTCCCAAATATCTACAATGGCTTCCAATATTGACTTGCCTTTGACGAAACCTTTTTGGTCCTCGCTTAACCACGCTCTTAGATGGCTAGAAATTTTGTTGGCTATGACTTTGGAAATGATCTTATATCTTGTTTGAAGCATCGTAATTGGATGCCAGTCCTTATTTTGTTCTTTTCCCCTTTTTTGTGTATTAACTTGATGATGCCATTGTTGAGACAAGTCGGAAGCACAACAAACTCGAGGGCCTCTTCCAAACTAGACAAAGAGGGGTGGCAACCACCAACTTGAAAGACTTAAAGAACTCATTAGTGAGCCCCTCCGACCCTAGGCTTTTACCACTAGGGAGGGAATCAATGACTTCAATGATTTGTTCCTCTCAGATAGGGGCATCAAGTAAGGAATGATGGTTGTGTGAGATCCTGTGAGATGATACCCTAGATATGGCTGCCATGCGGCCCCGTCTATGGTGGGAGAGGGGGGTCGAGATCCCCAAGAGTCTCGAGAAGTGCTCTTTGATGATCCTGAGATTTTCTTCTTCCGTATTGCATACATCACCATTTGAGTCTATCAAGTCCATTCTATGTTTTTCTTTTCCTTTTGAGGATGCAACACATCTCTTTGGTGGGTTTGTCAGCTTTGCAAGCTCATGACTCCTTAAAGAATATTTGCAATTTTTTCCTTTGTATTTCTTCCTTGTATCTCAATAGCGCTTTGATTTTTCATAGACCTTTCTGAGATTGAGTTTTTCCTTTGTTCACTGCCCCCTCAAGTCTCGAGAGTCTATGATATACAGCTTCTCTATGGGCCTGTCGAACAGTCTCGAGCTTCTTCCTGGTTCTTATCATGATATGTCGTGACTTATCGACTGCATATCTCCAACTCTTGGCTGGGGATGAGCAGGAGGTGAATGCTTCCTTCCACACGTCAGCAATTTCTTGATGGGCAGAGGGGAGAGAGAAGGAAGTCCTGCATGCGTGAAACCAAGGAGCCTTATGGATTTGGGTGAGAGGATTGGAAGCGATAATGATCGGGTAATGATCAGAGATGGCAAGGTTAGTGCATTGTGAGAGGGAAGGGCAACACCACTCATGAATAATGTTCTAAGAAATGTAGCTTCTATTCAGTCTGGCTTTCCTCATGTCCTTTCTTGCTTGGAGATTTGACCACAAAAATCCATTCAAATCTTTGAATTTGAACGAATCCAAGAGCAGTTTGGTTTTGTCCCAAGTTTCTTTCTCCCGACTATCAATGACCTGGCCCTTATTGTTCCATCTGTCCATAAGGTCCTCCACCATATTGAACTTGCCAAAAACCAGCACATTGTGGGGGAACGAGTCCAAGGAGGCCTTGGTGTTTAGTCTCTCCAACTCACCATTAGGGGCGTACATAGAAACCAAAGTAAATCGAAAGGGGGCACCAAAGGACATGGCAACCTATCAATGGATCTGGTCTTCAATAGAGCTGTTAGCAGCAGACAAGGAACTGAAGGACTAACGAGGCATGGCAGTCAGAGAAGAGAGTCAGAAGGGAGAGAAGGCACAAGCAAACAAGGGAGTCAACGAAGATCTGGCAAATAGGCCAATAATTTTCTTCAGGAAGAAGCACGTATGAGCATTCACGCAGATCTAGCACTAAGGCAACCCTTTAGTTTTTCAAAACCCTTACACCAATTAAAAGTGATTCTCATCACTAAACACCATTGTAAATACCATTTCATATTTTTGTAGCTCCAGTTTGTGCAAGCCAAGGAGTCCTTGAGCTTGAGGAGCTTTAGAAGTATCTACCTGCTAATTTTCGTATTTTTTAGATCTCGTTTGAGCCCTCAAATAAGCCCTGGAACCTAATTTTTAACTAGGCCGGACACTAGGTCTGAACAGGGCCAAAGCTAGTCAAAAACTATAAAAAGAGCTAGAGAGCTCATTTTTGGGGGTTAGATTGTAATTGAAACAAACTAGTAAGAGCTTCTTGAAAGTAATCTAAGAACTCCATTGATTCTCACTCTTTGTCTTGCCGTGTGTGCGCGTGTGTGTGTATGTGTGTGCATGATTGTGTGCTTCTCACTCACGCACTTGTGCCGCCACTTGCTCGAGGTCTTCATACCATCCTCACGTCTTCCCGGATTGACATTAAAGGAGGTGCTACTCATCACTGGCCCAAGTTCCGTCGAAGCTTAAGGTTTTCCGTGATCTGAGAATGTAGCATCTAGTCCATGTGTCGTCGTTCTTCATCATCTGCTTGGGGTGGGTTGGCTACTAATTGTGCATATTGTTCTTGTAATGTCATGTGCTGCTGTTGTAGTAGCTGCTTCTGCTCTTCAAGATCCATACATCGTGCTTGGAGATCTGCGTGGCTTCGGAAAAGCCTTGTATGTTGGTTGTCAAGGTGTTGGTAGTGTTGCTGAAGTTGGGACATGCATTGATACATATTATTAAATACATTATTAAGAGGAATGGTGGGAGAAATGGTGTTGAATGCAGAGGGGAAAGTGGAGGCCGTGGTGGGGGTGACTGTGAACATGGGAATTGTGGTTGCGGTGAGAGTTGTGAACGTGTATAGAGGTGTGTGTAATTGTGAACTCCCAGGAAGTGTGATCGGAGTAGTGGGGTTTACCGTGGCTGTGGTTAGACTTATGTTTTCAGTGGAAATAGAGTATGTGGGTTGACTGATGGTTTGTGCGTCGGTGTGTGTAGTGGGTTCGGAGGTGGTGACAGTAGAGGTTACAGTGGTAGAGGGAGGTGAATGGGGTGGATGTGGGGGAGAAGGTGGCAAGGGAGGTGATGGAGGTGCACTCGATGTGTGGGCTTCCTCGGTGTCGTGAACAGTGTGTGCTGTGCCAGTGGTTGTGGGGGTGCCTTGTGGTCCTGATCCTAATACATTCATTCGTTTTCTCGTTCGTGGGGGGCGTCTGCCATATCTTTTCTCTGTCCTTCGTGATTGCACTAGTGCAGTATGCACCGTTTCAGGTACTCCCAAAGCGTCTGATATCATTTCCAAGGTGGCACGGTATTGCTCGTCCACACCTTCCTCCTCCAGAATCTGGTTCATGAGGGCTTTACCTGCAGCTAATGATAGCCTGTGTTGCTCTTGAACTCGGTTCATCGTATCGTAGAGCTTCTTTAATGCGTTAGTATAGGCTGGGGCACCTTCCAGTACTTGTAGGGCTTCCTGATCATACTCTTGTTCTTCTGCTTCTGATTGTCCACCCTGTGCCTCCTCATGTGCTTCTTCTTCATCGTCCACATTGACTACGTCCGGTTGGCTGGGCTGGGCTTGGTCTGGGGCAGTTTGCTGTCCACCCGCTTGCTCTGCTTCAACTTCCGCATTTACAGCTTCGATGATTCTAGCAACTTCTTCATTCGTTAGATCCTCCAAGGTGAATCCATGTGGGAATTCCAGATCAGTAGGTACTGATGGAAACACAAGGTTAGGGCCATCTGTGATGTGCCTGGGTAACCTGATAGTAAATGGTTGTACTCGTCGGGGAAGTCTTGGGGTTGTTTCAGGCGTTAGGGTTGCACCGCGAGCTTGTGCACAAGGCATCTGGACAGCGCCTCTCATCTTCTTTGAGGGAGGCCCTACAGCTGACAATCTGCATTGAAACTCCCGTGCTCTGGTCCAAATGAGAGCCCTCTGCACCGGTACATCATATGCGAGACATCTGTACACAATTCTTGTAAGCGCACAGCAACCATATAGTACAGACTTTTGCTTCTTATACCATCTCTGATGAGCCATGTGAATCTGGTCGATAATCCAGTGGGGCATATTGATTGTCAAATCAAAAGCATCTGCCAGGTAGAGGCTAAACCAGATCTTTTTGGGAGGCATTGTGAACCTTTCCTGCGCGGGGAATGCGAAATGTTGCATGACCATGCGTAAGTGAATGGCGATCGTAGGTGTCATCGCAACCATGTCCTTCAACTTCGTCAGATTCCTGTTCTTCATATTGTCTGGAACCATAGTCTCTTTCTCTGTTGGAATGTGCATACCTTTCATGTCGAGTGCTTCTCTTACCAAGTTGATAGTCAAGCGGAAACGCTTCAGCTCGTTGCCCCTTGTGAGTGATGGGAGCACAAAGGAGCTGTATCCTTTCTTGTCTTTGCTGGGAGTGAGGGTACTAATTAAGTATGAGCACCTTAGAAAATCTGGCTTGGGTAGTTGGAACTTGAAGTAATCATAAAGCCCAGCCTTCTTCCATATCGACTTCAGCCCTTCATTATTCTGTAGCTTTTCAAACTCCCTGGTAAAGAAATGGTATCTGCCCCAACGTCCATTGAACTCTACCTCGGACTCCCACATATATGTGCCTTCACCCAGAGGTCCAGCAACGTCACTGAACCAGTGTGAGGTTTTGCCCACCGGCATTGTGTGACCCTGTGGAGGATTCTGAATCGGTATGGCATGTAATGCCCGTAATGCCGCTGGTCTTTCCTTTAATTCCTCCTCAACCGGAAGGCTTTCGATGTGCACCACTTGGGGGCTGGTGCCTGCCTGGGAGCTAGTTCCTACCGTATCTGCCATTTTACTTCTTGTTGCCTGTCTCTGTGAGAATATACAAACATGTGTTAACATTGTACAGGACAAGGGAGCACCGTTGTTGTTCCCATTAGAATATTAACATGAGGGTCGGGAGCGAATAATGGGTTAGTAAGTGCTCGGTGCGAGTGTGTGTGCGGTTAGCCGTTCGGTAGACCTAAGAGTTAAGTGGAATGATGTAGTGTGATAGTGATGTGCTTAGTAAGTTATCATGGATTTACAAATGGGGTCTGGGGGTTTGTTACAAGTCTGAGGCTGCCACATGCAGTGGATGGGTTTTTCTCTTGGTTTCGTAGAGACTCTAGAGAGCTTTATCGGTGTCTCGGTTTGAAAATGAGGCCTTTTAGGGACCCATTTACAAGTGATTATGTGCATGCTCATGGGCCTTGGTGTGTTCCTGAGTGTTGAAAACGAGTGAATGCTGGCTGTGCGAGTGAATGGGTTACACTGTGTAGGTTGTGGCCTCGGCGTAGCTATTTGTGCCCGCAAGCAAGCCTTAGGCACCCAAATTTGTCTTGATTGTGGGCTAGCCTTCATCGATTTCTTGGGCACCCAAATAGATTTCACGTTAGCAGGAGAATTTCTGAAAGACTTCTTGTTAGTGTCGTGTTGTTGGTTACTAATAAGAGGCTTTGCCCGTGTGGTTGGCGGGAGTGCAACCGGGTGTTCGCCTTTCCGCACCCACACTTGTTTCACTAGCTGAGACATTTTGCTGTGCCAGTACTTTTGATCTCCGACATAGGTAGTACCCTGCTTCTTCTGCCTTTGATCCACCTTTGGTTGCTGCCTCCTTCTAGCCTTTGGAAAAGAAGGGAGTTCCGTTGCATCCCTGACTCCTTTTTTGAGAATATCATTCCTCTACAACACATAGTTTTGGACAAGAACAACATGGTCAACTTCATGTGCACCCCTGGAGGGACCAGGAGTCTATGCCTTTCCTAGTTCTTTGAGTGCTCCATTATCTAACTCTACTGTGATTCGACTATGATTGACCCATACCTGAAGAAGTCCACTTCTTAGGTTTAAGTTGACTGCTTGGTCATAGATCCAGTCTTGACCCAAGACAAGGGGTTCAGTGAGATCCTCATCTTGACACACTAGTACTTTAACTGTCAATGCCTCACCATGAATCTAGAGGGGAAGTTCCACCTCGCCCATGCAAGGGGTTTCCACGCCTCCCAATCCTATGAGATATGCTTCCACAGGATTGACAGTTAACTGCAACTCTTGACAGTAAGACAACTTAACAGCACTAGTGGCTGCACCTGAGTCAATCAAGGTTCTTACGGTCCTGGCACTGTTTCCTTGTCCTATATCTAAGGTTACGAAAGGACGTCGATCAATTATCCTATGCGAGCTTGTTCCTGCGACTTCACACATGGCCATAGGATATCCTTGATCTGCATAGTCATTAGTTCTAGGCTGATCTCTACCTTGCCTTCGTAATTTCATCCTTCTGATGCGTTCTAAAGCTTCTACTTGAGCTTCTTCTCGAATTCGCTTTGCTTCCTCTTTGCGTTTCTTAGCAGTGTTGAGTCGGCTGAGCATTTCCTCCGTGAGGGGTTCCTGATACAACTTGACTCTGCAACCGCTAATATAGCTTGGGAGAACATCACCCTCTAATGTGGCTAGTTGTACTGCTCCACTCGTGGAAATCCTATTGATGATCATAGGTCCGTAGCCTCTCTTTTCTAGTTTCCTTGCGTGTTGCTTCAGTGTGTAGACTAAAACTAGATCTCCTGCTTTCAAACCCTTATCCTTCACATGGGCATCGAAGTATGCCTTCTGTCTCTTCTTAGCTGCATAAATCCCTGCAGCTGCTCTCAGTCTTGTTTCTCCTAATCGTTCAAGGTCAAAGATCCTAGAGGAGAGCTCATGACCGGTCCATTCGTGCTCTTGTGCTACTTTCAACGTAGGTATTAAGAAGTCCAAGGGTAGCACAGCGTTTTGGCCAAATACCATCTGAAAGGGGGTGGCTTGAAGTACCGTTTTGTAGGCAACTCGGTATGCCCAAACAACATGGTGCAGCTGTTTGTCCCAATCAGAGCGTCTAGTGTTCACTAATTTTGTCAGTACACTGCATAAGATCTTATTAGTGCTCTCAGCTTGTCCATTAGCTTGAGGGTGATAGGGGGCAGACTTCTTGTGTATTACCAAGAATTCTTGGAGTAGATTTTCAATCACTTCGTTCAAGAAATGAGTGCCTCTATCACTTACAAGCTCTATAGGTAGCCCATATCTTGTGAATACATTCTCAAACAAGAATTTAGCAGTTGTCTGAGCGTCATTCTTTGTCATAGCTTTTACCTCCACCCACTTGGTGAGATAATCTGTTGCAACAACGATGTATTCTGCATGAGAACCCTTAGCTGGGGGATTAATAGGACCTACGAAGTCTATTCCCCACTTAGAGAACGCAGGTCCACCCATCATAGGTTTCAGTGGCATCTCATCTTTGCGTATAGGATACTGAGTCCTCTGACAGACATCACACCGTTTCACATAGGTATGTGCATCCATGTGAAGGGTAGGCCACCAGAAGCCCGCAAATAGTATTGCCTTGATCACCCGATCCGGTCCAAAGTGTCCTCCTGCTACACCTTGGTGAGCAGTTTCTAAGATCTTAAGATATTCACTTTCATGGACACATAGCCTCAGGTAACCATCTTTACCACATGTTGGAACCTTGAAGTTATGAAGGACCCATGAAGCTATGAAAGATATGGAGTACTTGGAGGCCTACCTCGGAGCTAAGGATACTCGAGGCTCAAGGCCTTGTGATGGTCTCTCAAATTTCCCACTTTTTCCTTTTGTATACAAGTTCTTCATAGGAACTCTCTCTTATTTCCTTTTTTGAGAAAACCCATAAAAACTCAACCTTATCCTTCTTTTTTGTAAAAGGCTTCTTTTTGAGTCTTTCCTTATTTTAGAAAGGAGGGTGAGAAAACCCATAAAAACTCAACCTTATCCTTCTTTTTTGTAAAAGGCTTCTTTTTGAGTCTTTCCTTATTTTAGAAAGGAGGGCTCTCTTTTGGATACGTGCAAAGAGCTCTCTCTCTCTTAGAAGATTCCCTTTTTGATTTTCCCACCTACCTATTATTTTTAGAATTTCCTAGTTAATGAAGCATGTGGCCACTTGTACTCAACGGATCCCTCCTCCTCTCTTATATAAGGAGGGGCTCATTTTGTAAAAAGGGGAGGTCCCTTGGCCATGGCCTTGGCCTCCATGCTAATGGAATGAAGGTGTTGGAACCTTGAAGTTATGAAGGACCCATGAAGCTATGAAAGATATGGAGTACTTGGAGGCCTACCTCGGAGCTAAGGATACTCGAGGCTCAAGGCCTTGTGATGGTCTCTCAAATTTCCAACATGTGATTTTCGTAGGAATGAAGAGAGGGAGGGAAAAAGAAGGAGGTACACGCCCCTCTACTTCACTCATTTAGGAGGTGACAGGTGTGGAAAGTCGTGCTCCAATGAGTAAGTGGGAATTTGTATATATGTAGAAGTGAGAGAGAGAGAAGAGGGTAAGGGGGTGTTTTTGTGCATCAAACAGAAATGAAGATCTAAACTACACAAAATGAGAAATAAGGGGTACCCTTGACCAACCGAAGGCCACAAGTATCCACAACTCAATCCAAGTGTGAGGTGCATCCACAAAGTGTAGGCACGACAAGCTTGAAAAAACCCAACGGCTAAAGGTCGACATCCCCGGCAACGGCGCCAAATTTTGTTGAAGTATGGGGAGTAACCAACCCAAACCGCCTCACATGGAAGTGAGGGGCTCTTCCAAGAGGAGTTGCAAGAAGTGCAAGCAACGCACACACACCCACGTCCTTGAACAATGGCACCATGGCCAACATCAAAAGGAGCAAGGGAGGGCAATGCTCACACACAAGCCAACCCCAAGTGCCAAACCCACACACATGGACCAACGCCTAGCACACAAGGAGAAATGTGGAAGCCAAATGAACCTTCATTCCATTAGCATGGAGGCCAAGGCCATGGCCAAGGGACCTCCCCTTTTTACAAAATGAGCCCCTCCTTATATAAGAGAGGAGGAGGGCTCCGTTGAGTACAAGTGGCCACATGCTTCATTAACTAGGATATTCTAAAAATAATAGGTAGGTGGGAAAATCAAAAAGGGAATCTTCTAAGAGAGAGAGAGCTCTTTGCACGTATCCAAAAGAGAGCCCTCCTTTCTAAAATAAGGAAAGACTCAAAAAGAAGCCTTTTACAAAAAAGAAGGATAAGGTTGAGTTTTTATGGGTTTTCTCAAAAAAGGAAATAAGAGAGAGTTCCTATGAAGAACTTGTATACAAAAGGAAAAAGTGGGAAATTTGAGAGACCATCACAAGGCCTTGAGCCTCGAGTATCCTTAGCTCCGAGGTAGGCCTTTCATAGCTTCATGGGTCCTTCATAACTTCAAGGTTCCAACAATTGGTCAGGGTTTTTAATCTGGACCACGGATCTTCCTAGGCCGTCCTCATAGATGCTAGCACCTAATCGGTTGGTCCTAAGGTATTCCAACTGTGCTTTGTAAGGGCCTTCTACCCTGTGCAAGTAAGGCACTCCTGAACTTCCTGTAGGTCTGTCCATGCCTTGAGACATCTCTGACTCACTGGTCTCAGAGCTAGGGTAGTACGAGTGGTGGCTCAACTGCTGGGCCCAAGACCTAGTAGTGTGGTTAACACTAGCCTCTGAAGATCTAAGGCTTTGTCTCTCCCTTACTAGATGTCGTCCTGATCTAAGGTTCATATGCCTATCTAAGTAGCCCAATTCTTTGCCCAGAGTACAACCTCGTTGCTGGTTACTTTATATTAGTCACTTGGTTCTTTTTAGTTATTTTATCGTGTTTAAGGTCTTGTCTGATATCATGTCGTCAGGAATATTTGAATGTTGTTTCGCACTTACAGTTGCTCGTTCCACGTTAAGTTCTTTCCCTTTAAAATTCTCGACAGTACAAGGATTATGCCCTTAGCTTGAGCTTGAAAGTTTAGGTATGCTTCAACTTGATAGTTGCCTATCGTCACCCAGACTTACTCCTACCTCTAGTCGTTCTTAGCCTAAACTATGAATTGACAGAGGGGGTTAAAAGTTTCCAACCTTTTGTTTCCTGCTTGGTTGCCCTTGAGTGCCCAGGAAGTGTGTTCCCAAGCTTGCACTTACACTTGCTTAGAACACCTTTCGAAGCTCTCAATAGATCTGTAAGAGTTCCAAAGTTAACCTTAAGATTTAAATTCCAAAGATAGAACCGATGATTTTCAGTCCTGTAGCACAAACACTAACTTGCATAGTGATTTTTAAGATAACAATTCTAAAGGCCCCTGACTTTGATCCCCCTGGGTATGGTGAACTTCAAAATACCCTATCTGAAAATCAACGAGCTTTCCAACAAGCCCTAGAGCTCAAAAAATTGATTTCGTATGAAGAAGTTATGACTGTTCAGGGTTTAGGGGGGTAAGACAGGATTCAATCTGGCTGACAGATCCTAGGATTTTCTCCCAAAACACAAGTGTAGGAACCTCAATAATGCTAATGGATTGACTATTTTGCCCCAAATTTATCCCAAAGTTTGAACAAAAGCAAGCCCTAATTTTTGGCCGAAAAGCCTGTCAATCGCGATCGACACGTCTGTCAATCGCGATTGACAGAGGTGTCCGTCGGGCCTGTCAGTCGCGATCGACAGTGTCAATCGCGATCGACAGAGTCGATCGTGGCTGTCAATCGCGATCGACAGAGTCGATCGTGGCTGTCAATCGCGATCGACACGTTTTCCGGATTTTTCGCCGAAATTTCAGTCAATCGGGGGCCTATCAGTCGCGATGGACACGTGGCTATGCGTAAAAGTCAATCAATCGTTGAATTTCAGTCGATCGCGATCGACGGTGTCAATCGCGACTGACAGAGGTGTCGGTCGTGGCTGTCGATCACGATCGACGGTATCAATCGTGATTGACAGGGTCCTACGTGGCAATCTGTCGGTCGTGAGGTCTGTCGATCGCGATTGACAGGGTCTGTCGGTCGCGATTGACAGGGTCTTTCGGTCGCGATTGACAGAGGCTGTCAGTCGCGATTGATAGAAAAACACGGAATTTTTCTACTGTTTTAGGTGATTTGGGATGTGCTCATCATGCTTGTGCTAGTGGTGAACTTTGTTTTACCAAATGATCGAATTTTCTGTCGATCGCGATCGATAGAGGCTGGCGACTGCGAGATAGATTCGACGAGTTTCGTACCTGCGTAGGGAGCTGGGGATGGTGATTCAGCAAGGTCCTGCAAAAAGCTCAAGAAACATGCAAGAAAACACACACGCAATATCACTCTCTCGCTCTCTCTCACAAGTGGAATGAGGGAAATGAGGTGGGGAAGGTGATATAATAAAAAAAACAGAAATTTTCACGATGATGGAGATGGAGGTGGGAGATGGTGATGAAGATGGTGAAGGAAAAATAAGAAAATAGATGAAAGTGAAGAAAATACCTACAACTCCAACGCGTCAACTCTACGTCTTACCATCACACGCTCGTCCTCAAAATTCGATCCCCGGCAACGGCACCAAAATTTGGTGTAGCTCAGTGATGAGTAGCACCTCCTTTAATGTCAATCCGGGAAGACGTGAGGATGGTATGAAGACCTCGAGCAAGTGGCGGCACAAGTGCGTGAGTGAGAAGCACACAATCATGCACACACATACACACACGCGCACACACGGCAAGACAAAGAGTGAGAATCAATGGAGTTCTTAGATTACTTTCAAGAAGCTCTTACTAGTTTGTTTCAATTACAATCTAACCCCCAAAAATGAGCTCTCTAGCTCTTTTTATAGTTTTTGGCTAGCTTTGGCCCTGTTCAGACCTAGTGTCCGGCCTAGTTAAAAATTAGGTTCCAGGGCTTATTTGAGGGCTCAAACGAGATCTAAAAAATACGAAAATTGGCAGGTAGATACTTCTAAAGCTCCTCAAGCTCAAGGACTCCTTGGCTTGCACAAACTGGAGCTACAAAAATATGAAATGGTATTTACAATGGTGTTTAGTAATGAGAATCACTTTTAATTGGTGTAAGGGTTTTGAAAAACTAAAGGGTTGCCTTAGTGCTAGATCTGCGTGAATGCTCATACGTGCTTCTTCCTGAAGAAAATTATTGGCCTATTTGCCAGATCTTCATTGACTCCCTTGTCTGCTTGTGCCTTCTCTCTTTTCTGACTCTCTTCTCTGACGGCCATGCCTCGTTAGTCCTTCAGTTCCTTGTCTGCTGCTAACAAGAGCTCTCCAGCTTTTCCAACCAGAATTGATTTATGCCAATTACCATGCCACCGGACCCCTAGGGGTGCGATATCAAAATCCAAACATGGGTCGGGGAGACGTTTCTAAGATGTTTCTGGAGGTGTGCTCCATCAATTTTAGTGTCTTGAATCTGGGTTAAGGCTAATGTTGCGCAGGCATTGACCAATGATGGTCACTCTTGAGGGGTCTGTAAGCCCCCTAGCATTTAAGAAGATGATGATCATTGTCGTAAGTTACCCTCTTTGCAGTAGGGGGCATTATCCTTTCTCTTCTTGGATCGGTATTTCTTTTTTGACAAGAGGGGTCCCGACTTTTCAATGTCTCCAAATCACATGAAAATTCATATACTTGTAAATCCTATCAAAGGCAGTCTATAGCTTGAATTTCACATGGAAATGCATTTTCTAGCACATTGATATGCCATGTGCATTTTGTAAAAAATGTAATTTTTCCACTTAGAACCTACAAAAAGGAATTTTTGTTAGCCATATGGTTTGGCATGTATAGAGAGCATATGCGCCTACATATTTGTACAAAGTTTCAAGGCTATCAGAACTTCCTAGACACCTTAATGTCACCTTGCAAGCTTCCAAATGTAGTCAAACTTGTACAAGGGAGATTCATATGGGAGTTTTTTCTGCATATTCCTAAAGGAGGCCTTTCAAAACATAGTCCTACAAACTTTTATCTTCATCAAAGGATATTTGAAGGGTCAAAGAGCACAAAATCCAGTTTTCAAGCTCAGTGCAGTTTCCTATAATAAGAAAATTGAAGGCTTGAAGGGCTGCCATATGACAAACAATGATTGAACCATGTTGTATGGTCAAGATGAGCTCATATTCAAGGGTGGAGATGCACTAAAACATAAAGCAAGGAGGATCCACGAGTTTTTTCACCGGATAAGTCTTTTTTGATGATCAAATATCAATAATGCAAAGTTTCTACAAAAGTAGTGGCTTATCTTACCCAAATTGATGTCAGCACTGATACGACGGTCCAGATCAGCCCCAGATCCAATGATGGAGAATGAAGGCACCTATTTTCCTCCTGTTTGCCCTAGATATTATATAAAGAACCAATCCTAACCATCCATTTGATAAATCCAATGGTTGTAATCAAAAGAAGCTGATCTTAGGGTTGAGAGTTGATTTCTCTAGATCCATGGGCCCAAATTCATTCAAAAAACTATATAAACCCCCCTCCAAACTCCTACAACATCATTGTTAGGCATCCCTAGGGCCCTTGCTAGCACATGGTTTCATATCATGACCGACGTGCATTCATACCACCCACAAACACCCATGCATATGGTTTAGTTTTGAAAGTGTATAAGAAGCTCAATTCTTGGACCATTCTTCCTTTCGAGACTGATTCATGTGTGTGGTTTTAGTTTTTTTTTCTCATCATGCATTCATTCCATTCAAAAGAGCCTATGAATGTGAATTAAATTTGGAAAGTGTTTAAGAAGCTCCATATTTTTGGACCATTCTTCCTTTTTGAATTGATTCATATGAATGTTTCCTTTTGTCCTCATCATTCATGTTCATGCGATTATCTTGTGTTCGTATGTTCCATTTTCTCTAATAAAATCATGAAATCTCTTCCCCCCATACCCAACTTCATCTTCACCTTCACATTTTTTATTACATAAACCTTTCAACACTCACTAGCTTCATACACTCTGCGTGTGCCACGACCGGACCCGATCCACACGGATTGCGATCACCTCCACATTTGAACCCGACGTGAACTGCTTTGTGGCATTTGCTTTTGATCTTGTTGGGGGGTTGTGATCCATATTTTTTGTTTCATATTTTTCATCCTCATCATATCATCATCATCAGTCTTGATTATTGCACTAGATTTCTCACAATATCATGCACATCTTCGTCGTGGAGTAAATGCATTTTAGAGAGATCTAGAACATCGTGCATCACTTGCTTATTCACATAAGATGGAGGAAGGATTCAAATCCATTATTGTTGAGAAACAAGTCCAAAGAATAGTCTCTTCTATGTTGAGAGAGAAGGCAAAACTCAATGGCATCAACATTACAAGCTACTTAGATTTGTCTGAAGAGCAAGCTATGATTTTTGGTCTTTTGGAAGATCTTTTGATATCATTCTTTGAACGAATTGTTGATAGATCTATCATAAACTGTGTCACTCAATATGATAGTCTTCCTTGGAGTGATTTTAGAAAGGAGATGCTCAAATAATTCTATCTTGAAGATTATAGCCAACATAACCGGGATGGATTCTTACAATGGATCAATTCCCCAAATCCTAGTAGCTCTATTACTCACTTAAAAAATCTGTATATTAGACGCTATGAACAACTTCCTAATGAGGATAAGATAACTTTGGAACCTGATCTTGTGATGAATTTTCTTAAGCTTCTTCATCCTGAAACTCGTAGGGAAGTTGAACGGTGATTAGAAGAGCCGGATAAGCACTATGGTCTTACTGACAATTGGCAAAAAGTGCATAAAGTACTAGAGGCTTTAGCCCATAGACATCAAAGACAATCCATGCTTTATGAGCAAACCAGTCTTCCTCAAACTAGCCTTCCACAAACTAAGGAGCAAGTTAGAGAACAATCCCATGCTATGCTTTTTGACTCTACTCCTATTCCTCCAATGATGGAGCCTACTCAAGGTTTTAAAGTGGAGCCAAATAAAAGTGTAGTCGAACAATCTCAAGTGGAAATTCTCACTAAGCAAATGGAAAGTCTTATTGCTACACAATCCAATTTGGCCAAGACTATAGATGATTTACAATCTAATTACACCAAAACTTTCCGAAATCAAATGAACCCAATGTCTTTTCAAGAGCCTAATCAACATGTTATAGCTACTAATCAAAATCCACAAGTATCTCCTACTCAAGCATATCAAGTTCCTCCAATGCATAATCCTTCAATGCAAAATCCTCATCCTCATGTGCAAAATCCTCAAATGTATCAAAACATATATTCTCAAGCTTCTTGAACAACTTTTCAAAATCATCAACCATATACTATGGAAGCTCCTCTTGCACCTCAAGCACCACATGCTGCTTCCCAAGCTCCTCAAATACATCAATTACCTTATCCAAATCCTAATTATCTTGTTCAAGCAATTCCTTATCAACAAAATACTCAATTTCAAAATTTCCCACCACAAGTTAATCAAAATCCTGAAAATCAAAATGATTTTTTGTGTTGCCCTCGTAGGTGTCACTTGGTGTGATTCATTAGAGCACTTTTTGAGAGATTGTGAACTATTGAAGGTTTCTAAGGAGCAACAACTAGTAATAGACATAGACATAAAAATCTATGACTATCGATCTAGGCTACATTTGCAAGGAAATTATGGTAAGGGAGGAAGGAAAAAACACTATGAAAATATAACCATATTGGACATAAGAACAGAGGAGGCACACGAGATGAGATTAGGAGAATAACGGCTTGGGAGTCACCGATAGAAGATCAATCTTTTATTTCTCACATATCCAATGTAGAAGAAAAACGAAAAAGAGATGAAGCTGAGCCTAGTGAAAGAAGAGTGACTCGAAAACAAACCTCAGAAGGAATAGAAACCATCATAGAGCAGGAAGAAACATCACAATCCAAAGAAAAGAAAAAGGACACTACAACACATCGAGGGTATACTGAGACTGCTATCGAGGAAATTGAACAGGCATAATTTTTCCGTGACGTCGGTGTTGTGGTTGGTATGGGCGTCGGAAAGACAACACCGGTATAGTCATTGGTATAAACGTCAGTATGCACATCGATACAAACGTCGGTATGAGCATTGGTATCAACATCAATAATACCGATGCTCATACCAACGCTTGTATCGACGCCTCTGTTGGGTGTACCAATGCCCATACCGACGACTCTACTGGGCATACCGACGCCTATACCGACGACCATATCTGCACAAATCTTTTTGGGCAGAGTGTGTTGTCTATTGCTACAACATGATGTTGTTTAGCAAAAGACAATACACTCTACCCAACTCTAAACCGAGTACATTTGTTATCTAGTCTAATGACAACCAAAACATGATTTTATATGAGCGAAAATGAACCATGAATCATGTACAAAAAGTTGTATATTCCATAAATGAAAGATGTACAAGAGTGTGACAAAGCACTTCCATATAGGAATCGAATACAAAATTATGGTACATCATTGCCACATAGGAGTGTAATACAAAATTGTGGCAATGTGAAAAAGCACTTCCATATCCGAATCGAATACAAAAATATAGTACATCATTGCCACATAGGAGTGTAATACAAAATTGTGGCAAAACATATACGTAAGGGGATCAAAACATTTACACTTGCAATCCTGCAACAAAGCATGTGTAAAATGAGACAAATTGACATGAAATTTATAAACAAACAACTAAAAAAACCAAACCAAGCTATAAGTTTACCTAATCATAGAATATTCTCCCATGAAATGATTGCACCTTGTCCCTCTAAATCTTGCAACAGTGCAGCCAATCCATGACAATATCCGTAAGATCCTTCGGTTCGCGTCGGAGGATGACGCACTGCCAACTCCTATAATAAATATGCAAAATGTTAGATGAACATACATGATGTGCTGAACACAAAAAAATTCAATAATTAACATGATAATTACAAATTGGTAGCGCATACTGTCGTATCCGATGCTACCTAAATGCGACGTTCCAACCGTATCCAAACGTGTGGCTACCGCATCTCTCTGTTGATGATATCGATCATGAGTATGTTGCTGCTCACCCTGAATCGATTCCCACTCTTCAAAATCTAACCACACAGGCTTCACTAAGCCTGCTCTAAAACCATCGTGAGCTTTCGACCATCGATGAGACATCACCTCGCGTGTCGTATGCTGAATCCACTCTCAACTCGCAATAGGATTCCCAGGTGCTGGCCAGTACTCTTCAAATATCCAAATTCTATGGAGCAAAGTTGTCAAATGCGCTGACGCATTGACTTCCCGGCTACATCCATGACTGGAGCTCCATTACGTATGTGATATATTTTGGAGTCTTCATGGTCATGCACTCCCCAAAGTGTACGTGGAGATCCCATCTGATCCAACGTGAAGATCCCATCTGATCTAATGTGTGTATGCATATGCATATGTGTATGCATATGCATATGTGTATGCATATGCATATGTGTATGCATATGCATATGTGTATGCATATGCATATGTGTATGCATATGCATATGTGTGTATGCATATGCATTTGTGTATGCATATGCATTTGTGTATGCATATGCATATGTGTATGCATATGCATATGTGTATGCATATGCATATGTGTATGCATATGCATATGTGTGTATGCATATGCATTTGTGTATGCATATGCATTTGTGTATGCATATGCATTTGTGTATGCATATGCATTTGTGTATGCATATGCATTGTGTGTACGCATAGGCATTTGTGTGTATGCATACGCATAGGCATTTGTGTGTATGCATATGCATTTGTGTATGCATATGCATTGTGTGTATGCATATGCATTTGTGTATGCATATGTGTATGTATATGCATATGCATATGCATATGTGTATGCATATGCATATGCATATGTGTATGCATATGCATATGCATATGTGTATGCATATGCATATGCATATGTGTATGCATATGCATGTGTGTATGCATATGCATTTGTGTATGCATATGCATTTGTGTATGTATATGCGTATGTGTATGCATATGCGTATGTGTATGCATATGCATATGTGTATGCATATGCATATGTGTATGCATATGCATATGTGTATGCATATGCATATGTGTATGCATATGCATGTGCATGCATATGCATATGTGTATGCATGTGTGTATGCATATGCATGCATGTGTGTATGCATATGCATGCATGTGTGTATGCATATCCATGTTTGTATGCATATGAATTGTTTATGTGTGTATGCATATGCATGTGTATGTGTATGCATGTGCATGTGTGTATGCATATGCATTTGTGTGTATGCATATGCATTTGTGTATGCATATGCATTTGTGTATGCATATGCTTTTTTGCATGCATATGCAGTTGTGTATGCATATGCATATGTATATTGTATGTGTGTATGTGTATGCATATGCATTTGTGTATGCATATGCATTTGTGTATGCATATGCATTGTGTATGCATATGCATGTTTGTATGCATATGAATATTTGTATACATATGATTGTGTGTATGCATATGCATTTGTGTCTATGCATTTGCATTTGTGTATGCATATGTATGTGTGTATGCATATGCATGTGTGTATGCATATGCATGTGTGTATGCATATGTATGCTTGTATGCATATGATTGTGTATATGCATATGCATATTTGTGAATGCATGTGTATATGCATATGCATGCATGTGTGTATGCATATGCATGTTTGTATGCATGTTTGTATGCATGTGTGTATGCATATGCATTTGTCTATGCATATGCATATGCATTGTGTATGGGTGTATGTGTGTAAGCATTTGTGTATGTGTATGCATATTCATGTGTGTATGCATATGCATTGTGTATACATATGCATGTGTGTATGCATACGATTGTGTGTATGCATATGATTGTGTGTATGCATATGCATTTGTGTGTATGCATATGCATTTGTGAATGCATATGGATTGTGTATGCATATGCATTTGTGTATGCATATGCATTTGTGTATGCATATGTATGTGTGTATGCATATGTATGTGTGGATGCATATGCATGTGTGTATGCATATGTATGTTTGTATGCATATGTATGTATGTATGCATATGCATGTGTGTATGCATATGTATGTTTGTATGCATATGATTGTGTGTATGCATATGCATTTGTGTGTATGCATGTGTGTATGCATATACATGTTTGTATGCATATAATTGTGTATGCATGTGTGTATGCCTGTGTGTATGCATATGCATTTGTGTGTATGCATATGCATTTGTGTATGCATATGCATATGTGTATGCATATGTATATGCATTGTGTATGTGTGTATGCATATGCATTATGTATGCATATGCATGTGTGTATGCATATACATGTTTGTATGCATATGATTGTGTATGCATGTGTGTATGCCTCTGTGTATGTGTTGTATATTATTGAACAATGTATTGTGTTAATATATTAATATGTTTTTGATGTTTTTGATATAGCAGCTGCAGGTTCGTGAGGAGCGTGCAAAGCGTGAAAGGCTGGACATCAATAATCCGAATAATTAATATTTAGTTTTTGTGTTTTCTGTGTCCGTAATCTCTGTATGCGCGTGAGTAAGATCCTGACAACAGTGGTATCAGAGCTCTGCACGCATCAATACAGAGGACTCTGTTCTCTGTTTGCGATTCTGAATCTGAATTCCGATTCCGATTCCGTCTCCGTCTCCGTCTCCGTTTCCTGTTCCGGTTTCTGTTTCTGATCCTGATCCTGATCCAGAACCAGAACCTACATCTTCACCTACGTCTTCACCTACGTCTTCTCCTTTGGCCAAGGCGTCGACTAAGGCAAAGAGCTTAGGCAATAACTTAGGCAACATTGGCACCAAAGGCTCCCTTGGCGACCGTTGGCAGCCGTTGGCTACGCGCGAGACAATTTTAATTTTTGAGTGGTAATAGAGAGGTTTAGAGTCCCTAAGGTAGGAGGATTTGAACCCACAACCTCCTACTTTCAAGGGAAGTACTTTGACCACTCCACCATCTCTTGGAATTGTTATTCAAGCTCTTTTTCTTTGGTACTTGTGCAAGGCGCTCGCGGCGATTTCAAGGATGGACCCAACAAAGAATTAAGTGTAACTTTCAATCCGTAGGTCGGATTGAGGCGTGTAATATACCGTTGGAAAGCTCTCGGAACGAACTTTCCAATGAGCTACCTTGCAAGTGTGAAATACTTGGTCATATTTGGGTGGCACTTGATTGAGTGTTCAAGATACCAAGCAAGGTTGAGAACACGGGATCGAGACACCAAGGTTGCAAACAAGAAGGTTCAAGACACCAAGGGTGAGAGCAAGGATCCAAGAGCACCATGGAGGATTACAATAATTCACCTCTACCTGCGGCAACACTTGAACAACAACTAGAGCTTTTGCGGCATGAGCTTCAAGGAGCTCAGAACGAGATCCAACAACGTGATGAAATCCTCCAAAGGATGCAAGCTGAGGAAGTTTCTTATTTAGCATTGCCTCTTACTTTGTTGTTGAAAAAGAAAATAAAATTTGCATGGGGATTTACCCAACAACAGTCCTTTGAAAAACTTAAACATGCACTTTCACATGCACCTGTTTTACAATTACCTGATTTCTCACAACCCTTTCATGTTGTTACTGATGCTAGCGGTTCAGGAATAGGTGCTGTTCTGATGCAAAATGACCATCCCATTGCATTTGAGAGTAGAAAGCTTAAACCCTCAGAACAGAATTATAGTACATATGATAAAGAACTGTTAGCAGTTGTGCATGCTTTGCGAATTTGGAAAGACTATCTTATGGGCTCTGAAGTATTAATCAAAACCGATCAACAAGCTATTAAGCATTTATTAAGTCAGCCCTTAATCTCTGATAGACATCTTAAATGGGCATCATTCATTCAAAATTTCCAACCTATGATACAATATCAACCTGGTAAAGCTAATGTCGTAGCTGATGCTCTTAGCCGTTTTCCTTCGAATTCAGTTGTTTTGAATAATATTTCTGCCATTCAAATTCATTCTTTTCAAGACATGGTTTCCACTTATGCATCTGATTTGTATTTTTCACGTGCATGGCATGACTTCAATAATGCTGCATCTTTATCTGATGAACATTATACATTTCATAATGGTTTTCTCTATTTTCAACATAGATTGTGCATAACCCAAGCTTTTAAAGATTTTTTCATTAAAGAAATGCATGAACCATCTTACATGGGTCATAGAGGCATACAGAGCACTATTTTTGCTTGCAAAGATTTCTTCTTTTGGCCACATATGGAAAAAGACATTGCACATTATGTTTCTCAATGCATTGTATGTCAGCATGTCAAACGTCATCATGGTAAACCATTTGGATTATTAATGCCCCTTCCTATTCCAATTGAACCATGGGAACAAATCTCTATGGATTTTATCACAGGTCTTCCTATCACTTCATCACATAATGATATGATTTGGAAAATAGTTGATAGGTTTAGTAAATATGCATATTTCATTCCATATAGAAAAACTTTGACTGCACCTCAAGCTGCAAAATTATTCATTAAATGCATTTTTCCACATCATGGATTTCCTAAAGTAATGTTATCTGATCGTGATGTTAGGTTTTGTAATCATTTTTGGGTTGCCTTATTTCAACATTTTGGTTCTAAAATAGATTTTAGCTCTGCATTTCATCCTGAAAGTAATGGACAAAGTGAGGCTACAAATAGTACTATTCTTGATTTATTGCGTTATTATTCATTAGATAATCCTAATAACTGGGATGAAAAGTTGCCATTGCTTCAATTTGCTTACAATAACACTTCACATACCACTACTGGTCGTGCACCTTTTGAAATAGTTTTTGGTAAAAAGCTTCCCACTCCCATGTCCCTCACCCAAACCGACATTCCGATGGCTGATTCTATTGCTCAAGATCACGTTTCTATACTTCATGATGTTCACGAGCACATTAGGAAAAATCAAGAGCGATATACACGTATTATCAATACTAAACGATTAGCCAAAGAATTCAGGGAAAATGATTTTGTATGGTTGCGAATAATTAAAAGACGTCTCAAAAATATTTTGCAGCATCCTAAAATTAAACTTGCACCACGCTATTATGGACCGTTTTGCATTATAGAAAAAATTAATGATAATTCATTTCGATTAGATATTCCATCCCATTGGACTATACATAATTCTTTTCATATTAGCTTACTTAAACCCTTTAAAGGAACTTTACCACTTGCTCCACTTCTTGATGATCCTCCTTTAATTGAAGAACAATCTGAAATTTTAGTTCCTGAGAAAATCATTGATCATGATGTCACTACTACACGCACAGGTACTCAATATCATCGATATTTGGTTAAGTACAAAAATCACTCTATTGAAGAATGTCAATGGATACATAAAACACAATTAACACCTCATTATGACCACTTAATTTCTGCATATCATACACAAACACATTAATGTAACAGCTCCATGAACATTTCCATGCATGTATTTTTACATGGCACATGCCTATTTTCTTTATTCAGTGATGAAACATGTGACTGGCCATCCATGTTTATTCTTTTATCAACTGAGGTCAGTTGCTTGTTCAACTGAGGGGCATGTTATACCTTATGGAATATGTTGAACAATGCATTGTTGGATTGTAAAATGAAATATGTTAGCCAATGCATTGTTGGATTGAAATATGGAATAGCCAATGCATTGTTGAATTGTAACATGGAATATGTTAGCCAATCCATTGTTGGATTGAAATATGGAATAGCCAATGCATTGTTGGATTGTAACATGCAATATGTTAGCCAATGCATTGTTGGATTGAAATATCGAATGCCAATGCATTGTTGGATTGTAACATGACATATGTTGGCCAATGCATTGTTGGATTGTAACAGTAATATGGAATATGTTGAACACTGCATTATAATTGTTAGAGTGTTGCATTATTTTATCAACTGAGGTCAGTTGCTTGTCAACTGAGAGGCATGTTGTATATTATTGAACAATGTATTGTGTTAATATATTAATATGTTTTTGATGTTTTTGATATAGCAGCTAAAGGTTCGTGAGGAGCGTGCAAGGCGTGAAAGGGCGGACATCAATAATCCGAATAATTATTATTTAGCTTGTAAATAAACCTGCGTAGAAGGTTCTATTGTTAGAAAAGTAATGGTTAGAATAAGGGTCGTTGTAGACCGCAGTTTCTATTATTCAAAGTAATGGCTTTCTGTAAAAGTTACCAACTTTTAGTTTCACGCCTGCTTTTCGAAGCCGCCCTCATGTAACCACTATTTTTGACGTAATCAAAAGTCCTATAAATACATGCACTCTGTGGACTATCGAAACAGAGTGCATGGGGGGAGATTGCACCCAATACTGCGTTGTGTCTCGCTTCTTGTTGCGTCTATTCTCTGTGTGTTTTCTGTGTTCCTAATCTCTGTATGCGCGTGAGTAAGATCCTGACAACAGTATGCATATGCATTTGTGTGTATGCATATGCATTTGTGTATGCATATGCATTTGTGTATGCATATGCATATGTGTATGCATATGTATATGCATTGTGTATGAGTGTATGCATATGCATGTGTGTATGCATATGCATTGTGTATGCATATGCATGTGTGTATGCATATGATTGTGTGTATGCATATGCATTTGTGTGTATGCATATGCATTTGTATATGCATATGCATTTGTGTATGCATATGCATTTGTGTATGCATATGTATAATTGTATGCATATCATTGTGTGTATGCATATGCATTTGTGTGTATGCATATGCATGCATGCGTGTATGCATATGCATGCATGTGTGTATGCATATGCATGTTTCTATGCATATGAGTGTGTATGCATGTGTGTATGCATATGCATTTGTGTTTATGCATATGCATTTGTGTATGCATATGCATTTCTGTATGCATATGCCTGTGTGTATGCATATGCATATGCATTGTGTATGTGTGTATGCATATGCATTGTGTATACATATGCATGTGTGTATGCATATGCATTTTGTATGCATATGCATGTGTGTATGCATATGATTGTGTGTATGCATATGCATTTGTGTGTATGCATATGTATTTTTGTATGCATATGCATTGTGTATGCAATTGCATTTGTGTATATGCATATGCATTTGTGTATGCATATGTATGTGTGTATGCATAAGTATGTGTGTATGCATATGCATGTGTGTATGCATATGTATGTCTGTATGCATATGATTGTATGTGCATATGCATTTGTGTGTATGCATGTGTGTATGCATGTGTGTATGCATGTGTGTATGCATATGCATGCATGTGTATATGCATATGCATGCATGTGTGTATGCATATGCATTTGTGTGTATGCATATGCATTTGTGTGTGCATATGCATTTGTGTATGCATATGCATATGCATTGTGTATGTGTGCATGCATATGCATGTGCATATGCATATGCATTGTGTATGCATATGCATGTGTGTATGCATATGATTGTGCGTATGCATATGATTGTGTGTATGCATATGCATTTGTGTGTATGGATATGCATTTGTGTATGCATATGCATTTGTGTATGCATATGCATTGTGTATGCATATGCATTGTGTATGCATATGCATTGTGTATGCATATGCATTGTGTATGCATATGCATTTTTTTTGTGTATGCATATGCATTTGTGTATGCATATGTATGTGTGTATGCATATGTATGTGTGTATGCATATGCATGTTAAAAATAAAGAAGTAAGCTCGTATATATTTTTGCAAAAAGGATTTTCTTCAAGTAGAAGGAAAATACAAAAATGAAAAATAGAAGCATTTACTTCAGCAAGTAGTGGAGGCCAAAAGAGAATCATTCAAAAGAGAATCAAATCCAAAATCTGAATTGTAAGAGGAGTGGCTGTCCAAAGTAGTGGAGAAATGATGGAGAAGAGCTCTAAAACTCATCATGAGAGTTTTTGGTCACTTGGCTATAAAAGAAGCAAGGGAGAACACTCAAGCATAGAGGAAGAAGGCGTGGCTTGTATCTACTTCATTTGGTTTGAGTCATTTCGTTTAGTTCACTCTCATAGAGTGTGTCCAGCCGCACACCCATTTTTGGGTAGTCTACTTGTGAGAGCCATATCTCTCAACATATGTATCCCAATTTAGTGTTTAAACATTCGTTGGAAAGCTTATCTTGAGTACTTCCTCTATCTAGAACAGTTTTATGAAATTCTTTATGCTCTGTGAGTTATTCAGGTATTAGTGAAGTCCAGTTTTCAGTCTAACTGAGTGGACAGGTAGTCTGTTTTGAATCAAATAGTTGACAACTCAAATCTACTCCAAATTGAGTGTTTGATATCTCATTTGAAAGCTCTAGGTGTCTGGTTTGAGTTACCAAAGTGTCAAGTTCATTGGATATTTCAGTTGGTATCAGTTTTCATTTGAAGGTTCTGCTGTTGGCAAGAGTCTTCATCCTGAGAAGGTCTTCTACACTTTCCGCTGCGATTAGGAGAGAAATTCTCCAACAATTGGTATCAGAGCCTTGGAGTTTGAAGAGGCAAAGCATTGGAACTGAACTGAAGCAAAGGGAAAGCTACAAATCAAGGGGGAGCTTTGTGAATTCAAGAGAGAGCGCCACAACATACTTGAGGTAAACTTCAATCTTGGAAGTTTTCAATGGCTGATTTAGGACAACAAGTTGAGAAGTTAGACAAAGACAATTTTCAGTCTTGGAGGTATAGAATGATAAATTACCTTAAAGGTAAAGGTTTATGGAGTTTAGTTAGTGGAGACGAACCACAACCGGTAGACCTTGAAGATCCCAACATTACTTCGGCACAAAGGAGACAATTTGCTGATTGGGAAGAGAGGAATCGAAGGGTGATGTTCCTCATCTCACAAGTTATTTCTAACACTATGATTGGTCATGTGCAAAGCTTAGAAACAGCCAAAGAAGTTTGGGAAGCATTGGAGAAGGTGTATACTACCTCAACAAGGTCTCGGAGGATGCAACTCAAGAACGAGCTCAACAACATGAAGAAAAGCTCAAACCAAAGCATTAGTGAGTATATATTGAGGATTAAGGAGCTTCGAGATCAGCTAGTATCAGTTGGATGCAAGATAGAAGAGGAAGACATCGTCCAAACAGCCCTCAATGGCTTGAGGAGTGAAGAAAAGTGGAAGCCCCTCATCACAAACATCCTTTATAGAGATCCTCTACCAACATTCGATGAGATTATACCAAATCTTGTGGCTGAAGAGGTTGCTCAACAAGGAGAAGACAACAAAGGTAAGGACATCCATAGTCAAATGTTATATGCAAGAAGAGGTAGAGGAAGGAACTCAAGAGGAGGCTCGAGAGGAAGAGGAAGAAGCTACAACAATACGAATTTCAGCAAACACAACTCGGACGACAACAAGGACAACTCAAATGACAACACACATGGAAGAGGTCGAGGAAGAAATAGAGGAAGAGGTCGAGGTTCATACAATCCTCATAAAGGTATAACATGTTATCATTGTGGTAAACTAGGACATTATGCAAATGATTGTTGGCAAAAGAATGGAACGTTGAATGGAGGCAACCAAAGGAGCCAAAATAACTATGCGAGTACATCAAGTGAAGGAGACAAGCAAACCATGCTTGCCATGAAGCATGACTACAACAACTCGAAAAGTGATGACCAAAAATGGTTCATAGATTCAGATTGTAGCAACCATATGACATGCCAAGGAGATTTGTTCACAAAGCTACCAGCTCCAAGTGGAAAAGGATGTGTGGAGACCGGCGATGAAATTCAACATGCAATTGAGCATGTTGGAGATATCAAGCTTGGAAACAAGAAGGTATTGGCTGATGTTCTTCATGTTCCTACTATTGCAAAGAATTTGATTTTAGTAGGACAAATGGTAGAGAAAGGATATCATGTTATCTTCAATGAAAAAGGCTGCTTTATAAAGAATCCAAAAGAAGGATTAAAGGTCATTGCTCAAGGAAGGAAAGAAGGAAGGATGTTCACTTTGGACATTCAACAACCGCATGGAAAGGTGATGTATATTCAGTTTGGAAACAAGAGGATAGCTGAAATCGATTTGTGGCATAAAAGGTTTGGACATATCAACATTCCCAAGCTCAAGGACATGAGCAACCATGAAGTGGTAAGAGGTCTTCCAAGATTCAATGATACCGGACTACATGAGTTTTGTGAAGCATGCCAACTAGGAAAGCAAACTCGACAACCATTCAAGAAAAGCAACTATGTGGCAAGGAATGTCCTCGACTTGATACACACGGATGTATGGGGACCATCACAACAACCATCAATGGCTGGTAATAGATATTTTATAACTTTTATTGATGATCATTCAAGGAAAGTATGGATGTTTTGCATAAAACAAAAATCAGATGTGTTCTCCATGTTCAAGAGATTTAAAACACAGGTAGAAAAGGAAACAAGACGCTACATAAAGACCTTGAGGTCCGATGGAGGAGGAGAATATTTCTCCAAAGAATTTTCAGATTTTCTTTATGAAAATGGAATCAATAGACAATTTACATGTAGGTACACACCTCAACAAAATGGAATAGCTGAAAGGAAAAATCGACATATCACAGAAGTTGCAAGATGCATGCTCAACGAGATGAAGATGCCACTACACTATTGGGCTGAAGCAACTAGTACGGCCGTTTATTTGATGAACAAGTGCACAACGGCTGGAGTGCATAATCTAACTCCCGAGGAGGTTTATTCCGGTAAGAAGCCTGACCTTACACATCTCAAAGTTTTTGGACGTGTGTGTTATGTTCACATCCCTCAAGAACTAAGGACAAAGATGGAGGCAAAGTCCGAAAAATGTATTTTTATTGGATATTCATCGGAGCAAAAGGGATATAGGTGCTACAATCCGATGACAAAGGAGCTACGAGTCTCACGAGATGTGGTATTTGATGAGCTAAGACCATGGTTTGGAGACAAAGGGAAAGAGAAGATTCTTGAAGAAGATTGCGAAGATGATGAAGGTGTTGTCCAAGAAGAATTTCAGCAAACAAGCACTCAAATGTCAGGTCCAGAAGCTTCTACATCACTTGGAGAAAGCTCAACATGGAAGGGGAGGCTAAGGAGTCATTCCTCATCACCAAAATCAGCTTATGAAAGATCTAAAGCCGAAAGTGCTGCCCAAAATAGTGATTCAAATGCAAGTGAAGAAGAGTATGAAGAGGTGATCACACCGAAGGTAAAGTTGAACCGGTTGAAGAAGCAATGTTCAAAAGGAAATGAAAGGAGGTCTTCAAGAGCAAGGTATCCAATTGAAAGGCTGAGCTATGATAGTTTTATTGCAAAGCATTTTGCATATATGGCACAGGTGGTCAAAGACAAAGAACCAGATGCATATGAAGAAGCATGTACACAAAAAGAATGGCAAGAAGCTATGCAAGAAGAGATGAAAGCTCTCAAGGACAATCACACATGGGAGCTAGTTCCAAAGGCTGAAGGTATGAAGATTGTTCCAAATAAATGGGTGTTTAAAATAAAGAGAAACGCTGACGGCTCTCTAGCAAGGCAGAAAGCTAGACTAGTAGCAAAAGGATTCAAGCAAACTCACGGCATCGATTATGAAGAGACTTTCAGCCCGGTTGCAAAGATGGGAACAATTAGAACCTTGATTGGAGTGAGTGCAGCAAGGAGATGGCCATTGTACCAACTTGACATAAAAAATGTTTTTCTCAATGGTGAACTTCAAGAAGAGGTATACATGAGTCAACCGATTGGATTTGAAGACAAAAAGCATCCAAATTTTGTTTGTAGATTGAAGAAAGCTTTGTATGGGCTGAAGCAAGCACCACGTGCTTGGAATCAAAGATTGGTCAAGTACCTCACAAGGTGTGGGTATAGTCCAAGTAATGGAGATCCCTCTCTCTACATGAAGAAAGAAGAAGGCAAGCAGGTATATATTTGCATATACGTTGATGATCTCATCATAACAGGAAGTAATGTTACAGGAATACAACAGATCAAAAGGAAACTCGGTAAGGAGTTTAAAATTTCAGATCTTGGTGAGCTGAAATACTTTTTAGGCATTGAGATAGTCTATGGGAAAGATGGCATTTACTTAATGCAAAGAAAGTACCTATTGGATGTTCTTTTCAGATTTGGAATGAGTGAATGCAAACCACTCACTCAACCTATGGACACAAATGTGAAGCTATGCTCAAATGATGGAGAGAAGTTACATGATGTAACTACATACAGGAGTATTATAGGTTCATTGATCTATGCTACGATCACAAGACTAGATTTGTGTTATATTGTTGGAGTTCTTTCTCAATTTATGCAAGCTCCAACAAGTGAACATTTAAATTCAGCCAAACGAGTGCTAAGATATGTGAAGCACACTGTCAGTCATGCATTGTTTTATAGATATGATGAAGAATTGTAGGTGAAGGGCTTCAGTGATGCTGATTGGGCTGGTTCCAAGGAGGATAGAAGATCCACTTCAGGTTATGTGTTCATGATAGGTAGCAAACCTATCACATGGAGCTCAAAGAAGCAACCTACTGTTGCACTATCATCTACAGAAGCTGAATATAGAGGTTTAGCCTTTGCAACTTGTGAAGCTATGTGGATTAAGAAACTCTTGGCTGATCTTGATGTGCAGGTGGAGACCATTCCAATTTATGGTGACAACATGTCAAGCATTCACTTGACAAACAATCCAATGTTTCATGCACGAAGCAAGCACATAGAAGTGCATTATCATTATGTTCGAGAAAAAGTTTTGAGCAAGGATGTGGATATAAAGTTCATTGGAACTAATGACCAGGTTGCAAACATGCTTACAAAGTCCCTCGATGCTTCTAAGCTCAAGAGGTTCAAGGACGACATCAACTTACAAGATATGGTTGAAGGTGCAAGCTCACATGTGAGCTTGAGGGGGAGTGTTAAAAATAAAGAAGTAAGCTCGTATATATTTTTTCAAAAAGGATTTTCTTCAAGTAGAAGGAAAATACAAAAATGAAAAATAGAAGCATTTACTTCAGCAAGTAGTGGAGGCCAAAAGAGAATCATTCAAAAGAGAATCAAATCCAAAATCTGAATTGTAAGAGGAGTGGCTGTCCAAAGTAGTGGAGAAATGATGGAGAAGAGCTCTCAAACTCATCATGAGAGTTTTTGGTCACTTGGCTATAAAAGAAGCAATGGAGAACACTCAAGCATAGAGGAAGAAGGCGTGGAAGCCCCTTTGTATCTACTTCAGTTGGTTTGAGTCATTTCGTTCAGTTCACTCTCATAGAGTGTGTCTAGCTGCACACCTATTTTTGGGTAGTCTACTTGTGAGAGTCATATCTCTCAACATATGTATCCAAATTTAGTGTTTAAACATTCATTGGAAAGCTTATCTTGAGTACTTCCTTTTTCTAGAGCAGTTTTATGAAATTCTTTATGCTCTGTGAGTTATTCAGGTTTTAGTGAAGTCCAGTTTTCAGCCTAACTGAGTGGACAGGTAGTCTGTTTTGAATCAAATAGTTGACAACTCAAATCTACTCCAAATTGAGTGTTTGATATCTCATTTGAAAGCTCTAGGTGTCTCGTTTGAGTGACCAAAGTTTCAAGTTCATTAGATATTTCAATTGGTACCACTTTTCATTTGAAGGTTCTGTTGTTGGCAAGAGTCTTCATCCTGAGAAGGTCTTCTACACTTTCCGCTGCGATTAGGAGAGAAATTCTCCAACAATGAATGTGTGTATGCATATGGTTTTGTGTATGCATATGCGTTTGTGTGTATGCATGTGTGTATGCATATGCATGCATTTGTGTATGCATATTCATGTTTTTATGCATATGTTTGTGTATTCATGTGTCTATGCATATGCATTTGTGTGTATGCATATGCATATGCATTGTGTATGTGTGTATGCATATGCATTGTGTATGCATATGCATGTGTGTATGCATATGCATGTGTGTATGCATATGCATTGTGTATACATATGCATGTGTGTATGCATATGATTGTGTGTATGCATATGATTGTGTGTATGCATATGCATTTGTGTGTATGCATATGCATTTGTGTGTATGCATATGCATTTGTGTGTATGCATATGCATTTGTGTATGCATATGCATTTGTGTATGCATATGCATTTGTGTATGCATATGTATGTGTGTATGCATGTGCATGTGTGTATGCATGTGCATGTGTGTATGCATGTGCAGGTGTGTATGCATGTGTATGTGTGTATGCATATGCATGTATGTATGCGTATGCATGAGTGTATGCATATGTATGTTTGTATGCATATGATTGTGTGTATGCATATGCATGCATATGCATGTGTATGTGTATGCATATGCATATATGTATGCATATGCATGTTTGTATGCATATGCATGTGTATGTGTATGTGTATGTGTATGCATATGCATGTGTGTGTTTATACATATGTGAGTGTGTATGTATATGTATCTTTCTCTCTCTCTCTCGATGTCAATCAAAAACAAAACAATCACTTACATCGATGTAATTGTTTGAATCAAAGTCGTCAAAATCCACTTGAAGTTTTCCTTCGTCAAATTTCCAAAGGTTTGAACCCAAAATCTCTTGGAAAACTAAAGAGAGAAGGTATTAGAAAGCAAAAACATAAAAAAAGAAGAAAGATTGCTATAATATGTGCGATCTACTTACCAAAACTTCAGATCTAGAAAGATAGAGGTGTGCTTAGAGAGAGAGAGGGAGGGGGAGAGAGAGGGAGGGGGGAGAGAGAGGGAGAGAAAGAAAGAGTGACAGAGATGTGCTATTCGAGAGTGCAAAGCTGATAGTAGAAGATCTAAGTTCAAAATGCTCGAAATGAGGAATTTTTGGTTTCGGGCCAGGTTAATATGGAGCGTCAATATGAGCGTTGGTATGCACATTGGTATATTCCAGTGAATTACCGACGCCTATACCGACGCTCATATGGACACTCATACTGATGCAGTTTTTCCGAGGCTAAGTGGCTTTCCCAAAACTTTTGGGGGTCATACCATCATCCACGTGTGACTGTCGATATGCCGACCATCAGTATTCCCTCGATATGTTGTAGTGATCACAACCCAATGAACAAAAACAAGAGGAGAAACAAAAAGGGAAGAAGACAAAGCAAAGAAAAACAGAACCAAAGTGTTTAGATAAACAAGAACAATCAAAACAAACTGAAGACTAAACACGAGAACATGAACAAAAACAAGATCGTGAGCGAAAACAAAAGAAACCAAAGAGAAAACCTAAAGCCATCTTGATTTCAGAAATTGAGAGAAAAATAGATCCTATGGAGATTTTAGATGACATTTTGCTTAAGAGTCGAGTGACTATGTCTTTTGAACAAGTTTTCTCTATTGCAAATACTATTTTTAAAAATACCTTTATCGACCTAATTAAAAGGAAGAGGTTTCCGCTTAATCTAGATACTCAGATGCAAGATTCTCTAGATCAAGATCAAGCTATAAATGAAGCCTTAAACTTTGATGAATTTGATGAAGAGGGCTTTGATGATGATGAAGTAAATGTTAATAAAAATTTGTTAGGACCTAATCAACCTGACCATGAAAATCATGAAAACAATCCTAAAAGTCACTTTAAAAGAAAATTTTGGTCTAGAGATACATCAGAGATGCGTGTTAAAATAGGAAATGATAAGAACGCTATCACTGTAAATGCATTAGTAGATTCTGGCTCTGAAATCAATGTGATTTCAAGAGAAGTCTATGATAAGTTTCGATGGCCCATAGATAAAGATTGTGGATGGCGTATGAGAACTGCAGATAATGGTGTAGGTACCCTGTATGGAGCTTGTGCTAGTGTGCCCATATCCATAGGAGGAATCACATAAGAGTTTAACTTTTCTATTCAAGTTAATTGCTCCTATGAAGTTCTCTTAGGTCAACCCTTTATTTGTGAGAGCCGTATAGAAACTAAAGCCATGGATGCTGGGTCTACCTATGCTAGATTTAAGTCTAATGATGGAACACAATCACTTCAAGTCATGACAGTAGGAGTAAAGCATACTAGGAATCGATTGTCAATTAGAAAGAAACCTATTATTACTCAGGATCATGAGCATGCTTGTAGTGATTGTGCACCTCGATTCATGTTTGGAGCTACATGTGATCAAAATTTCGGATAGAATCCATTGTTGAACAGGACAACAGTGGATATTGGTTTGACATCTCGCATCCAACCAACATGTACAATAGTTTGTCTCTTTGTTTTCCACATTCTAGATTAGATTTTTTTCATAAGAGTCAATTGTCCAAGTCTTTTATCCAAAAAACCCAAAAAAATTATAAAAACAGCAAAATCATGGAACATGATGAGAACATTGAGCATGTGATTGAAACATCTCATTGTTTCTCTACTCTTGAGGAGTTAGAGTTATGTCTTCAACAAAATTCTAATTCCCATATTATTCCTCTTTCTTCCCTTGATAAGTATGCTCTTATCTAGGAATATGCTCTCAATGTTGACAAGTGCTCAAAATTTAACCAAACACATGATGCCTTAGTTGAAACAAAGTACAAAATTGTAGACAAAAAAATCAAACCCATAGCTCAACCATTACCCCAAGGAAGTAATGAAAAAAATATTGATGTGAAAAATGATCCAATTCTTCGGGATAAGAATAACATAGGACATACATTCACAGATGAGACAATCAAACATGTGAAAACTGGTACAGATGATGACTTTCTTTTGCCAGTAGAGAGAGATAAATTTGAGAGAGTCATATGTAGCCATGAAAAAGCCTCTACTATGTATCCTCATGAGATTGGTTGTGTAGATCCTAAGCTAGTTGCACCCATAATAATCTTTACTATTCCACATATTCCATGGAATCTTCGCCCTATACCAGTTCCAAAGGCTCACTTACCTCAGCTAATGAAACTACTTAAGAAGAAGATAAACGTGAGAATTTTAGAGCCATCTTTTGCACATTACTCAAATAGATGGTTCACTGTGCTAAAAAGAATGGGAAACTACGTTTTATTAAAGATCTCCAACCTGTCAATAAAGTTACCATAATGAATGTAGGAACAGGACCCATTGTAGATGAATTTGCTGAATCATTTTCAAGACATTCTATCTATTCAATGGGTGATTTATATTGTGGATACACTACAACATATGGAGCATATATCGAGGCTATTACCGAGGAAAATGAATGGGCATAATTTTCCCATGACGTAGGTTTCAAAGTCGGTATACACGTCGGAAACATGGCGCCACTATAGTCATTGATATAGGCGCCGATATAAACGTCGGTAAGAACCTCAGTATAAGCCTCGGTAATACTGAAAGTTATACCAACCTCCATACCGACGCCCATACTGGGCATACTGATGCGCATACCGATGACCATGCTGGGTGTACTGACGCCCATACTGACAACCATATTTGCAAAAATGTTTTTTGGCAGAGTGTGTTGTCTTTTGCTACATCATGATGTTGTTAAGCAAAAGAAAATACACTCTGGCCAACTCTAAACCAAGTACATGTGTTATGTACTCTAATGGCAATCAAAACATGATTTTATATGACCAAAAATGAACCATGAATCATGTACAAAAAGTTGTATATTCCATAAATGAAGGATGTACAAGAGTATGACAAAGCACTTCCATATAGGAACCGAATACAAAATGTGACAAAGCACTTCCATATAGGAATCGAATACAAAATTATGGTACATCATTGCCACATAGGAGTGTAATACAAAATTGTGGCAATGTGACAAAGCACTTCCATATAGGAATCAAATACAAAATTATAGTACATCATTTCCACATAGGACTGTAATACAAAACTATGGCAAATCACTACCATACATAGACGATTTACACCTACAATCCTGCAACCAATCATATGTGTAAAATGAGACAAATTGACATGACATTTATGAACAACAACTAAAAATACGAAACCAAGATATAAGTTTACCTAATCATAGATTCTCCCATGAAATGATTGCACCACGTCCCTCTAAGTCCTGCAACACTGCAACCAATCCATGACGATATCCATAAGCTTCTTCGCTTCGGGTCGGAGGACGACCCACTGCCAACTCCTATTTTAAATATGCAAAATGTTAGATGAACATAAATGATCTGTTTAACACAAACAAATTCAATAATTAAAATGATACTTACAAATTTGTAGTGCATACTATCGTATCCACTCCTACCTTAATGCGACGTTCCAACCGTATCTAAACATGTGGTCGTCGCATCTCGTTGTTGACGATATCCATCAGGAGTATGTTGTTGCTCATCTTGAATCGATTCCCACTCTTCAACATCTAACAACACAGGCTTCGGTAAGCCTTCTCTGAAAGCATCGCGAGCTTCGGACTGTCGATGAGACATCACCTCCCGTGTCGTATGCTGAATCCAATCCGAACTCACAATAGGATGTCCAGGTGCTGGCCAATACTCTTCATATATCGATTGTGTGATATAATTTTTGGAATCCTTATCCTGTTCACTCCATTTTACCATTACAGAATGTCCAAACTCTATGGAGCAAAGTTGTCAAATGTGCTGACGCATGGACTTTCCGGTTGTATCCATGAATGGAGCTCCATTACGTATCTGATATATCTTGGAGTCGTCATGGTCATGCACTCCCTAAGGTATACGTCGAGATCCCATCTGATCCAATGTGGAGATGTTAAAATGCATGTGTGTATGCATATGCATGTGTGTATGCATATGCATGTGTGTATGCATATGCATGTGTGTATGCATATGCATGTGTGTGTATATGTGAGTGTGTGTATATGTGAGTGTGTGTATATGTGAGTGTGTGTATATGTGAGTGTGTGTATATGTGAGTGTGTATGTGTATGCATATGCATGTGTGTATGCATATGCATGTGTGTATGCATATACACATGCATATGCATGTGTGTGTGCATATGCATGTTTGTATGCATATGCATGTTTCTATGCATATGCATGTTTGTTTGCATATGCATGTTTGTATGCATATGCATGTGTGTATGCATATGCATGATTGTATGCACATGCATGTGTGTATGCATATGCATGTGTGTATGCATATCCATGTGTGTATGCATATGCATGTTTGTATGCATATGCATGTTTGTATGCATATGCATGTTTGTTATATGCGTATGCATGTTTGTATGCATATGCATGTGTGTATGCATACATGTGTGTATGCATATGCATGTGTATATGCATATGCATGTTTGTATGCGTATGCATGTTTGTATGCATATGAATGTGTGTATGCATATGCATGTTTGTATGCATATGCATGTTTGTATGCATATGCATGTTTGTATGCATATGCATGTGTGTATGCATATGCATGTGTGTATGCATATGCATGTGTATGCATATGCATGTGTGTATGCATATGCATGTGTGTACGCATATGCATGTGTGTACGTACGCATATGCATGTGTGTACGCATATGCATGTGTGTACGCATATGCATGTGTGTACGCATATGCATGTGTGTATGCATACACATGCATATGCATGTGTGTATGCATATGCATGCGTGTATGCATACACACATGCATATGCATGTGTGTATGCATATGCATGTTTGTATGCATATGCATGTGTGTATGCATATGCATGTGTGTATGCATATGCATGTGTGTATGCATATGCATGTGTGTATGCATATGCATGTGTGTGTATACACATGCATATGCATGTGTGTATGCATATGCATGTTTGTATGCATATGCATGTGTGTATGCATATGCATGTGTGTATGCATATGCATGTGTGTATGCATATGCATTTTTACATATGTAAGTGTGTGTGTATATGTGAGTGCGTATGTATATGTGAGTGTGTTTATACATATGTGAGTGTGTATGCATATGTATATGTTTCTTTCTCTCTCTCTTTCTCTCTCTCTCTCTCTCTCTCTCTCTCTCTCTTTCTATGTGAATCGAAGAAAAAACAATCACTTACGTCGATGTAATTGTTTGAATCTTTGTCGTCAAAATCCACTTGAAGTTGTCCTTTGTCGAATTTCCAAAGACTTGATCCCAAAATGTATTGCAAAACTAAAAAGAGAAGATATTAGGAAAGGAAAAACATAAACAAAGAAAAAAGAGTGCTACAATATGTGCGATATACTTACCAAAACTTTAGATCTAGAAAAATAGAGGTGTGCTTAGAGAAAGAGAGAGATGGGGAGGGAGAGAGAGAGAGAGAGAAAGAGAAAGAATGACAAAGAGAGTTAGGTTGTTCACGCGTGCAAAGTGGACAATTAAAGATCTAGTTTCAAAACGCTCAAAATGTAGCATTTTTTCTCTCGAGCCCGGTTAAAACAGGGCATCAGTATGAGCATCCGTATGAGCATCGATAGTTTCCATTAAATTACTGATGCTTATACCGAAACTTATACGGATGCACTTGTATGGACACATCCATTGCCTAGTCGATTTTCCAAAATGTTTCGATGGTCATACTGATGCCGACATGTGACTGTTGGTATGTCCATCATCGGTATGCTCTTGATGTGTTGTAGTGATATGACCAATTCGAATTAGCAATTGATAGTTATGACATAACCACAATGAAAACTCCTTTAGGCTTAGTGTGGATGTGTACTTTTCCTCAAGGAGAAACTAATTATGTGGCTCATATGATGAGTGCTATGAATATGGTCTTACATGGTTTTATCCCTCATATAACTATGTCATTCTTTGATGATATTCCAATTAAAGGGAGTGAGGAACGTTTAAAGGACATTACTTTAGACTCATCTGGATGTCGTAAATTCGTTCTTGACCATATCTCTGATTGTGAAAGAATATTTCAACGATTTGGAGAGGTAGGTCTCACATTTTCCATAGAAAAATCTCTTTTTTGGTGTCAACAAGGTTCTTATTGTTGGACATTTATGTGATCATTATGGTCGAAATCCATACCCACAAAAAGTTGATGCCAGTATCAAGATTTCCGAAACATGTAACAACGTGAGTGAGGTACGCAGATTTCTTGGTGCTTGCATCTTTTATGTTATTGTGATCCCACACGTTGCTCATGTTGCTCATTGTCTCTATGACTTGTTGAGGAAGAAATGAAAATTTATTTGGACTGACAAACACACTCAATCTATGCATAAATTGAAGAAATTATTGCTTGAAGCTCTCATCCTTAAGCGTGTAGACTATTCTACTAACAAACCTCTTATATTGACTATTGATACTAGTCCTATTGGTATAGGTTGGGTCATAAGTAAAGATGATAGGGAAGGGAATAGATATGCAATTAGGTTTGGTGCCAAAATTTTACATGAAACACAACAAAAATATCAACAGATCAAACGAGAACTATGCGGTATGGTAACAACTTTGAAAACAGACAAAGAATATTTATTGGTGCAAATGTCAAAGTTGAGACTCATTGTTTGCCTCTCATTGGAATGATAGATCATATCAAAATACATCCTAGGCAAATATTTGGTACTTCTAAGTTTTTCATATGTTCCAAAAAATCCTTTATGACCTGCCCATAATGTCTCAGCATTTCTTTCATTACTTGCAATTGAAGACCTCGTTTTCATAGGACTCGTTGTGGATTCTTAACCTTACCCTTAGCATGTCTCCAAAGATAACCGTTACATAGGAAAAAGTTATAAGCTCGTTTCCTAATGTTACAGAATCTATTCGTAGTCCAGCTAGGTAATGGTTGTAGTGTACTCAGATACTTTCCTATGTCTCTCCATTCATTTTCGTACTCAGACTCGTGAAATTTCTCATACTCATACATATATATGGAACATATTCAACTAAGTTCACATTCTTTATTAGATCACTTTTAAGATCATCATCAAATCTAGCTCTCGATAACATATCAGCAACTGAGTTTGACTTACCTGAAATATGAACTAACTCAGGATTTATGAACTTAATATATGAGATCCATCTAAGGATGGCTATATCAAGAGATGAACAATTACTTCATTCATCAGTCAAACATAGAGATCCATTGCATCCTACTTATCCACCCTGTATTCACTACAAGTGGGTAGTAGATCTTGTAACTATGCCTAAAGGTATTGACAAAATGTGTTACATTGTACTTGCAAGAGAAGACTTAACTAATCCGGTAGAGGGACGTGCACTATGATCTAATGCCACTTACAATGTTTGCAAATTCCTACTTGAAGATATTATAAGTCGCTTTGGGTACATAGAGAAAGTAGTTGCCGATCGTAGAGAGTTAAATGCGAGAGAAGCTAAAGAGTTCTTTGAACATCACGGTATTCGTTTGTATCTTACAACTGCATATAATCCAGAGTCCAATGGTAAAATAGAGAGAGGGCATCCACCTATAGTGAAAGCCATATCTAAGGCATGTAATGGTGACATCAAACAATGTCCTAGATTCTTACCTACTTTAGGCAGATAGAATGACATGCACACGTACTTCTGGGTATATGCCTACTGAACTTATGTACTGTCAAAAACCATCGTTTCCAATTCAGTCTCATATTTCTGCATGGTCAAATTTGCCTTGGTATGAAAACATGTCTACTGATGATTTTTTGAGTTTGCGCATTAAAGAGTTGGAACAAGGTAAATTAAGCCAATTGAAATAGGAGATTGGGTGCTCATTTATGATAGTACATTTGACTCTTAGTATGATGGATGCAAAAACCTCACTCAACGGTGGTTTCGGCCATACATTGTATCAAAAGTGAACAAAAATGGTATGTATGCTCTTTGTGAATTAAATGGTGTTGCACTATAAACTTTGATTGTAGGTAAAAGGATAAAGCTATTCAAGAAATGTGATAATGATGAGTACATTTTGGATGAGGACATTGAAGAAGATGACCACAATGAGGCCAATTCATAAACAAGAGTATCCATGTTATAAAAAAAAAAGAAAAGAAATATATATATATATATATATATATATATATATATATATATATATATATATATATATATATATATATATATATATATATATATATATATATATATATATATGTATATAACATATAAAAATATCATTAATTTTTCAAGTTCATGTTGCTATTGTTTTTTTCAAGTTCATTCTACTTTTTTTCCATTCTTGTTTCATGCATGTTTGTGTTTCGTCTTTGCATTGCATTGCATATCCACATCACTTGAGTCAAAAAGTGCAAATGATGATTTCTCTACTTGTGTAAAATTGTATCTTAAGTAGTAATTTATCTAGTAAGAAATTGATTATAATCTAGGATTATGGAAAGATAGGTCATGTAGATTTAGAGGTTTATTTTGATGACATGACTTTCATATATAAACATGCATATATATCCTGTATCAAAAGCATAATTGTTGAAATCCTAGCTCCTACTACTGCATGTTTCTACATCTTTAGTCCATCTCACAGCACTTGTATCGGAGTTTAAATGAATGTTCTCCGTCATCAGAAATGGTTGTACCTTGTATCGGGGTTTAATTTTTCCCTATCATCAAAAAAGAAAGTTGTTACATGTTACTAGAAAGATTACACTTTCTTCCACCCCAAAAAAAGTGAACATAACCATAAAGTCGTCGAGTCATCATCATCAAAGAGAGAGAGAGAGAGAGAGAGAGCAAGCCAAAGGTAGCTAAGGGCATACCAGAATAAAGCACGGGCTATATAGGAACATTTATGCATTAGTGGAGTTTAGTTAGATTTCCTTGCATGTTATTAGAGAAAGAGCATATTCATATTTATGTAGGAAAGGAGTTGATCTAAAATACGCTAAAGATGAAAGATGTCTCTTGACAATCCTAAATCTTTGTTTATAATCGTATTTATGGTAGATTGCTTTATGAAAAAGGTACAAATTTTTCTTCAAGATGAGAGGAACTCATGCTTAAAACAACTCAATACATCCACTTCCACTTCATATTGATGCTTGTTTGTTTTCTTTCGTGTTGTCAATGTTGCTTGTTCATTTGCATATATGTTGCCTATTTGTTCATGCATATTCATGTTGCATGTTTCAATTCTTTCTTTCATGCAAATTTTGCTTCATGTCACATTGCCTACTCATTCATGCATATGATCAATTTTTCCTTCCATGTTTCTTATGTTGCCTAGAAAAGAATTTGATGCCTGGAACATTTTGTTTCTCATAGATACTAGAGTGGCGCTTCCAGAGGAATCGTAGGTTTAGTGGGGGTGAATGTCGTCGAGATTTTCTCTCCTTTCTCACTCATGAAGGCCTACAGGAAACACATTCGATGAAGGTAGCCAGAATTCCATGAGATGTCCAAGATGCATCAAGGATGTCAAAAGGAGTTCACATGCAAACTTTGGAAGGGAAATCGAGCAAATTCAGGGTAGTGGTCAAAGCTGGTCAAACTTTGGAAATCAGGGTAAAAATATCAATGTCTCCAAATCACATGAAAATTCATATACTTGTAAAGCCTATCAAAGGCAATCTATAGCCCGAATTTCACATGAAAATGGATTCTCTAGCACATTGATATGTCATGTGCATTTTGTAAAAAATATAATTTTTCCATTTAGACCCTACAAAATCTTGTATAGGAATTTTTGTTAGCCATATGATTTGGCATGTATAAAGATCATATGAGCCTTCATATTTGTACAAATGTTTAAGGCTATCAGAGCTTCCTAGACACCTTAATGTCACCTTGCAAGCTTCCAAACGTAGTCAAACTTGTACAAGGGAGATTGAGATGGGGGTTTTTCTACATATTCCTAAAGGAGGCCTTTAAAAACATAGCCCTACAAATTTTGATCTTCATCAAAGGAGATTTGAAGGGTCAAAGAGCACAAAATCCAATTTTCAAGGTCATTGCAATTTCCTAGAATAAGAAAATTGAAGGCTTGAAGGGCTAGCACATGGTAAACAATGATTGAACCATGTTTTACGATCAAGATGAGCTCATATTCAAGGGTGTTTTTTGATGATCAGAGATCAATAATGCAAAGTTTCTCCAAAATTAGTGGCTTATCTTATCCAAATTGATATCAGAACTGATCTGACGGTCCAGATCAGCCCTAGATCCAATGGTCAAGAATGAAGGCACATATTTTCCTCCCCTTTGCCCTAAATATCATATAAAGAACCAATCCTAACCATCCATTTGATAAATCCAATGGTTGTAATCAAAAGAAGCTTATCTTAGGGTTGATAGTTGATTTCTCTAGATCCAAGGGCCCAAATTCATTCAAAAAACTATATACACCCCCCTCCAAACTCCTAGAGCATCATTATTAGGCATCCACAGGTCCCTTGCTAGCACATGGTTTCCTTGAGATAATCACCCTCAGTTGAGTGTGTGAGGATCCAAGGTGGGCTAGTAAGAGCATAGTTCCTGGATTCAATTTTTAGACTTCCTCTCTAGGATAGGCTCATAAACCCATTCTTTGCCCATCCTCAGTGGAGCGTGTGAGTGATTGAGAGTTGGTTTTATGTGTCTTAGAATTCTTTAGAAAAACATTACGATCCTAGAAAGACATAGGGTCAATGAAGTGGAACTTATCCTCTTACATGCGACATTCGATTGAACTGTGTTGAGCCCATAAAAGTCATATTGGTCAAAGTCAACTGTACTCAAAGTCAACCACAGTCAAAGTCAAAAGGTCAAAGTCAAACCTATCAAAGTCAAAAAGATCAAGATCAAAGTCAACAGGGTCAAAGTCAAAGTGTTCGAGTGCAGGTGTCAAAGTTCACAGGTAGTGCACAATTAAGTGTCCACAAAGGGTGAATTGGAGAAAGTGGTTGCAGGTGGCAGAGGTATTTCTCTAATTTCCCTAAGGTTCAAAAGTGTTTATGAAGGTTCAGGTGAACCCTCTCTTAGGTGCACAAGTGAAGAATTAAAAGAAAAAATGTGAAGGTATGTGAAGCGGCAGTGTATGCATAGGTGAAAGTATGGCCACCTGATTAAATTTTTTGTTTTAGTCTAAAGTCACTACAAGACAAAACAGGGAGTCGTTGGTTGCCCACTTGAGGAGCCAATCTTGGGACATCAAAGTGAGCACCAACATACTCTTGCAGTTAGGAGGGTACGTGGATCAACACTAAAATCAAGGCAAGGACTATTCTTGGAATATTCTAAGACTAAGCAAGGTGAGCATAGTCTAAGTTAGGAAGAGAGAGAAGTGCAAGAGACACACAGTGTGCGACGCAGATAAGTTAAGTAAGGTGTGCCTGAAGAGTGACTAAGAAGTGTGCAGAGAAGTATTAAGCTATTCCCCCCCAAGGATCCCAAGGTCACCTTGCAGTGTGTGCGTGCCGACAGAAGGTATCCAATCCCTCCCCCTTATTGGAAGCTTGGTGCAAGGTGTGCACAAGTGCAGGCTTGGAGAAGGTGGAGTTCTGGTGCAGAGGAGGCCGACAATCTCCAAAAGAAAAAGTTATTCTTGAAGTTAGAGCACCTCTATATAGAGAATAACTTAAAACCTTCACCAATTTGGAGGATCAATACTCAAATTTCAAAATCTTGAACAAACTGTGAAGAAGGTGACTACACAGAAAGTCTGCTGCACATAACTCACTCATTGACTTATCAAATGTATAAATGTTTTGATAAAACTTTGCAAAAGGTGTCATCTATAGTTTGTGCACCTCCTCCAAGTTAAATCATTCAAAAAGACTCAGTAGATCTTGAGAAATGATCTTAACAAGTCACTGATGTCCAAAACTATAGTTATTTAGAGTCGACTTTGACACCTGCAACTTCTAAAGCTTGGTTCTCCCAAACTAGAACCCGTTTAATCAAATGCTTTTAGCCATAGATAGCTTACCTTCCAACTTAAAGAATGAGTTGCTTGCTCAAAACTTTACACTGTGGAAGGAGAACTGACCAAAACATTAGTATTGAATTTTGCACCTCCTACAACTTCACTTCTTTACATTTACACATGTGAAATTCCTACACTCAATTCTCTCAGCCTTATCACAATTAAAAGCTGAAAATTTGTACAGAGGTCAATCACCTATAGACTTAAATTGTACAAAAGCATTTCACAAATGATACCACACAGAAGGAGAACTCTAAAAAATATCGGGCGAAACTTTTCTCCATTTCTGGAAAACTTTACATCTGAGTGATGAGAGAGATCTTACTCACTTCTAAAGTGTCTAATGACTCATACCACTTCTAATTTCTCTATTCACATGCTCTCTCATATTTTCCCTAACATTTTTCCTTGTATATATAGGCAAATATGTACAAGCTCATAAATATACAAAAGTATAAGTGAGCTAGCTCTAAGTTAATGTACATATGTATACATATCTTCATTCTCTGAACATATACTTTCTTCATGCTTCATGACTTGATCTTTTCTTCAATCCTTGACTTCAAAACTTCATCAAAACTTCCATTGTTGATTGCCTTGCACCAACAGCTCCCCCTCAATCATCAATTGAGCTTTTGTTTATCTTCTTTATACTTGCCATGTCTTTGAATCTTTGTAGCTTTGGTCCATCCAAGCTTTTGGTTAGCATATCTGCTATCTGATCTTTTGTTGAAGTATGTATAACTTCAATCTCTTTATCCATCACCTTACCTCTTAGAAAATGATACTGAATCTCAATGTTTTTAGTCCTGGCATGAAAAACAGGATTAGTAGCTAAATACAATGAACTCATGTTATCTCCATGAATAGTGGGTGTACTCTGGATGATGTCAAAAATCTTCATAAGAGTCTTAAGCCACATCACTTCCTTTGCAGCTTCAACCATACCTTTGTACTCAACCTCTATGGATGATAAAGCAACTGTGTATTGCTTCTTTGAACACCATGAAACTAACTTATCTCCCACATAACACAAGTATCCATAAGTTGATCTCCTATCATCAGGTTTACCTGCCCAATCTGTATCACTATAAATCTTGATGTTTGTATCTGATGTAAAACCATAATATAAACCTTCTTTGAGTGTACCCTTAATGTACCTCAGCACTCTTTGTCCTGCAACCCAATGTTCTTTCCTAAGACAATGCATGACTTGGGACAATAGTCCAACTACATATGAGAAATCAGGCCTAGTTAATGTAGCATAGATCACACTACCAACCAAACTTTGATATAGCTTCATGTCCTTGAAGTCTTCTCCTCCATATGTGCTCAATTTGTGATTCACCTCCATTGGAGTAGGTGCTACCTTGCAATCATCCATTTTAAACTTGATCAACAAGTTTTTCAGATACCTTTCTTGAGTTACATACACTCCATGTTGAGTGTATGAGATCTCCATGCCCAAGAAATATGACAAGTCACCCAAGTCACTAATCTTGAACTCTTTCTCCATTTGCTTCTTTAGGCTTTGAATGCATTTGTCATCTGTACCTGTAACAATTATATCATCAACATATATGCACATGTAAATGAACCCATCATCACTTGCTTTAACAAGCAAGCTACTATTTACTTTAGATACTTGGAAACCAAGTTCTTTCAAAAACTTCACAAGTCTATAATTCCATGCCCTTGGGGCCTACTTCAAACCATACAAAGCTCTCTTGAGCTTACATACATGATCTGGATACCTTTTATTTCTACATCCCTGTGGTTGCTCCACAAAAACATCATCTGAAATGTAAACATTTAGAAAAAGCATTCTTCACATCTAATTGACATAATTTCCAACCTTTACATGCAGCAATAGCTATGAGTGTCTTGATGGTTTTCATCTTTGCCACAGGACTATATGTCTCATCATAATCTATACCATATGTCTGAGCAAAACCTTTCACAACAAGTCTAGCTTTATATCTAGACACACTTCCATCTACAAACCTTTTTGTCTTTTAGACCTATTTGCATTCAATGATCTTTTGACTATTTGGTTTAGGAACCAAATCCCATGTCTCATTCTCCATCAATGCATCATACTCTTCCTGTATAGCTTTCTCCCAATTTTCCTTACCTTTTGCCTCTTCATATGTAGAAGGGTCTTCATCTGCCTTTATCATATAAGCATAATCTTTGCTAGCCAAAAAAGAAGTGTCATAGCTATACCTGCAGGTTGCCATTTGTGTCTTCATGACCTTCTGATTTCTCCACTTCTTGAGGTTTGTGGTTCAACACATTCTGGATCAAACCTTGGCACTTCTTCAACTTCAACCTGTACTTCATTGTTCTCCTCTTCATCAAATATCTGAACCTTTGATTTACCTTTCTTTTGATTCACAACTTCTTCATCACCTGCATAAATATTGATTGTACTTGCATACCAAGTACCTTGCTCATCAAATGTAACATCCTTTGATACAAGGAATTGTTTTGTGGATGGAATCCACAACCTATATCCCATCTGCTTATCATCATATCCAATGAACACATACTTTTCAGCTTTAGGTTCCAATTTGTGCCTTAATTGAGATGGCACATATGCATATGCCAAACATCCAAATACTTTCTAATGATCTAGAGTAGGTCTCTTACCCCACCATGCCTCATCTGGTGTCATACCCTGCAAAGCTCCACATGGTAATCTATTGACCAAATATGTGGTTGTATTTAAAGCCTCAGCCCACAAATAATTTGGGCAATTTTTCTCCTTCATCATGGATCTTGCAAACTCAACAAGAGTTCTATTCCTCCTTTCTGCTACACCATTTTGTTGAGGAGAATACCTGCAAGTAATTTCCCATTTTATACCTGCATTCCACAAGTAATCACTAAACTCATTAGAGAAATACTTTCCCCCTTCATCTGACCTTAGTCTCTTCAAATTTTGACGTGTAATTCTCTCTACATACACATGATAATGTTTGAATGTATTGGATACCTCTGGCTTGTCTTTGATCACATAGATAGTGATCCATCTGGTAGCATCATCAACATAAATCACATAATACCTTGAACCATTGATGCTGAAATCCTTTGATGGTCCCCACACATCTATGTGTATCAATTCAAGCTTCTCTGAATACATAAAACCATGCTTGGAATAAGATTGCTTATGAGCCTTACCTAATTGACATGCCTCACATCTGTATGTCATATGTTGATCTGAAACATTAGGCAATCCAAGCACTAAACCATTGTTAACCATATCTTTAATACCTCTTTCATTGAAATGTCCAAGGCTTTTGTGCCAAATATCTAACTCAAAGATCTTATGTCCTCCATAGGTGAACAAGGCATGACCAATGTTACCTTGAATCTTCAATGTGAACAATCTTCCTTCTTTGTTCCCTGAAACAATTTGTTTATACCCATTGTTATGGTCTTCCACAAAAACTCCTTCATTAGTGAACCTAACTTCATAACCTTTTTCAACAATTTGTCCTACACTTATCAAATTCTTTGGAATTATAGGAACATAAAAAACCTTACTCAAGAGAGTACTTCCATCCTTAGCCTCCACTGATCCAATTGACTTCACATTGTGCTTTGTATTGTCACCTGTTTGAACTACATGATTAGTTACCTTATTCTCCAAATTAGTCATCAAAGCTATGTTGCCACTCAGGTGATTGCTCCACCTTGAGTCAATGTAGAAGAATCTTTAGTCTTCACTTTGCCTTTCACAAGTTGCATTCATTATCAATGTTGAGTCCTCCTTCTGATCTGAGGCATAATTATAGTAGGTGTTGTTGCATTGTTGACTTTGGAATCCTCTACCTGCATTTCTTCCAAAGTAACCTCTACTACCTCTACCTCTGAAATTACCTCTTTGATTTCTGCCACCTCTTCCTCTTGAATTAAAGTTTTGATTATATCCACCATTATTCTGAGTATTATGCCAACAATCATGAGCTAAGTGATTTGTCTTACCACAAATCCAGCAAGCTTTGACTCCATCTTTATTACTTCTGCCTCTTCCTCTACATTTGCCACCTCCTCTTCCTCTTAGGAAGTTAGCTTGGCTAGTTGTCACTTTTACCTTTGACATCCTGCTCAAAGGTTAGCATGTTTCCTAGCAACTGATTTAAATCAGGACTTCCTTGACTTTGTGGTATTTTGGAAATGCTCCTCCAAAGCATTCCATATATCACTTGAAATTTCAAGACCTCTAATGTGAGGTAGCAATTAGTCGTTAATTCCCATATAGATAATGCTCCTAGCTTAAGCATCTCTCTCAATCCAATTCTTCAAATCTGACAATTCACACTAGTTGGAACACTAGGATCTTTGAACTGAGGCTTTTCTTCTTCACCTATAATATAACTGTTAGCAGTGGACAAGGGAGAGAAGGCACAAGCAGACAAGGGAGTCAACGAAGATCTGGCAAGTAGGCCAACAATTTTCTTCAGAAAGAAGCACTTATAAACATTCACGCAGATTTAGCACTAAGGCAACCTTAATTTTTCAAAACCTCTACACCAATTAAAAGTGATTCTCATCACTAAGCACCATTGTAAATATCATTTCATCTTTTTGTAGCTCCATTTTGTGCAAGCCAAGGAGTCCTTGAGCTTGAGGAGCATTAGAAGTATCTACCTGCCAATTTTCGTAATTTTTGGATCTCGTTTGAGCCCCCAAATAAGCCCTGGAACCTAATTTTTAACTAGGCCGGACACTAGGTCTGAACAGGGCCAAAGCTAGTCAAAAACTATAAAAGGAGCTAGAGAGCTCATTTTTGAGGTAGATTGTAATTGAAACGAACTTGTAAGAGCATTTTGAAAGTAATTGAAGAACTCCATTGATTCGCACTCTTTGTCTTACCGTGTGTGCGTATGTGTGTGTATGTGTGTGCATGTTTGTGTGCTTCTCACTCACGCACTTGCACCGCCACTTGCTCGAGGTCTTCATACCATCCTCACATCTTCCCGGATTGACATTAAAGGAGGTGCTACTCATCACTGAGCTACACCAAATTTTGGCGCCGTTGCCGGGGATCGAGCTTTGAGGACGAGCGTGTGATGGTAAGACGTAGAGTTGAGGCGTTGGAGTTGTAGGTATTTTCTTCACTCTCATCGATTTTCTTTTACTTTCTTCTCCATCTTCATTTCCATCATCATCATCACCATCTCCCATCTCCACCTCCATCTCCATCATTGCGAAAATTTTTGTTTTTTGATCATATCACCTTCCCCACCTCATTTCCCTCATTTCACTTGTGAGAGAGAGCGAGAGAGCGATATTGTGTGTGCGGATTTTGCATGTTTCTTGAGTTTCATTGCAGGTTCTTGCTGTATCATCATCCCCAGCTTCCTGCGCAGGTACGAAACTCGACGCAACTGTCTCGTGGTCGTAGGCTTCTGTCGATCGCGACTGATAGAAATTTTTGGCTTTTCACAAAAGTGAGTGCACCACTAGAACAAGCACAAGGAGCACATCCTAAAACACTAAAAACATTAGAAAAATTCCGAGGTTTTCTGTCAATCGCGATCGACAGCCTCTGTCAATCGCGATCGACAGCCTCCGACGATCGACTGACTGCCACGTAGGACCTGTCAATCGCGATTGATACCGTCGATCACGATCGACAGCCACGACCGACACTTCTGTCAATCGCGATTGACACCGTCGATCGCGATCGACTGAAATTCCACGATTGATTGACTTTTTGCGCGTAGCCACGTGTCCATCGCGACTGATAGGCCCCCGATTCACTGAAACCTCGGCGAAAAAACCGGAAAACGTGTCGATCACGATTGATACTGTCGATCGCGATTGACACCGTCGATCGCGATTGACAGCCCCGACGGACACCTCTGTCAATCGCGATTGACAGACCTGTCGATCGCGATTGACAGGCTTTTCGGCCAAAAATTAGGGTTTGATTTTTGGGATAATTTTGGGGCAAAATAGTCAATCAATTAGCATTTTTGTGAGGTTCCTACACTTGTGATTTGGAGAAAATCATAGGATCTGTCGGCCAGATTGGATCTTGTTTTAACCCCCTAAACCCTGAAGAGTCATAACTTCTTCATACGAAGTCAATTTTTTTGTGTTCTAGGGCTTGTTGGAAAGCTCGTGGCATATACTACAAGCCCTCAACTGTTTTTTATAAAGATAATACGTTGATTTTCAGATAGAGTATTTTGAAGTTGACCATATCCAGGGGGATCAAAGTCAGGGGTCCTTAGGATTGTTTTCTTGAAAATCACTATGCAAGTTTGTGTTTGTGCTACAGGAATGAAAATCAGTGGTTCTGTCTTTAGAATTTAAATCTTCAAGCTAACTTTGGAACTCTTACAGATCTATTGAGGGCATCGAAAGGCGTTCTAAGCAAGTGTAAGTGCAAGCTTGGGAACACACCTCCTGAGCACTCAAGGGCAACCAAGCAGGAAACAAAAGGTTGGAAACTTTTAACCCCCTCTGTCTATTCATAGCTTAGGCGAAGAACGATTAGAGGTAGGAGTAAGTCAGGGTGACGATAGGCAGGTATCAAGTTGAAGACTACCTAAAAACTCAAGTTCAAGCTAAAAACCTAATCTCTGTACTGTCGGTAACATAAAGGAAAAGAACCTAACGTGGAACGATCAACCTGAAAGTACGAAGAACATTCAAGTATTCCTGACGACGAAATATCAGACAAGACCTTAAACACGAGAAATAACTAAAAAGAATCAAGTGACTGATACCAATTGATCGGCAACGAGGTTGTACTCTGGGCAAAAATTGGGCTAATCAGTTAGGCATATGAACCTTAGATCAGGACGACACCTAGTAAGAGAGAGACAAAGCCTTAGATCTTCAGAGGCTAGTGTTAACCACACTGCTAGGTCCTGGGCCCAGCAGTTGAGCCACCACTCGTACTACTTGTACAGGGTAGAAGGCCCTTACAAAACACAGTTGGAATACCTTAGGACCAACCGATTAGGTGCTAGCATCTATGAGGACGGCCTAGGAAGATCCGTGGTCCAGATTAAAAACCCTGACCAATCCATAGGACTAGAGCACCCAGCTGTCAAGTTTGAAAACGGTGCCTACCTGGACAAAGAAGGAACCATATACGTAGTCACCAGTCACCCAGATAGGACAGATGAATTTGGGAATGTAATCTCCGAAGCGGACTTAGGTGACTTGGAACAAGGAAACATGGGTGTAGAACCTAGAACCCCTTGAGGCAAATCTGTTCTCACTAGGATTATCACACCTGAGTGGGTTCCCCAAGACAACAAGAGCATAGAGCTGCTCCTCAATCGAGAAACTGACGAAGCCTTTTGGAGGTATAAATCTAATCAGCCAATTGATATAGGAAATATCATGATCTACGAGTTTAAGGATCCTGATAGTCCAGGCAGAGTGACCTACTTAGATCATGTTTCAGAACGGATCTTTGCGGTTACGAAAAATGATAGGCATGCTTACACTTGGAAGGGTGAATTCATTTTCCCCCAACCAAGATCAAATGTATCCTATGGTCACCCTGGGACTGGAACATCCCAAGCTCATGGAATGCAAAGAGACAGAAGTAGAGATAGACCAGAAGTAAGCTTTGCCAACCCTGTGGGCAGAGAAAGAACGAGGACGGAAACGAATAGGGTAGAACCTGAGATGCTTAGAGCTCACAGGAACCAAAGAAATGTGGATGGATTCCCGCTACCGAGACCTAGAGAGCACACAAGAACTCTGAGACCAACCCAGCTAGTTAAGTCCATGAAGAATTACTTTGACGGCACAGGAGATCCCTATGATCATGTGGCGGAGTTCAAGCAAGTCTTGAGAGCTGAACAAGTGGAGGATCTATTCACGCAGTACAATGCCTTCGGTCTAACCCTTAGGAACATAGCACTTACATGGTTTCAACCATTGGATGAACGCCAGTTCAGGAGCATAGACCAACTTCTAGAAGCATTTATTATTGAATTCTCCAAGAGTGGCATAAGACACAATACCTCCTCACTGATTCACAGCTTCAAGCAAACCCCTCAAGAGACTGTCAGATTGGCCGGAAGAAGATTTAGACAATATCTTGAAAGGTGCCCTGTTTCGGAGCTACCCACACCTGCCAAATAAGTGGCCTTATTCCTTGATGGATTGCTGAGTACGAAATTGAGATCCTATGTGTATCTGAAGGACCCTAGGACTATAGAAGAATGTGTACGCATGTGCATTGACATCGAAGATAACCTAGGGGAAGAACTAGAGCTTTCCAAAATCTACAAAGATTCAGATAGTGCATCTAGTCACTCTTCCACGCAATCCACATCAATTGAGGAACTCGCAGAGAAAGTGGCCCAGAAATTAGGTGTAACTAGCAAACAAATCCCAAGGTTTGCTCCTGTGAAAAGGTGCTATACATGCGGTGGCGACCATATGGCGAATGTCTGCCCTATTATGGCTCAGCCCCAAGTAAATCCTAGTAGCCAGTACTGCACCATAGAACGGCGATTGTAGCTCCATGATGAGTAGCACCTCCTTTAATGTCAATCCGGGAAGACGTGAGGATGGTATGAAGACCTCGAGCAAGTGGCGACACAAGTGAGTGAGTGAGAAGCACACAAGCATGCACACACATACACACACACGCGCGCACACACGGCAAGACAAAGAGAGAGAATCAATGGAGTGCTTTAGATTACTTTCACAAGCTCTTACAAGTTCGTTTCAATTACAATCTAACCTCCCAAAAATGAGCTCTCTAGCTCTTTTTATAGTTTTTGACTAGCTTTTGGCCCTGTCCAGATCTAGTGTCCGGCCTAGTTAAAAATTAGGTTCCAGGGCTTATTTGATGGCTCAAACAAAGTCTAAAAATTATGAAAATTGGTACGATGGTACTTCTAATACTCCTCAAGCTCGAGGACTCCTCGGCTTGCACAAAATGGAGTCTAATCTACCAAAAACGGAATTTACAATGTTTGTGTAGTGATTAAAATCACTTGAGTTGTACATAATCTAAGGGAAAAAATGATCTGGCCTTGTTGCCGTATTGTGCATGATTCCTCTGTTGCTTTGTGTGCCAACACTCCCCCCTTCCTAGCGTCTGTCGCCCCTGACAGACCTTTGTTCCCTCGGGTGGTCGATGTAATATTGGATGACATTGGTGGCCAGTTCATGTTCTCCTATCCTTAAGCCTCTTGCTAGATCGGCTTCCAATGCCTCCCAATTTATTGCACCGGGGGTCTCTGGTTGCGGGGTGGTGTAGTACTCTGAATACATTGCTTGTTCACAAGCAAACAGTTGAAGCAGATGTGTCGGCTTTGGCGCGAAAATCTCCGAGTGGTACTCCCAGAAACCTGATCTGAACATTTCTTCGAAGGTCTGTTTGTAGCAGGCGGGGAGGTACTTGATGCGTGCATGCCAAGCGTAAGCCACACGGATACTGGGGGTGGTGCTCATGTCATACACCAAGTCGTAATTTCCATTGCTAAACCCCGGAAGGCGTACCTGTGGTGCGGCTGCATTTCTAAAGGTCTTCAGCACCACTTGCATCATATCTAAGATTTTAAGCATCATTTGCGCTGCTACATCTTGCATGGGCTTTAAGCGCGGCATCCAGTGGCGAATGGTCCCCATCATATATGCTACCGATGGTGGTCCTTGTGGTGGCGCGATGTACGGGTAGTTCAGCCATTCCTTGCATTGCGCATTGTTCTGTACCTTGATATTAAATGCCTTCCACGACCTGCGGCGGGGGACTGGACCGTAGCATGGGTTGTACAGGAGGTGCAGCGGCGCGCTGTTCCATGTGCGTAGCATTTCTGGATAAGTCTCTAAAAGTTTCTGCCGCCATGTTGGTTGACGAATCTTGCCTTTTCGCACCTCTGGAGGAAGGTCTTCGGGTTGAAATTGGGTCGCAAAAGTAGGAATCTGACCCGTGACTCTTTGTATTTCAGCATTATAATCAGCCAGGAGAATATAATATGGCCTGTACTGGAGTTCCGATGAGAGGATCAGGCGTCTCGATGACAAGTTCTTGAAGTAATCTGATTGTAAAATAGTCTCCTCTATGACCCTCATAGCCTGATTTTGCACTACGGTGCGCTCTTCATGCGAGGTCCCTATTTCCTCCACTTGTCGTAACCATGGCGGCCGTGGTGCCTCGAACGTGTCCTGCGCTTCTTCTGTTTGTTGGCCTCCTGGGAATGGTTGCGGATCATATTCTTCATCAAACGTTTGTTCCACAGGAATTTGCACAACTTCTTCGTCCGTGGGAGCCTCCGGAGGGGAAGATGGCCTCTCATATTGTAGTAGGCGTGTCTGCAATTCAGTTACCTGTTGCTGGAGATCTTTTATGGCCTCTGCGTCGGAGGGAAGCGAAGCTGCAGAGGGGGTGGTTGGAGGGGCAGCTGTTGGGCCTTGTTGGTGTTCCTGCTTCAGTTGTCCTAGCTCCTCCGATAGCTTATCATGTGCTTCGAGTAGCATGGCATAATCTTCCAATATAATCTTGATGTTATCGGGGGTCACTGCTTGAAACTTGGATGGGCTGATGGGTGCCCCCGGTGTGCTCTCAATAGCTGCCTCCAGGTTCTCTTGATTTTGTATTTGCAAACGTCTGTTCTCTTCCTGAGCAGCCGCAAGATGGCGTTTAAGTAGCGCCATATTTCGCTGAAGTTTTGAGTTGCGTTCCAGTTGTGTCCGTAGGTGACTTTCTACCACCTGCACTGCTTCCTGATCTACGTTCTGTAGCTGTACTTCCAATATATTATGGGCGTCTTGGAGGGTTTGGAACTGTGTGTGAAGGCGAGCGTTCTCCTCTTCTAGTACTGCAAGGCGGAGCTGTAGTGTCGCTGAGTGCTCTTGCAGGCGTGCGTTTTGTTGCTGGAGCTGAATGTAATCTGTTCTTAAATTTGATATACAGGCCAACATGGTGTCCAATGCATTACCTATAGATGAGTGGGGGGTGTTTACCGTGGACGATGCATGGGAAGGGAATTGGGGAAGGGAGACAGTGAATGATGTGTCTACGAAAGTTGTGTGTGTGGGTGAAATTGGTGGAGGGGGAATGGGAGGAGGTGAAACCGTGGGTGGAGGTGCCGTGGGTGGTGAAATGTCCATACCTTCAGGAGTGGGTGTTAGTGTGGGGCCTGCCATATACACGGGTATGGTAGGTGGTGTGTGTGTGGAAGTGGTGAATAGGTGTGAAGTGGGGTGGGGAGCTGAAAAGACAGGGAATGGTTGAGGGCCTGGTTGAAAAGCCCTAGCAAAGATGTCCTGGAGGGATTGTAGAAATGGAGAGAGGGATATCGGGGGTTGAGGTCGTAAACTTGAGGAGGGTGGAAAGGGTGGCATGGTAGTAGGGAAACCCATGAATGTGGATCTGGGGTCAGGATGACCCGTGGCTGAAGGCATTGGGGATGGTTGTCCTAGGGCAGGCTCGGAAAGGGTTTCGGTGGGTTGTGTAGTGATGGGGTTTGCTTCAAAGGTCGGGTTATCAGTGGTAGAGAATAGGGTGGCACTAGAGATGGGAGTACGAAAGATGAAGGTTGGGTCAGTGGGTTGAGTGGTCGATGGGATTTCCACTGTCTCTGTTCTCGGAGGCGATGGTGGGGGAGTAGGTGGTAGTGGTTCGGTGGACTCCTCATGGGTGGCGGGGTGCTGTTGACTAGCTGTTTGGGAGGTTGGTGTAGTAGTTGGCTCCTCTGCAACTGTAACGGGAATTTGGATATTTTTACCTGAGCGAGGCCGTGTCTGGAACCTTCGTGGGTCATATTGAACTGAAGGCCTCTGAATGGCAGTGCGCACAGCTTCTACAACTCCATATGTTTCTGCCATCAATAAGAGACCTTCCCTGTACTCTGAGTCAACTCCCGCTTCTTCCAACAACTGAGTCATAAGTACTCTGCTGCTCTGTTCAGTGAGTAACTGCTGCGATCGCACTCTTTCCATAATCTGATACAGCCTTCGGAGTTCTGCTGTATATGCTGGGGCTTCAGTGGTCTCTTCTTCATATGCTTCTTCTTCTTCCGGGTGTCCGTGTTGTTGGCTTTGCTGAGCGTCACTCCAATGGACATGTCTACCGTCTGTAGACTTTCTTCTTCTCCGTGAGGATGTGCCCTGCTCCTCTGCCTCTGAATAAAACTCCACATCAGAGAATTGTGTGCTTTGTAGGAATGCTTCGAAATCCTGGGGGTCCAGTCCTTCAGCCTCTCCAGTGGCAGCAAACTCGAATTCAGGTGTAACCGGAGGAGCCGATGGGGTGGGTTGTGTCGTAGTGTCAGATTCCGACCTGGGTATCCTAATGGTAAAAGGAGGTACAGTGCCCTCTCTTAATGGTGATGCCTCAGGAGTAGTCAGGACTTCCCTTGTCTGGACACACGGAATCGCGCCCCTCATGCGCTTGGACTGATGTGTGGATGTCTTGAGCCTTTTAAACATTTGTAATTGTGCCCAAGTTAAGGCACGCTCAATGGGGACATCATATGCCAAGCATCGGTAAATGATGCGTGTGAGTGCACAGCATCCGTTCACCACTAATTTCCTAGAAGCCCGTTTGTTCGCTTCATACAACTGATCTATAATCCACACTGGTAGCTTAATAGGTAGCGCACCTGCTTCCGCCAAGTAGAGAGCAAACCAGATCTTCTTGTGTGGTTGCGTGAATCGGTCTTGACCGGGGAAGGCGAAATGTTGCATGCACATGCGGAGAGGGATGGACACATTTGGGGTGAGGGCTGCCATGTCTTTCAGCTTCACTACTTTCCTGTCCTTCATGTTGTTGGGAACGAGAGCATCCTTTTCTGAGGGTACATGCGTGCCATGCATCTTTAAAGCATCACTCACTAGCTCCACAGTAAGTTCAAACCTCTTCAACTCGTTGTTGCCCAGCAATGAGGGGAGAACAAATGATCCGGGTTGGTCCTTATCTTCATGAGCTTGTAATGTAGAGACCAGATAGTAACATCGGAGGAGGTCGGGTTTAGGTAGTGGGGCTTCAAAATATTCCGCCAACCCTGCTCGTTGCCATATGATCTGGAGGTCTTCGGTGTTCTGTAAAGTCTCGAACTCCTTGGAGAAAAATTGGAAACGCACCCATGATCTGTCATACTCGCATTTAGACTCCCAGATATACTTAGCCTCTCCTAATGGACCGGGCATGCCATTGAACCAATGAGAGTTGGCATGGACTCTTTCCGTGATTCCTGTAGGTGGGTCTGGCACCGGGAGTTGCTGAAGGTGTTGCATCTCCACTGGTCGTTCAGTCGGGGGCACGTCCACAGGTAGGCTATCCACATCAATTCCTGCAGTAAGTATCCCTACTTGTGAGCCCGAACCTGTCGCTTCTGCCATTTTACTGCTTGCCTTCTGATTCTGTGAGAATATAGAAGCATGTGTTAACATCGTAATGGACAGACTAAATCCGTTGCTGTCCCCGTTACAACATTAACATGAGGTATATGGTGAGTTAGTGGTTAGTAAGTGCACGAAGACAGTGAGTGTAGTTAACGTTTGTGTATTCCTAGGAGACTAATGCCGTTAGTAAGTGGGGTGAATTTACAAATCGGGGTCGGGGGGTTTATCACAGATCTTAGACTGCCAAATGCAGTGGATGGGCTTTGCTTTCGGTTTCGTAGAGACTCCAGAGAGCTGTGTCGGTGTCGCTGTTTGGGAATGGGGCCTTTTAGGGACCCACTTATAAGTGATTACATGCATGCTCATGGGTCTTGGTGTGTTCCTAAGTGTTGAGCACGAGGGAATACTGGTTGTACTCGTAGATGGGTTATGCTGCATAGGTTGTGGCCTTGGCGTAACTACTTGTGCCCTCAAGCAAGCCTTAGGCACCCAAATTTGTCTAGATTGTGGGCTTGCCTTCATCGACTTCTTGGGCACCCAAATAGATTTTACTTTAGCAGAAGAATTTCTGACAGACTTCTTATTAGCGTCGTGTTGTTGGTTACTAATAAGAGGCTTTGCCCGTGTAGTTGACGGTGGTGCACCCGGTCGTTCGCCTTTCCGCACCCACACCTGGTTTATTTTCTGGGACATTCTGCTGCGCAGGTACTTTTGATCTCGGACATAGGTAGTACTCGGCTTCTTCTGCCTGTGATCCGCCTTTGGTTGCTGCCTCCTTCTGACCTTTGGAAAAGAAGGGAGTTCCGTTGCATCCCTGACTCCTTTTTTGCAAATGTCATTCCTCTGCAACACAGGGTTTTGAACAAGAACAGCATGGTCATCTTCATGTGTACCCCTGGAAGGACCAGGAGTCTGTGCCTTTCCTAGTTCCTTGAGTGCTCCATTGTCTAATTCTACTGTAACTCGACTATGATTGACCCAAACCTGGAGAAGTCCACTTCTTAGGTTTAGATTGACTGCTTGGTCATAGATCCAATCCTGACCCAAGACTAGAGGTTCAGTGAGATCCTCATCTTGACACACCAGTACTTTAACTGTCATTGCCTCATCATGAATGTAAAGGGGAAGTTCCGCCTCGCCCATACAAGGGGTTTCCACTCCTCCCAATCCTATAAGATATGCTTTGACAGGATTGACAGTCAATTGTAATTCTTGGCAGTAAGACAATTTAACAGCACTAGTGGCTGCACCTGAGTCAATCAAGGCTCTTACGGTCCTTGCACTCTTTCCTTGTCCTATATCTAAGGTTACGAAAGGACGTCTATCAATTATCCTATGCGAGCTTGTTCCTGCGACTTCACACATGGCCATAGGAATTCCTTGGTCTGCATAGTCATTCCCTCCAGGCTGATCTCTACCTTGCCTTCGTAATTTCATCCTTCTGATGCGTTCTAAAGCTTCAGCTTGAGCTTCTTCTCGAACTCGCTTTTCTTCCTCTTTGCGTTTCTTAGCAGTGTTGAGTCGACTGAGCATTTCCTCCGTGAGGGGTTCTTGATACAACTTGACTCTGCATCCGCTAATATAGTTTGGGAGAACATTACCCTCTAACGTGGCTAGTTGTACTGCTCCGCTCGTGGAGATCCTATTGATGATCATAGGTCCGTAGCCTCTCTTTTCTAGCTTCCTCGCGTGTTGTTTTAGTGTATAGACTAAAACTAAATCTCCTGCTTTCAAGCCCTTATCCTTCACATGGGCATCAAAATATGCCTTTTGTCTCTTCTTGGCTGCATATATTCCTGCAGCGGCTCTCAGTCTTGTTTCCCCTAATCGTTCAAGGTCAAAGATCCTAGAGGAGAGCTCATGACCTGTCCATTCGTGCTCTTGTGCTACTTTCAATGTAGGGATCAAGAAGTCCAAAGGTAACACAGCGTTTTGACCGAATACCATCTGAAAGGGGGTGGCTTGGAGTACCGTTTTGTAGGCAACTCGGTATGCCCAAACAGCATGGTGTAGCTGTTTGTCCCAGTCAGAGCGTTTAGTGTTCACTAATTTTGTCAGCACATTGCACAAAATCTTATTAGTGCTCTCAGCTTGACCATTAGCTTGAGGGTGATAAGGGGCAGACTTCTTGTGTATTACCAAGAATTCTTGGAGTAGATTTTCAATAACTTCATTCAAGAAATGAGTGCCTCTATCACTTACAAGCTCTATAGGTAGTCCATATCTCGTGAATACATTCTCAAACAAGAATTTGGCAGTTGTTTGAGCATCGTTCTTGGTTGTAGCTTTTACCTCTACCCACTTGGTGAGATAATCTGTTGCCACAATGATGTATTCCGCATGAGAACCCTTAGCTGGGGGATTAATAGGACCTACGAAGTCTATTCCCCACTTAGAGAATGCACGTCCACCCATCATAGGTTTCAGTGGCATCTCATCTTTGCGTATAGGATACTGAGTCCTCTGACAGACATCACACCGTTTCACATAAGTAGGTGCATCCATGTGAAGGGTAGGCCACCAGAAGCCCGCAAACAATATTGCCTTGATTACCCGATCTGGTCCAAAGTGTCCTCCTGCTACACCTTGGTGAGCAGTCTCCAAGATTTTGAGATATTCACTTTCATGGACACATAACCTCAGGTAACCATCTTTACCGCGCTTATATAGATTATCACCTATGAGTGAGTAATCCAAAGCTTCTTGATCTAAGCTCCTTTTCCTAGCTAGAGTCATGTCTGGAGGGAATGTGTTTGTCCTCAGGAATGATACTAGTGGTTCGCTCCAATCTGGCACAATGGATACTTGATAAAGAGTGGCATGTTCCACTGGTGGTTTAGTGCAACAGATTGGGCATTCCTTGCACAACTTTTGGACATCAGCTTCCATAGTTGGCCAATGCACTCCGAATCTCTTTAGAGTCTGCAAAGTTCTTTGCTTTGAATGGTGTTGCTCTAACGCACCTACATGTGCTAATTGCAACCATTTAGCGTACTCATCTTCTTCTACGCAACAAGCCAAGATCCCTTGATCTGTGTGCTTGTACATGCTTCCTGCCATGATATGGTACTTTTGGGCTTTTACGATCTCTCTATTCCGTGTGTTCACCACTGGATGATTAGGCCCGAATGTCAATACTGGTACTATTGGCTTGGCCCACTGCGGCACCACTTCCAAATTAAACAAGTAAGCATCAGGAAGGTCATCTGACACTCCTTGTGGGGCTTCTCCCGATGTGAGCCTAGAGAGATGATCTGCTCTCAAGTGGGTTCTACCTTTTCTTACCACAACCTCAAAATCATATTCCATTAGCAGGAGAAACCATCTTACTAATCTTCCCGAATTGCATGGCTTGTTTACTAAGTACAACAATGCCTGATGGTCTGTAAAAAATTTAAACTTATTTGCAAGCAAATAATGTCTAAACTTTTTAACTGCATATACCATGCCTAATCCTTCTCGTTCAGTAGTGGTATAATTTCGTTCAGCCGCATTCAATTGTCTACTGGCATAGGCAATTGGAAGATCCATATTACCTTCACCAGTAGGTTGTGCGAGCACACATCCAATAGCATAATTGGATGCATCCACGTGAACATGGAATGGCTTATTCCAATCTGGTGTGGTCAAGATTGGTGCTGAACACAATCTTCGTTTAAGCTCTTGGAAGGAATTCTCACATTCATCCGTCCACTCAAAGTTTGTCAGAAGTCCGTACATGGGCTTTGCAATGACAGCATACATGTGTATAAATCGTCGATAATAACCACAATGCCCCATGAAAGCTTGCACTTCCTTGACATTCTTTGGCCTAGGTAGCTCTGCTATGGCTCTCACTTTTTCTTCATCGGTAGATATGCCATTCTTTGACACTATGTGTCCTAGAATCTTGCCTTGCCTGACCATGAAAACGCACTTTTCTGGGTTCAGGCAGACTTGGTATTCTCTACATTTGTCAAAGATTTGTCTGAGTTCAGGAATATGAGTTTGTCTAATGTTGGAATGAGCACAAAGATCATCAACATAGACTTCTAAACTCTTCCTCAGGAACTCCTTAAACACATGGCACATCAGCCTCTGGAAGGTGGCTGGTGCATTGGTAAGCCCAAATGGCATTACTCTAAAAGCAAAAATGCCCCATTCTGTGGCAAAGGCTGTCTTATGCTGATCCTCTGGAGCTATGGCTACTTGATTGTAGCCCGAAAATCCATCAAGGAAGCTGTACACTTCCTTGCCTGCCACTCTTTCTAAGAGATGCTCTGTGATGGGAAGCGGATAGTTATCTCGAATTGTGGCGGCATTAACCTTTTTCAAGTTAATGCACACACGCAGTTTGCCATTCTTCTTGGGCACCACTACGATAGGGGATACCCATTCAGTGTGCTCAATTTCATAGATAAATCCAGCTTCGACCAGTCTATCTATCTCCTCCTTGATCTTAGCAGCGTAATTATCATTATACGTATAAGGCTTTTGCTTAGAGGGTTTGGCATCTGAGGTCATGGGGATGGTGTGCGAGCATATGTCCGGGTCAACCCCTTTCAAATCCTTGTAACTCCAAGCGAATACATCTCTGTATTCTCTTAGCAAGGCAATCAATTCGTGCTCTTCTTCTTCTGTCAGGTCATGGCCTATATACGTGCATCTCTCCTCTCCTTCTTCTATGGCCACTACTATTTTCTTAGTAGTTTCTTTGTTATCATAGGCCTCTCCTGATTGTGCCTCTCGTTTAGGCATTCTTATCATGACTCTCCTGTCATCTATCTCATACTTCTTAAAATTTTCGGGGACCTCAAACAAAGATTCTTCCTCTTCTGGTGAGGCTTCTCTTTTTTTTCGTTTCTTTCCTTCTTCCTTCGGGGTCACATGTGTTGTTAATCTTACATTAGTTGTAACCTCTCCATGCCTCTGGGGTTGAAATTCTACTTCATGGAAGTATTCTTCATCTGATGCAAATGGTGGGTCCATAATGATTGACTCTAGATCGGAGTCACTTGCATCCTCAAATGCATCAGGGCTAGGTTCGCATTCTTCTAGAACTGCCTCTCCCATGATTGGCTCTATGGAGAAGACTGAAATGTCATAGCCATCCTCATCACAGTGAGGTGTCCATTGTTCTTCATTGATGGCTACGTCCATTGTTGCTAAAATTTCCGCCCAACCGTGAGGTTCAAATTCTTCGTCTGGAAAAACTACAGGTGCATAGGCTGGGTCTTGGATTGATCTATGGGTTTCTTTCGCACCTACCTCTCTGGCTTTCTCTCTCTTCTCTTCTTCTACTGCTACCTTGCACATCCATAAGTGAGTGTCTTCATGCATCCATGAGGATCCTGACCCTATGGAGCGCACCGATTCTGTATCGTCTTTGGCTCTATGGATGGGATTCCACTGGATAGGAGGGACATCTCTATGAGAATAGTCCTTGAGATTGACTTTGGTTGTAACGCCCAAGTGTTGCAAATACAAGGAGTTGGTTCCCCAATCCTGTACCACTTGCAACTGTCGCATAAATGGTCTTCCTAAAATCATCTCATAAGCATGATTTTTGCTGAAGTCACATATAGCAAAGCTATGCTCAAACTCAACACCACAAGTGGTGAGAGTTATCCCTTCCAGCAATCCTAAGGGTCTCTCAATATGACCATCGGCCATCTGCAATTTCATTCTTGTTGGCCTGAGTGCTGGCTTGCCCCGACGCTTCCATAAGGAGGTGGTGGCAATTGCAACTCCTGCACCTGAGTCCAAAATTGCCTTCGTGGTGTAGTCCTGATAGGTGATGGGAAGGTAGGTGTTCCCTTCTTCACCTTCACACATATCTCCTATCTTATCCAAGGGAATTTCCGGTACTGTCCTATGGGATCCTACCCGGGAACGAGGTTTTGCAGTTTCAGTTACTTGACTAGCTACATATTTCCGCGCGTTTGGTCTATCCTCAGACAGCTCTTCCAAAGTGAGATCGCGTTGCACCTTGGTGTTCGTTACTACCTCCGTGTTCCTCGGTATGACTGAGTCGTCGTTCCTTACCATGACTGTGGGTGCTCTCATACATGTGGACTTTGCTTCCCATGGGCCTGTGAAGTGGGGTAGCTCCTGTATGGAATTAGACTCAAAGTCCAATCTCTCGTGAGACTGAACACTCTCATGCTCCCCGTAAATAGATGGGATGTCTTGTGGGAATTGGTCGTGTGCATCGTCCACAAGTTCAAAAGGAGGGGCGACCTCGCTTTCGTTATCCCATTTGTCTTCTTGAATCTCTCGTAGGAAGTCTGGGGCAAACCGATTCATAGAAGAAGAAGTGTCTGGCTCCGTAGAATTGGGCGCATAAGCAACCTGTGAAGGAGGGCTGATTCTATTGTTGACTCTCTCCTCGTTCTCGCAAATGGCTGGAGCACAAGCTTCTTGGGGAGGATTACTTATTCTATTACTTTCCCGAGCAGGCTCATACGCTCTCTGGGAAGGAATGTGGGTTACCTGTGGAGGTACATATGCTTTCGAGGGGGGCTCCTGTGACCTTTGGGGAGGAAGATAGGCTCCTTGAGGAGGCACATGGGCTTTCTGAAGAGGCTGGCTTATCCGTTCTCTTGCCCTTTCCTTTCTTTGAGGGGTAGGTTCCTTTTCTGGCTGTGCTATTGGCCTCTCTATTCTTTCTAAGGAGGGAAAGTTGTCCGGTTTAGGGGCATCGGCCACATACACTTCTGATTGGGAATGATTCCTGTTTGTGCTTGCTTTTTCTTGGTCTTGATTTTTTTCTTCCTTGTCAGATCTTGCAATTATCCTCTCTAACTTCTCTAGGAATCCATCCAAGTGTAATTGCGTTTTGGCTGAGCCTGAGTAATTGAAAAGGCGACTGGCTTCAAACATAGTCTGAGCCAATGCGACCATTTTCGCGCACAGTTTGGTTCTTTCTATCTCTAGGTCAGCTCTAGGATAGCACTTGTCATGATCCGTAACATTTGGCCCTTCTTGGATTCTGGCCTGATATGCTTTAAGCATCATGTCTATGTCTTCAGGAGTGGGATCAGCTAATACTGATCCTGTTTGGGGTGGTGGGTGGGTGGCGTGGGCTGTCTTATAGGGTGAAGGGATGGAGGGTGATGGGGATGGTAGCGGTGGGAATGTGTGAGAGTGCGGTTGAGACGTGATCTCTATGATTTTAGCCTTGGTTTCTCGTAGACTTTCCTCAAGTTCACTCATCTTCTTTGCCCATTGCCTTTTCATGCGTTCGCGGCTATCTTTCCAAGCTCTTGTTCTCTTTTTATTTTGGCTCTCAGTATCGCTAGCATCTAGGCTCTTTTCCTGGCCTACCCCTTGGTTTTGCTGCAATGCCTGAGCCCTAGTGACTACCTGTACTGGTGCAGTGGAAGTGACGCTTCCTGAGGAGTCTACCACTAACCCAACAACGTTGATAGGGGTGATTTTTGGCATGCTATTGGGGTTCTTTGGGCAATCTCGTAAGAGATGCTCTTTTCCGCAATCTTGGCAGAAGCCTTGGATCGTCACCGACTGGGTTTGCGTAGGTGGAGGCAAGGGACAATCACGAATGAGGTGATCTCCTTGGCATCTGTAGCACGGTCCTCTAGGAAATGGTGGTCGTACTTGCCTAGGTTGAGGTCTAGGGTTGGGGTTTGTATACATGATGTTCGTGTAATCTGACTCCCAACTAGGTTCGTTCGACTCTTCACCATAGTAGGACTCTCCATGTTCTGGGGACTGCATGTAGTAAGCCTGGGGGCTATCCACATGGGTAGAATCAAAGCTATGGTCACTTGGGTCATTTTCAGAGATCAAGGATGTTACAGGGACTATAGCTCTATTCAGGTTCTCTTCTGCAGCAGTATACTTTACCGGAATCACATTAGCTGGGGCAGGGGGTTGTTGTGCTAGCACAGGCTGAGGTCTTTGTTGGGCCTGATACTGTGGTTGGTAGGTTTGTTGGGGTCTAGCATATTGTGGTGGTGGATTTTGGTTCTGGTATCTGCCTTGTTGGTAGGGTTGCCTAACTGCCTGCTTGTTGTATGGGCAGTCTTGTGCGGTGTGATTGGTGTATCTCCGTTCTATGGTGCAGTACTGGCTACTAGGGTTTACTTGGGGTTGAGCCATAATGGGACAGACGTTCGCCATATGGTCACCACCGCATGTATAGCACCTTTTCACAGGGGCAAACCTTGGGATTTGTTTGCTAGTTACACCTAGTTTCTGAGCTACTTTTTCGGCAAGTTCTTCAATTGATGTGGCTTGTGTGGAAGATTGACTAGATGCACTATCTGAATCTTTGTAAATTTTGGACAACTCTAGCTCTTCTCCTAGGTTATCTTCAATGTCAATGCACATACGTACACATTCTTCTATAGTCCTAGGGTCTTTCAGATACACATAGGATCTCAATTTTGGGCTCAACAATCCGTCAAGAAATAAGGCTACTTGTTTAGCAGATGTGGGTAGCTCCGAAATAGGGCACCTTTCAAGATATTGTCTAAATCTTCTTCCTGCAAGTCTCACAGTCTCTTGAGGGGTTTGCTTGAAGCTGTGAATCAGTGAGGAGGTGTTGTGTCTTATGCCGCTCTTAGAGAACTCTATAATGAATGCCTCTAGGAGTTGATCTATGCTCCTGAACTGGCGTTCATCTAATGGCTGAAACCACGTAAGTGCTGTGTTCCTAAGGGTTAGACCGAAGGCATTGTACTGCGTGAACAGATCCTCCACTTGTTCAGCTCTCAAGACTTGCTTGAACTCTGCCACATGATCATAGGGATCTCCTGTGCCATCAAAGTAATTCTTCATGGACTTAACTAGCTGGGTGGGTCTCAAAGTTCTTGTGTGCTCTCTAGGCCTCGGCAGAGGGAATCCATCTACATTTCTTTGGTTCCTGTGGGCTCTATGCATCTCAGGTTCTACCCTATTCGTCTCCGTTCTCGTTCTTTCTCTGCCCACTGGATTGGCAAAACTTACCTCTGGTCTATCTTTACTTCTGTCTCTTTGCATACCATGAGCCTGGGATGTTCCAGCTCCAGGGTGACCATAGGCTACATTTGATCTTGGTTGGGGGAAAATGAATTCGCCCTTCCAAGTGTAAGCATGCCTATCATTTTCTGTCACCACAAAGATCCGTTCTGAAGCATGATCTAAGTAGGTCACTCTGCCTGGGCTATCCGGATCCTTAAACTCATAGACCATGATTTTTCCTATGTCTGTTGGCTGATTAGACTTATACCTCCAAAAGGCTTCATCAGTTTCTCGATTAAGGAGCAACTCTATGCTCTTGTTGTCTTGAGGGACCCATTCAGGCGTGATAAGCCTAGTGAGAACTGATTTACCTCGAGGGGTTCTAGGTTCCGCACCCATGTTCCCTTGTTCCAGGTCCCCTAAGTCCGCTTCTGAGATTACGTTCCCAAAGTCATCTGTCCTATCAGGGTGACTAGTGACTACATATATAGTTCCTTCTTTGTCCAGGTATGCACCATTTTCAAACTTGACAGCTGGGTGCTCTAGTCCAATGGATTGATCAGGGTTTTTAATCTGGACCACAGATCTTCCTAGGCCGTCCTCATAGATGCTAGCACCTAATCGGTTGGTCCTAAGGTACTCCAGCTGCGTTTTGTAAGGGCCTTCTACCCTGTACAGGTAAGGCACTCCTGAACTTCCCGTAGGTTTGTCCATGCCTTGAGACATTTCTGACTCACTGGTCTCAGAGCTAGGGTAGTATGAGTGGTGGCTCAACTGTTGGGCCCAAGACCTTGCAGTGTGATTGACACTAGCCTCTGAAGACCTAAGGCTTTGTCTTTCCCTTGCTAAATGTCGTCCTGATCTAAGGTTCATATGCCTAACTGATTAGCCCAATTTTTTTCAGAGTACAACCTCGTTGCCGATTAATTGGTACCAGTCACTTGATTCTTTTTAGTTATTCCTCGTGTTTAAAGTCTTGTCTGCTATTACGTTGTCAGGAATACTTGAATGTTCTTCGTACTTTCAGGTTGATCGTTCCACGTTAGGTTCTTTCCTTTATGTTGTCGACAGTACAGAGATTAAGTTTTTATCTTGAACTTGAGTTTTTAGGTAGTCTTCAACTTGATAGTGGCCTATCGTCGTCCTGACTTACTCCTACTTCTAATCGTTCTTAGCCTAAGCTAGGAATTGACGAAGAGGAGTTGAGAATATTCTGACCTTTCTTGCCGAACCTTGCTCTCTAGTGCTCGAGAAGTTGATTCTCAAGCGTGCGCAACACCCTTGCTTGGATACTCTCAATTGCTTCTCAATAGGCCTGCATAAATCCCAAGATTAGCTCCAAGTAGACCTTTCAATTGACAGACAATTTATTTCAGACACTTTTTTAATGACCCTTGTTCCCCCTTTTGCATTGTTAGAAATTTACTTTAGAGCTCCCTTGGTGTTCCTACCCCTCAGTGTGTCAACTTCCAAATATCCTATCTGAAAATCAACGCGTTATTCTTATAAAAAACAGTTGAGGGCGTGTAGTATATGTCACGAGCTTTCCGACAAGCCCTAGAGCTCAGAAAATGGATTTCGTATGAAAAAGTTATGACCGTTCAGGGTTTAGGGGGTTAACTAGACAAACAGAACCTTTCGGGGGTTTTAATGCATTTTTTAAGGCCTTTGTAAGTAGATGAGTACATGAAAGTGCAAATATGCCCAAAATTTAGCCTAAATTTCCAAGAATTCACTCCTTAATTTTTTGCCGAAAATGCCTGTCTATCGCGATAGACGGTGTCTGTCGCGATAGACACAATCTATCGTGGGGGCTGTCTGTCGCGATAGACGGTGTCTGTCGCGATAGACAGTGTCTATCGTGGATTTCTGTCTGTCGCGATAGACGGTGTCTGTCGCGATAGATGGTATCTATCGTGGATTTCTGTCTGTCGCGATAGACGGTGTCTGTCGCGATAGACGGTGTCTATCGTGGATTTCTGTCTGTCGCGATAGACGGTGTCTGTCGCGATAGACGGTATCTGTCGCGGATTTCTGTCTGTCGCGATAGACGGTGTCTGTCGCGATAGACGGTGTCTGTCGCGGATTTCTGTCTGTCGCGATAGACGGTGTCTGTCGCGATAGACGGTGTCTGTCGCGGATTTCTGTCTGTCGCGATAGACGGTGTCTGTCGCGGATTTCTGTCTGTCGCGATAGACGGTGTCTGTCGCGATAGACGGTGTCTGTCGCGGATTTCTGTCTGTCGCGATAGACGGTGTCTATCGCGATAGACGCTATCTGTCGTGAAATTCTGTCTGTCGCGATAGACGGTGTCTGTCGCGATAGACAGTGTCTGTCGCGATAGACGGTGTCTGTCGCGATAGACAGAAAAAACGCAAATTTTTGAAAAACTTCTAGTGATCTAGAATGCCCTCAAGGTGTAGGTTACAGTGCTACTCATGCATTCACAAAATGTTAAGATTTTCTGTCTGTCGCGATAGACAGAGATCGTCGTCTCGGGAACTGTGCAGAGCCTGTCGTACCTGCGCACACTGCTGGGGATGATGGTACAGCAAAAAACCTGCAAAATAGCTCAAGAAACATGCAAAAACAGCGCATGCAAATTCGCTCTCTCGCTCTCTCTCACAAGTGAAATGAGGGAAATGAGGTGGAGATGGGGATATAGTCAAAAACTGAAATTTTTGCGATGATGGAGATGGAGGTGGGAGATGGGAATGATGATGATGGTGATGAAGATGGTGAAGAAAGTAAAAGAAATTCGATGAGAGTGAAGAAAATACCTACCACTCCAACGCGTCAACTCTACGTCTTACCATCACACGCTCGTCCTCAAAGCTCGATCCCCGGCAACGGCGCCAAAATTTGGTGTAGCTCCATGATGAGTAGCACCTCCTTTAATGTCAATCCGGGAAGACGTGAGGATGGTATGAAGACCTCGAGCAAGTGGCGACACAAGTGAGTGAGTGAGAAGCACACAAGCATGCACACACATACACACACACGTGCGCACACACGGCAAGACAAAGAGAGAGAATCAATGGAGTGCTTTAGATTACTTTCACAAGCTCTTACAAGTTCGTTTCAATTACAATCTAACCTCCCAAAAATGAGCTCTCTAGCTCTTTTTATAGTTTTTGACTAGCTTTTGGCCCTGTCCAGATCTAGTGTCCGGCCTAGTTAAAAATTAGGTTCCAGGGCTTATTTGATGGCTCAAACAAAGTCTAAAAATTATGAAAATTGGTACGATGGTACTTCTAATACTCCTCAAGCTCGAGGACTCCTCGGCTTGCACAAAATGGAGTCTAATCTACCAAAAACGGAATTTACAATGTTTGTGTAGTGATTAAAATCACTTGAGTTGTACATAATCTAAGGGAAAAAATGATCTGGCCTTGTTGCCGTATTGTGCATGATTCCTCTGTTGCTTTGTGTGCCAACAGCGATACACCAATCACACCGCACAAGATTGCCCATACAACAAGCAGGCAGTTAGGCAACCCTACCCTCAGCCCTACCAACAAGGCAGATACCAGAACCAGTACCCTCCACAGCCATATGGCAGGCCACAGCAACCCTATCAGCAACCATATCAGGCCCAACAGAGACCCCAACCGGTGCTAGCTCAACAGCCTCCAAACCCCGCTAACGTGATCCCGGTAAAGTATACTGCCGTAGAAGAGAACATGAATAGAGCCTTAGTCCCGGTAACATCCTTGCTTTCTGAAAATGACCTCAGTGACCATAGCTTTGATTCTACACATGTTGATAGTCCCCAGGCGTACTACATGCAGTCTCCAGAACATGGTGAGTCCTACTATAGTGAAGAGCCAAATGAAATAAGTTGGGAGTCGGATTACACGAATGTCATGTATGCAAACCCCAACCCTAGGCCTCAACCTAGGCAAGTAAGACCTCCATTTCCAAGAGGACCGTGCTACAGATGCCAAGGAGATCACTTCATTCGTGATTGTCCCTTACCTCCACCTACACAAACTCAGTCCGTGACGATCCAAGGCTTTTGCCAAGATTGTGGAAAAGAGCATCTTTTACGAGATTGCCCAAAGAACCCCAATAATATGCCAAAAATCACTCCTATCAATGTGATTGGATTGGTTGTAGATTCCTCAGGAAGTGTCACTTCCACTGCACTAGTAAAGGTAGTCACTAGAGCTCAGGCATTGCAGCAAAACCAAGAGGCAAGCCAAGAAAAGGGCCCAGAGGCTAGTGAAACCGAGAGTGTGACAAAGAAAAGGACTAGAGCTTGGAAAGATAGTCAGGAGAGAATGAAAAGGCAATGGGCAAAAAAGATGAGTGAACTCGAGGAAAGCGTAAGAGAAACAAGAGCCAGAATAACCGAACTCACAACTCAAACTTCCTCTCACACTACTCCACCACCACCACTCCCATCTCTATCCAACCCACCACCTTCCCCACCGCCTCATCAAATCACACCACCCCCTAGAGTAGGATCAGTCCTAGCTGATCCCACTCCCGAAGACCTAAACATGATGCTTAAAGCATATCAGGCCAGAATCCAAGAAGGGCCAACCATAACTGATCATGAAAAGTGCTACCCTAGAGCCGAGCTAGAGCTTGAACGAACCAAAATTTGTGCTAAGATGGTGGAATTGGCTCAAGCCATGTTCGAAGCTAGCCGCCTCTTTAACATCTCTAGCTCCGCTAAGATGCAGTTACATTTTGATGGACTGCTAGAAAGAATAGAGAGGCTAATTGCACAATCAGAAAAGGAACCTACCCCTCAAAGAAAGGAAAGGGGAAGAGAACGGATAAGCCAGCCTCTTCAGGAAGCCCATGTGCCTCCTCAAGAAGCTTATCTTCCCCCCCAAAAGGCAGATGAGCCTCCCTTGAAAGCTTACGTACCTCCTTAGGTTGCCTACATTCCTTCTCAGGGAGCGTATGAGCCTGATCGGAAGAGTAATAGAATAAGTAATCCTCCCCAGGAAGCTTGTGCTCCAGCCATCTATGAGAACAAGGAGAGAGCCAACGATAGAATAAGCCCTCCTTCCCAGGTTGCGTATGTGCCTAATTCTACGGAGCCAAACACTTCTTCTTCTATGAATCGGTTTGCACCAGACTTCCTATGAGAGATTCAAGAAGACAAATGGGATAACGAAAGTGAAGTCGCCCCTCCCTTTGAACTAGTGGATGATGCACACGACCAATTCCCACAAGACATCCCATCTATTTACGGGGAACATGAGAGTACCCAATCTCACGAGAGATTGGACTTTGAATCTAATTCCATACAAGAGTTACCCCACTTCACAGGCCCATGGGAAGCAAAGTCCACGTGTATGAGAGCACCCACAGTCATGGTGAGGAACGACGACTCAGTCATACCAAGGAACACAGAGGTAGTAAAGAACACTAATGTGCAGTGTAATCTCAAGTTAGAAGAGCTACTCAAGGTTAGACCTGAATTATGGAAACATGTAGCCAAACAAGTACCAGAGATAGCAAAACCTCGTTCCCAGGTAGGATCCCATAGGACAGTGCCAGAAATTCCCTTGGATAAGATAGGAGATATGTGTGAAGGTGAAGAAGGGAACACCTATCTTCCCATCACCTACCAGGAGTACACCACCAAGGCAATTTTGGACTCAGGTGCAGGAGTTGCAATTGCCACTACTTCCCTATGGAAGCGTTGGGGCAAGCCGGCACTCAGGCCAACGAGAATGAAATTGCAGATGGCCGATGGTCACATAGAGAGACCCCTAGGATTGCTAGAAGGAATAACTCTCACCACTTGTGGTGTCAAGTTTGAGCATACATTTGCCATATGTGACTTTAGCAAAAATCATGCCTATGAGATGATTTTGGGAAGACCATTTATGCGACAGTTGCAAGTGGTACAGGATTGGGGAACCAACTCCTTGTATTTGCAACACTTGGGTGTTACGACCAAAGTCAATCTCAAGGATTATTCTCATCGAGATGTCCCTCCTATCCAATGGAATCCCATCCATAGAGCCAAAGATGGTACAGAATCGGTGCATTCCATAGGGTCTGGATCCTCATGGATGCATGAAGATACTCACTTATGGATGTGCAAGGTAGCAGTAGAAGAAGAGAAGAGAGAGAAAGCCAGAGAGGTAGGTGCGAAAGAAACCCATAGATCAATCCAAGACCCAGCCTATGCACCTGTAGTTTTTCCAGACGAAGAATTTGAGCCTCACGGTTGGGCAGAAATTTTAGCAACAATGGACGTAGCCATCAATGAAGAACAATGGACACCTCACTGTGATGAGGATGGCTATGACATTTCAGTTTTCTCCATAGAGCCAATCTTGGGAGAGGCAGTTCTTGAAGAGTGCGAACCTAGTCCTGATGCATTTGAGGATGCAAGTGACTCCGATCTCGAGTCAATCATTATGGACCCACCATTTGCATCAGATGAGGAATACTTCCATGGAGTAGAATTTCAACCCCAGAGGCATGGAGAGCTTACAAATGATGTAAGATTAGCAACACATGTGACCCCGAAGGAAGAAGGAAAGAAACGAAAGAAGAGAGAAGCCTCACCAAAAGAGGAAGAATCTTTGTTTGAGGTCCCAGAAAATTTTAAGAAGTATGAGATAGATGACAGGAAAGTCATGATAAGAATGCCTAAACGAGAGGCACAATCAAGAGAGGCCTATGATAACAAAGAAACTACCAAGAAAATCGTAGTGGCCCTAGAAGAAGGAGAGGAGAGATGCACGTATATAGGCCATGACTTGACAGAAGAAGAAGAGCACGAATTGATTGCCTTGCTAAGAGAATACAGAGATGTATTTGCTTGGAGTTACAAGGATTTGAAAGGTGTTGACCCGGACATATGCTCACACACCATTCCCATGACTTCAGATGCTAAACCCTCTAAGCAAAAGCCCTATACATATAACGATAATTACGCTGCTAAGATCAAAGAAGAGATAGATAGACTGGTTGAAGCTGGATTTATCTATGAAATTGAGCACACTGAATGGGTATCCCCCATCGTAGTGGTGCCCAAGAAGAATTGCAAACTGCGCGTGTGCATTAACTTAAAGAAGGTTAATGCAGCCACTATTCGAGATAACTATCCGCTTCCCATCACAGAACATCTCTTGGAAAGAGTGGCAGGCAAGGAAGTGTACAGCTTCCTTGATGGATTTTCGGGCTACAATCAAGTAGCCATAGCCCCAGAGGATCAGCATAAGACAGCCTTTGCCACAGAATGGGGCATTTTTGCTTTTAGAGTGATGCCATTTGGGCTTACCAATGCACCAGCTACCTTCCAGAGGCTGATGTGCCATGTGTTTAAGGAGTTCCTGAGGAAGAGTTTAGAAGTCTACGTTGATGATCTTTGTGCTCATTCCAACATTAGACAGACCCATATTCCTGAACTCAGACAAATCTTTGACAAATGTAGAGAATATCAAGTCTGCCTGAACCTAGAAAATTGCGTTTTTATGGTCAGGCAAGGCAAGATTCTAGGACACATAGTGTCAAAGAATGGCATATCTACCGACGAAGAAAAAGTGAGAGCCATAGCAGAGCTACCTAGGCCAAAGAATGTCAAGGAAGTACAAGCTTTCATGGGGCACTGTGGTTATTACCGACGATTTATACACATGTATGCTGTCATTGCAAAGCCCATGTACGGACTTCTGACAAACTTTGAGTGGACGGATGAATGTGAGAATTCCTTCCAAGAGCTTAAACGAAGATTATGTTCAACACCAATCTTGACCACACCAGATTGGAATAAGCCATTCCATGTTCACGTGGATGCATCCAATTATGCCATTGGATGTGTACTTGCACAACCTACTGGTGAAGGTAATATGGATCTTCCAATTGCCTATGCCAGTAGACAGTTGAATGCAGCTGAACGGAATTACACCACTACAGAGCGAGAAGGATTAGGCATGGTATATGCAGTTAAGAAATTTAGACACTATTTGCTGGCAAATAAGTTTAAATATTTTACGGATCATCAAGCATTGCTATACCTCGTAAACAAGCCTTGCAATACAGGAAGATTAGTGAGATGGTTTCTCTTGCTAATGGAATATGATTTTGAGGTTGTGGTAAGGAAAGGGAGGACTCACTTGAGAGCAGATCACCTCTCTAGGCTCACATCAGGAGAAGCCCCACAAGGAGTGTCAGATGACCTTCCTGATGCTTACTTGTTTAATTTGGAAGTTGTACCGCAGTGGGCTAAGCCATTGGTGCCAGTATTGACGTACGGGCCCAACCATCCAGTGGTAAACACACGAAATAGAGAGGTTGTAAAAGCCCAAAAGTACCACATCATGGCCGGAAGTATGTACAAGCACACAGATCAAGGGATCTTGGCTTGCTGCGTGGAAGAGGATGAGTACGCTAAGTGGTTGCAACTAGCACATGTAGGTGCACTAGAGCAACACCATTCAAAGCAACGAACTTTACAGACTCTAAAGAGATTCGGAGTGCATTGGCCAACTATGGAAGCTGATGTCCAAAAGTTGTGCAAGGAATGCCCAATCTGTTGCACTAAACCACCAGTGGAACACGCCACTCTGTATCAAGTATCCATTGTGCCAGATTGGAGTGAACCTCTAGTATCATTCTTGCGGACAAACACATTCCCTCCAGACATGACTCTAGCTAGGAAAAGGAGTTTAGAACAAGAAGCCCTGGAGTACTCACTCATTGGTGATAATCTATACAAACGTGGTAAAGATGGTTACCTGAGACTATGTGTCCACGAAAGTGAATATCTGAAGATCTTAGAAACCGCTCACCAAGGTGTAGCAGGAGGACATTTTGGACCGGATCGGGTGATCAAGGCAATACTATTTGCGGGCTTTTGGTGGCCTACCCTTCACATGGATGCACATACCTATGTGAAACGGTGTGATGTCTGTCAGAGGACTCAGTATCCTATACGCAAAGATGAGATGCCACTGAAACCTATGATGAGTGGACGTGCATTCTCTAAGTGGGGAATAGACTTCGTAGGTCCTATTAATCCCCCAGCTAAGGGTTCTCATGCGGAATACATCATTGTTGCAACAGACTATCTAACTAAGTGGGTAGAGGTAAAGGCTACGACAAAGAACGATGCTCAAACAACTGCTAATTCTTGTTTGAGAATGTATTCACGAGATATGGGCTACCTATAGAGCTTGTAAGTGATAGAGGTACTCATTTCTTGAACGAAGTGATTGAAAATCTACTCCAAGAATTCTTGGTGATACACAAGAAGTCTGCCCCCTATCACCCCCAAGCTAATGGACAAGCTGAGAGCACTAATAAGATCTTATGTAATGTACTGACGAAATTAGTGAACACTAAACACTCTGATTGGGACAAACAGCTACACCATGCTGTTTGGGCATACCGAGTTGCCTACAAAACGGTACTCCAAGCCATCCCCTTTCAGATGGTATTTGGCCAAAACGCTGTGCTACCCTTGGACTTCTTGATCCCTACATTGAGAGTAGCACAAGAGTACGAATGGACAGGTCATGAGCTCTCCTCTAGGATCTTTGACCTTGAACGATTAGGAGAAACAAGACTGAGAGCCGCCGCAGGAATATATGCAGCCAAGAAGAGACAGAAAGCATACTTCGATGCCCATGTGAAGGACAAAGGTTTGAAAGCAGGAGATCTAGTTTTAGTCTATACACTGAAACAACACGCAAGGAAGCTAGAAAAGAGAGGCTACGGACCTATGATCATCAACAGGATCTCCACGAGTGGAGCGGTACAATTGGCCACATTAGAGGGTGATGTTCCCCCTAACTATATTAGTGGTTGCAGAGTCAAGTTGTATAAAGAACCCCTCACGGAGGAAATGCTTAACCGACTCAACACTGCTAAGAAACGCAAAGAGGAAGAAAAGCGAATTAGAGAAGAAGCTCAAGCAGAAGCTTTAGAACGCATCAGAAGAATGAAATTACGAAGGCAAGGTAGAGATCAGCCTAGAACAAATGACTATGCAGATCAAGGATATCATATGGCAATGTGTGCAGCCGCGGGAACATGCTCACATAGGATAACTGATCGACGTCCTTTCGTAACTTTAGATATAGGACAGGGAAAGAGTGCAAGGACCATAAGAGCCTTGATTGACTCAGGTGCAGCCACTAGTGCTGTTAGAATGTCTTACTGTCAAGAGTTGCAGTTAACTGTCAATCCTGTGGAAGCATATCTCATAGGATTGGGAGGCATGGAAACCCCTTGCATGGGCGAGGTGGAACTTCCTCTCTACATTCATGATGAGGCAATGACAGTTAAAGTACTAGTGTGTCTGGACGAGGATCTCACTGAACCTCTTGTTTTGGGTCAAGACTGGATCTATGACCAAGCAGTCAACTTAAACCTAAGAAGTGGACTCCTTCAGGTTTGGGTCAATCATAGTCGAATTACCGTAGAATTGGGTAATGGAGCACTCAAGGAACTAGGAAAGGCACAGACTCCTGGTCCTTCCAGGGGTACACATGAAGATGACCATGCTGTTCTTGTCCAAAACTATGTGTTGCAGAGGAATGATATTCGCAAAAAAGGAGTCAGTGATGCAACGGAACTCCCTTCTTTTCCAAAGGCTACAAGGAGGCAGCAACGAAAGGTGGATCCGAGACAGAAGAAGCAGGGTACTTCCTATGCCAGAAATCAAAAGTACCTGTGCAGCAGAATGTCCCAGAAAGTAAACCAAGTGTGGGTGCGGAAAGGCGAACAACCGGTTGCACTCACGACAACCACACGGGCAAAACCTCTTACTAGCAACCAACAACACGAAACCAATAAGAAGTCTTTCAGAAATTCTTCTGCTAGAGTGACATCTATTTGGGTGCCCAAGAAGTCGATGAAGGCTAGCCCACAATCAAGACAAATTTGGGTGCCTAAGGCTTGCTTGAGGGCACAAGTAGCTAGGCCGAGGCCACAACCTAAACAGTATAACCCAGCTACGCATACTGCCAGTATTCACTCGTTCTCATCACGCAGGAACACACCAAGGCCCATGAGCATGCATGTAATCAATTGTAAATGGGTCCCTAAAAGGCCTCATTTTCAAACCGCAACACCTAGAAAGCTCTCTAGTGTCTCTACGAAACCGAAAGCAAAGCCCATCCACTGCATTTGGCAGCCTAAGACCTGTAATAAACCCCCGACCCCAATTTGTAAATTCATCCCCACTTACTAACTTCATTAGTCGCCTAGGACTACCCAAGCATTAACTACACACACGTGCACCGAACACTTACTAACCCATTATTCGCTCCCGACCCTCATGTTAATATTGTGATGGGAACAACAACGGTCCTCCCTGGTCCTGTACAATATTAACACATGTTTGTATATTCTCATAGAGACAGACAGCAAGAAGTAAAATGGCAGATACAGTAGGAACTAGCTCCCAGGCAGGCACCAGCCCACAAGTGGTGGACATCGAAAGCCTTCCAGTCGAGGAAGAATTAAAGGAAAGACCAGCGGCATTACGGGCATTGCACGCCATACCAATTCAGAATCCTCCGCAGGGTCACACAATGCCGGTGGGCAAAACCTCACATTGGTTCAGTGACGTTGCTGGACCTCTGGGTGAAGGCACATATATGTGGGAGTCCGAGGTCGAATTCAATGGACGATGGGGCAGATACCATTTCTTTACCAGGGAGTTTGAAAGGCTACAGAATAACGAAGGACTGAAGCCGATCTGGAAGAAGGCTGGGCTTTATGACTACTTCAAGTCCCAACTACCAAAGCCAGATTTCCTAAGATGCTCATATCTAATTAGTACCCTCACCCCCAGCAAAGACAAGAAAGGATACAGCTCCTTTGTGCTCCCATCACTCACAAGGGGCAACGAGCTGAAGCGTTTCCGCTTGACTATCAACCTGGTAAGAGAAGCACTCGACATGCCGGGTATGCACATTCCAACAGAGAAAGAGACAATGGTTCCAGACAACATGAAGAACAGGAATCTGACGAAGCTGAAGGACATGGTTGCAATGACACCCACGATCGCCATCCACTTACGTATGGTCATGCAACATTTCGCCTTCCCCGCGCAGGAGAGGTTCACAATGCCTCCCAAAAAGATCTGGTTTAGCCTCTACCTGGCGGATGCTTTTGAGTTGACCATCAATATGCCCCATTGGATTATCGACCAGATTCATATGGCTCATCAGAGATGGTATAAGAAGCAAAAATCTGTGTTGTATGGTTGCTGTGCACTCACAAGAATTGTATACAGATGTCTCGCATATGATGTACCGGTGCAGAGGGCTCTGATCTGGTCCAGAGCACAGGAATTTCAACGCAGATTGTCAGCTGTAGGGCCTCCCTCAAAGAAGATGAGAGGCGCCGTCCAGATGCCTTGTGCGCAAGCTCGCGGTGCAACCCTGACGCCTGAGACAACCCCAAGACTCCCCCGACGAGTGCAACCATTTACTATCAGGTTACCCAGGCACAGCACAGATGGCCCTAATCTGGTGTTTCCACCAGTACCGATTGATTTGGAATTCCCGCATGGGTTCACTCTGGAGGATCTAACGGACGAAGAAGTTGCAAGAATCATCGAAGCTGTAAATGCAGAAGTTGAAGAAGAGCAAGCCAGTGGACAGCAAACTGCCCCAGACCAAGCACAGCCCAGCCAACCGGACGTAGTCAACGTGGACGATGAAGAAGAAGCTCATGGGGAGACACAGGGTGGACAATCAGAAGCAGAAGAACAAGAGTATGATCAAGAAGCCCTACAAGTACTGGAAGGTGCCCCTGCCTACACTAGCGCGTTAAAGAAGCTTTACGATACAATGAACCGAGTTCAAGAGCAACACAGGCTCTCATTAGCTGCAGGTAAAGCTCTCATGAACCAGATTCTGGAGGAGGAAGGGGTGGACGAGCAATACCGTGCCACCTTGGAAATGATATCAGATGCTTTGGGAGTACCGGAAACAGTGCATACCGCACTAGCGCAATCACGAAAGACAGAGAGAAGATATGGAGGACGCCCCCCACGAACAGGAAAACGAATGAATGTATTAGGTTCAGGACCACAAGGCACCCCCACAACCACTGGCACAGCACACACAGTTCACGACACCGAGGAAGCCCACACATCGAGTGCACCCCCATCACCTCCCTTGCCACCCTCTCCCCCACATCCACCTCACTCACCTCCCTCTACCATTGTAACCTCCACTGTCACCACCTCTGAAACCACTACACACACCAACACACAAACCATCAGCCAACCCCCACACTCTACTTCCACTGAAAACACGAGTCTAACTACAGCCACGGTACACCTCACTACCCCGAGCACACTTCCTAGAAGTTCACAATTACACACACCTCTATACACGTTCACAACCCTCACCGCTACCACAATCCCCATGTTCACAGTCACTCCCACCACGGTCCCCACTTTCATGGAGGTGTCACCCACCTCTGCACCTCTCCCATCCCCCATGTACCCACAATCTCCCATTCCCCCACCTCCCCCCTCACCCGTCCCCAGTACTGCATCCACAATCCCCTTTCCCTTTCCCTACCCCTCTGCATTCAACACTATTCCTCTCAGTAACTTATTTAATAATATGCATCAATGCATGGCCCAACTTCAGCAACACTACCAACACCTGGACAACCAACATACAATGCTCTTCCGAAGTCACGAAGATCTCCAAGCACGATGTAGGGATCTTGAAGAGCAAAAGCAGCTACTAGAACAGCAGCACGTGACATTACAGGAGCAATACGCACAATTAGAAGCCAACCCACCCCAAGCAGATGATGAAGAACGACGACATATGGACGAGCTGCTACATTCTCAGATCACGGAAAACCTGAAACTTCGACGGAACTTGGGCCTCCTCCGCAAGCATATGTCGACTGCGTTAGAGGAGAATAAAAGATTACAGAAACAGAACGAAGAAAACCTGGAGGCGGCCATGGAGGGCTCCCCACAGGAGATTGACCCAGAACGATTCAAGGCAATTCCCTCGGAGAATATGCAGGTGGTGTTAGAAACTCATGCCGATCTAATGGAGGCCCATGCCGCTTTAGAAAAAGAGAGAGATGAGTTACGAAGACAGTTGGCCACACGGCAGACAGAACCGAGCCAGAGCATAACCGCAGAAGAAACAGCCGAAGAAGTCACTAAACTCCGGGCCGAACTTGAGGAATTACGTAGCAAGGTCATGCAATATGAGCGTCAGCCCTCCCCTCTGGTAGAGCCCGAGCCTGACGATCTGGTGCCAATTGAAGTAGAAGAAACATTCGAGGATCCCTATGTACCAATGCCAACACCCGGCGGTAAGCGCACAGAACAGGGCATGGACACAATTGAGATCGAGGCACCGGAATGGATGCAAAAGTTAGAGAAAGTAGCCACGACGCATGATGACAGGGTGGCAGTCCAAATCGCATTGATGTCAAAATTGGAAGAGGTGGTAATAAAATCTGATTATTTTTCAGAATCTTTCACACCATAGGTGGATCGGCCCATCGGATGATCTGTATGTACCTTTTTGCGTGCTAATGGCGGATTATAATGCGGAGATCAAGCGCCACACCTCAAGGGAACCCACCTCTGCCACCCAATTTGCACCCGATGACATCCCAGAAAGTGCCAAGCAAGGACATATTCGCCAACCAACGTGGAGAATTCGGCTGCTCAAAACCTACCCGGAAATGGTAAGAACATGGAACAACATGCCATTGTACATCAAATATAATCCATGTTATTGCCCTGTGTTTCGAAGGAGATCCTGGCCGGAGTACACACATACAGTGCTGACGATCAAAGGATGTGAGAAGTGGTTAAATTACGTGTACTTCGCACCCCCTAAGGGCGCACCTACAATTGGATATATGATTTCAACGATTCGGCATTGGGGGGTCCGTTTCAAGAATGTTCCTGATATCATGACTCAGATGTGCCTGAAAATTTTCGAACTTATGCTGGTCACCTTCAGGACCTTCAAAAATGTCAAGGAACCGCATCTCTCAGCACTAGGATTTAATGAAGGGAACCAGGACCTTGTATACGACATGAGCACAACTCCATCGATCAATGTTGTGTATGCATGGCACGCTCGCATCAAATATCTACCGGCGTGCTTCAAACAAACGTTCGAAGAGATGTTTGTCACGGGATTCTGGGAATATCACTCCGAGATATTCATTCCCAGACCATCCCATCTCTTGCAGTTGTTTGCAGTGGAACAAGCTCTCCACTCCGAAAAGCTACGCATGCCACATCTAGAGGTTCCTGGACCGGTAGACTGGGATGCTCTTCTGACAGACTTGGCCAAAGGGTTGCGAATTGCTGAACATCATTTAGCGCAGGACGTCGTCGAGTACTACATCCAGAAACCCTCTCAACAAGGGTCTGTCAGGAACGACAGACGCGAGAGAGGGGGGGGTGTTAGCAGTGGACAAGGGAGAGAAGGCACAAGCAGACAAGGGAGTCAACGAAGATCTGGCAAGTAGGCCAACAATTTTCTTCAGAAAGAAGCACTTATGAACATTCACGCAGATTTAGCACTAAGGCAACCTTAATTTTTCAAAACCTCTACACCAATTAAAAGTGATTCTCATCACTAAGCACCATTGTAAATATCATTTCATCTTTTTGTAGCTCCATTTTGTGCAAGCCAAGGAGTCCTTGAGCTTGAGGAGCATTAGAAGTATCTACCTGCCAATTTTCGTAATTTTTGGATCTCGTTTGAGCCCCCAAATAAGCCCTGGAACCTAATTTTTAACTAGGCCGGACACTAGGTCTGAACAGGGCCAAAGCTAGTCAAAAACTATAAAAGGAGCTAGAGAGCTCATTTTTGAGGTAGATTGTAATTGAAACGAACTTGTAAGAGCATTTTGAAAGTAATTGAAGAACTCCATTGATTCGCACTCTTTGTCTTACCGTGTGTGCGTGTGTGTGTATGTGTGTGCATGTTTGTGTGCTTCTCACTCACGCACTTGCACCGCCACTTGCTCGAGGTCTTCATACCATCCTCACGTCTTCCCGGATTGACATTAAAGGAGGTGCTACTCATCACTGAGCTACAATAACCTATCAATTCTTTGCTCATAAGTTGAGCTTCCATCCTCATTGACCATGCTGGATAGTTCTCCCTATCCAATTTCTCTATATGAAGAGAATCTCCCATTCTTTCTTCACATGTGTATTAAAACCTTCAAGCTTTATGAGGAATAAGGTTACCTTTGCTTGGAATGAAGTTCCTTTTGTCTTCCTTGATATCTTCTAGCCTCCTTTTCAAGCTTTTCTTTTAAGCTTTCACCCTTTGTATCTTCAAATGTTGAATTCTTTATAAGTGCAGCAGTCAGGGTCCATCTTTCTTCAATTTTGATGCTTCTTGCTCTAATACCACTGATGGAGAGTGTTAATATCCAAAAGAACAAGTTATTCTTGAAGTTAGAGCACCTCTATATCAAGAATAACTTAAAACCTTCACCAATTTGGAGGATCAATACTCAATTTTTAAAATCTTGAACAAACTGTGAAGAAGGTGACTACACAGAAAGTCTACTACACATAACTCACTCATTGACTTATCAAATGTGTAAAGTTTTTTATAAAACTTTGCAAAACGTGTTGCCTATAATTTTTGCACCTCCTTCAAGTTAAATCATTAAAAAAAAACTCAGTAGATCTTGAGAAATAATCTTAACAAGTCACCTATGTCTAAAACTATAGTTATTTATAGTCGACTTTGACACCTGCAAGTTCTAAAGCTTGGTTCTCCCAAATTAGAACTGCTTTAATCAAATGCTTTTAGGCATTGATAACTTACCTTCCAACTTAAAGAATGAGTGCTTGCTTGCTCAAAACCTTACACTATGGAAGGATAACTGACCAAAACATTAGTATTGAATTTTTGCACTTCCTGCAACTTCACTTCTTTACATTTACACATGTAAATGTTCCTACACTCAATTTGTCAGTATATGATCAATGTCTACCCCTCATGATTGTATGCACATTTTGTAAGGCCCTTGTTATGAGGAGAAGCTAAGCGTGCATTACCCAATTGATGGGAATCCCAACTTGCATGTTGGATGAAGGTCATATTGGACCATGTAAGGGGTCCGGGAGCAGCACCCCCGGTGCGACGATAAAGGGAATATTCCATAGAATATTCCCTATCGGAGGCAAAAATCATTTATATTTGTTAGGTCTGTCAACGGGTCTAAGTCGTGTATGGCAATGATGCGGGCGGTGGTTGCCCATGCTCTACCGCCCATGTATAGCCGTCCACGGAAGGCCACCCATGATCTTAAATATACATGACTTCTGCACTACCTGAGACATCAAGTTGAGGCAGCATACCTCTACCTCGTATCTTCTTATCTAGAGTTGTCTAGATCACCATTTAAGCTCTACCTTGAGAGCGCACGGGTGGACAATGCCATCATCTTTGTACTTACTGCTAGTAGAAAATTGTTGAGATTCTCCTATATCTGTTATCTTCTCTGCTATTGCTCCTGTGTTATATTGTGTACTACTAGCCTACTATATTGTGTATCACTATTTTAGCCTACTAGCAGACTAGAATATCAGTAGATTATTCAAGTGATTACATGATGGCTTCATCATCGAACACTGGTCTTGGTGCTTCAGCTAATGTAGATGCTGCACCTATTCAAATTCGTCCACCTGCATTCACTGAAGGGAAGCTGGATGAAACCAACTATACACTTGGAAGTTCAAAATTTCTACAATTTCGGACTCCTATGAATTACTTGACACTATCATGGGACCAATGGGATTGGATCCAGAGCCTATACTAGTTGAAGATCCAGCAAACTCAAGATTGATGACTCAACCAGATCCACATCTTCTATGAGCTTGGAAGAGGCAGAATGTTGATGCATTATGTGCGATTGTCACTAGTATAAGTGATTATGTGCTTACTTTAGTTCAACATACTACTAAAGCACATGACGCTTGGGGCATATTGGCTCATCAATATGAGATCAAGAACCATACTAGGATACATTATTTAGAAAATCAGTTGGCAAATGAAAAGCATTCTGATTTTGAAAGGGCTGAAGATTTTATCAAACGGATAAAGCATCTTCAAGATCAATTGGCTGCAGTTGGTGTTGTTATAACACCAGAAGAGCTGGCTTGAAGATGTGTACGTGTTTTTCTAGCAAAGTATGATGGATTAGTAATAGCCCTTAACACTCAGGTAAGACCAACTCCTTTTACATTTGAAGAGTTTTGTGCGATGCTTTTAGAAGAAGAGATACGGCTGAAGAATCAGAAAAGTACAAGTGATGCTGCATTCTCAGCAAATGCAAAAGTTAAAGGCTCTTCTGAAGGATCAAAGAAGAAGCGAAAGAAGAAAAAGTTCACAGGAAGTTGCTTCTATTGTGAAAAGAAAGGCCAGGCCATCAAGGATTGCAGAAAGAAGCAAGCCGATGAACGGAATGGGACTGTAAAATCGTCATGGAAGAACAAAGAGTCTGCAAAAAACACAGAGCTGGAACTTTGGGTAGCTATTGAAGAGGTATTTTCATCTGCTCAAGCTCGTGTTGATGAACCATGGATTTTTGATAGTGGAGCTTCTCGCCATATGACCAGTAGAAAAGATTGGTATAGTTCCCTAGTGCCTGTGCGGGAATTCATCAATGTAGTGGTGGGAAATACTCCAAGTGTCTAGCTGAAGGAGCTGGAACCACCTCTTTTATCACTTCTCTAGGTGTTGAGAAAAAGTTATCCGATGTTCTCTATGTACCTACACTCAAAAGAAATTTGTTGTCAGTTTCTGCAATAACAGATCGTGGACTCGAAGTTCACTTCAATAAGAGTGGTGCGGAAATCATGGATTCATCAAGTAATGTTGTAGGTAAAGGCATACGACGGGATAACTTGTATGAGTTAAGTGCTTTAAATGCTAAAGAAGATAAGATGTAAGCAGATTATGGCACCAACAATTTGGGCATCTCAGATTTGCAGTTTTGAAGGAGATGCAAAGAATAGGGATGATTGCTCATTTGCCTGCATTTTAAGAGTTCCAGGAACCTTGTGAAGCTTGTGTGATGGGCAAGCAACAACAAAAGGTGTTTCCAAGAGAGACCAGCAATCGATCTCAAGCTCCTCTAGAGTTGGTACATGCTGATCTCTATGGTAAAATATCTACACCTACTTTAGGAGGATCTTTCTACTTCTTGCTGTTAGTCGATGATTATAGTAGAAAGATGTGGGTTTATTTCATTCGAGAGAAGGCTGATGCTTTTGAAAAATTTAAAGCGTGGCATAAGTATGTAGAAAATGAATCAGGAAGGAAACTGAAGAAATTTAGAACAGATAGAGGAGGTGAATTCTTGTCAACAGAATTCAACAATTACTATAAGGAGCATGGTGTGAAAAGGCAACTTACCACAACTCATACACCTCAACAAAATGGCGTTGTTGAGCGCAAGAACATGAAAGTAGTTGAAATGGCTCGTTGTATGTTAAAGGCTCAAGACATGCTTGATTCATTCTGGGTAGAAGCAGTCAATACAGCAGTCTAGATCCTCAATCAAAGCTACACAAAAGCTCTAAAGGGGATGACTCCTCAAGAAGCATATTCTTGTAAAAAGCCTTCACTTTTGCATTTCAGAATTTTTGGTTGTTTCTGTTATGCACATATTCCTGATTCAACAAGATTAAAGTGGGATTCAAAAAGCAAAAAGTGTGTCTTCCTAATATATAGTGAAGAGTCTAAAGCATATAGGTTGTGGGATACTGAGGCAAGGAAGATTTTTATCAGCCGAGATGCGGTGTTTGATGAACGACCACACTTAGTAGAAGATAAAGGTAAATCTACTATCTCATCAAACGGAGAAATATCTCACCTTGTGCCTATCAAAAGACAGGTTAAAGTTGAGGAGGAGGAAACATCTGATGGAGAAATTTCCTCAATATAAATCCAACCAGTTGTAGCTGCACAGCGTAAGCCACTACCAAAGTGGGCACAACAGCTCTTTGATGATCCCAATCCACATGTAGATGTACCAGAATCATCATCTGATGGATTACGAAGATCAAAGAGAATAGAGGAGCAAAGAAGAGCCTCAGAACACATTGTTAACATGGCTCTAATGGCAGATATCATGGGCTCGATAAAGGAACCTACCACCATTGAAGAAGCCCTTGATGATCGAAGTTGGAGAGCAGCAATGCAGTCGGAGTATGATAGTATACTCAAAAATGATACATGGGATCTAGTCGACTTGCTGCCAAAGAAGAAGGTAATAGGTACTAAATGGATTTGGAAAGCAAAGTATAAAGCAGATGGAACATTAGAAAAGTATAAGGCAAGATTACTTGCACAGGGTTTTTCACAGATCGAAGGATTTGATGTTCAAGAAACTTTTGCACCAACAGTACGTATGACAACTATTCGGACGGTACTTGCAGTAGCTACAAAAGGCCTGGCCTATTTTCCAGATGGATCTCAAATCTACATTTTTGAATGGTCACCTCAAGAAGAAGGTATATGTATCTCAACCACAAGGTTTTGAGGTGCCCAATTCATAAACTAAAGTTTGCAGGTTGAAGAAAGCTTTGTATGGACTTAAGCAAGCTCCACGGGCTCGGTACCAACGAATAGATCATTTTTTCAAAAATATGGGTTTTGAAAGAAGTACTTTTGATGCTAACTTGTATGTAACAAAAAGGGATAGCAAGCTAGTTGTTGTCATTGTATATGTAGATGATTTGATCATTATAGGAGATCATCAAGAACTCATCAATCAAACTTGCATCAGCTTGGGAACTGGGTTTGAAATGACAGATTTAGGTGTACTCCATTTTTGTCTAGAATTGAAGTATGGCAAAGGAAGGATGGCATTTTCATCTCACAACAAAAATATGCCAAAGAGATTCTCAAGGCATTTGGAATGATGGAATGCAAGCCAACTAGCACACCTATGGAGGTAAATCATAAGCTATCTATGGATGATAACATGCCTGATGTAGATACTAAGAAGTATAGGAAGCTCGTTGGAAGTCTTATTTTTCTATGCAACACTAGAGCAGACATTTGCTATGCTGTTGGAGTATTAAGCAGGCTTTCCAACAAACCTAAGGAGAGTCACTGGAATGCTGGAATGTGAATTCTAAGGTACATTGTAGGAACCTTGGATTTTGGTATTTTTTATACCACAGGTGATACACTCCAAGGATATTATGATTCAAATTGGGCTCGAGATTGTGATTCTTTAAAATCAGTATCTGGATATTTTTCTCACTTGGTTTAGGAATATTTTCTTAGGTAAGTAGAAAGAAACCAACTCTTGCACTCTCCTCCACTAAAGCAAAGTGCAAAGCAACTTGTTTTGCTTCTTGTGAGGCAGTCTGGTTAAGGAGAATTCTTGCAGATCTAGGCTTTCCATCAAATATGGCGACTATGCTCAAGTGTGATAATCAAAGTTGTATGGCTATTGCAAAGAACCCAGTATTTCACGCTCGCACCAAGCACATAGAAGTACAGTACCATTACATTCGTGAGCTAATTGAAGATGAAATTGTGGAGCTAGAATATTGCCCAACAGAGGCAAATTGTGCTGACATATTCACTAAAGCACTTGGAGCATCTCAACAGACATCTTCAACAGATGGGCATAGGACCGAAACCTACTTGATTTTTCATCGGTAACATTGAGGGGGGGTGTTAGTATATGATCAATGTCTACCCCTCATGATTGTATGCACATTTTGTAAGGCCCCCGTTATGAGGAGAAGCCAAGCATGCATTACCCAATTGATGGGAATCCCAACTTGCATGTTGGATGAAGGTCATATTAGACCATGTAAGGTATTTCCCCTAACGCGACGGTAAAGCAAATATTCCATAGAATATTTCCTATCGGAGTCAAAAATCATTTATATTTGTTAGGTCGGTCAACCGGTCTAAGCCGTGCATGATAATTATGTGGGCGGTGGCTGCCCACGGTCTACCACCCATGTATAGCCGTCCACGGAAGGCCACCCATGATCCTATATATACATGACTTCTGCACTACCTGAGACATCGAGTTGAGGCAGCATACCTCTACCTTGTGTCTCCCTTTCTAGAGTTGTCTAGGTCACCATTTAAGCTCTACGTTGAGAGCGCATGGGTGGACAATGCAATCATCTTTGTACTTACTGCTAGTAGAAAATTGTTGAGATTCTCCTATATCTATTATCTTCTCTACTATTGCTCCTGTGTTATATTGCATAACTATTGTCTTACACAATTCTCTCAGCGAGATCACAATTAAAAGCTGAAAATGTGTACAGAGGTCAATCACCTATAGACTTAGACTTGTACAAAAGCATTTCACAAATGATACCACATAGAAGGAGAACTCTCAGAAATATCGGGTGCAACTTTTCTTCATTTCTGGAAAACTCTACATCTGAGTGATGAGAGAGATCTTACTCACTTCTAAAGTGTCTAATGACTCATACAACTTCTAATTTCTCTATTCACATGCACTCTCATATTTGCCTTGACATTTTTCCTTGTATATGGAAAATATGTACAAGCTCATAAATGTACAAAAGTATAAGTGAGCTAACTTTAAGTTAATGTACATATGTATACATATCTTCATTCTCTGAACATATACTTTCTTCATACTTCATGACTTGATCTTTTCTTCAATCCTTTGCTTCAAAACTTCATCAAAACTTCAATTGTTGATTGCCTTGCACCAACACGGCAGCAACAAGACTTTGGATATTTGGTATTTTGTAATTGCGCACTTTTTGGGATTTTGCACAGAAGCATTGGATTGTATTGTGCATCACCATTGTATTTGTCTTATTATAATCAATCGACAGAGGCTTCCAGTGTGTATCTTTCTTCTTTTATTTCCCTTTTCTCCTACAAACACTCAAATCCCTTCTTGTCCAAGAATCCCCCAACAAACTATCATGGTGAGAGGGTCGTGAGGAACACCTTTGACCAGTAGAATGCTTAGCTTGACGTTTCACAACATTCATGTATATTTTTATCATAACAAGATCTTCTAATTCATGTCTCATGTCTCTTATCTCTTTGTCTCTTCTATGTTTTTACATGTCACCTTCTATCTCTTTCTATGTGTGAGAAGGCTCTACAGTATTGCGTTGAACCGGTGAGCATGATCCATTAAGGTTGAGAGAATAATTTTCTTTTCATTCATAAATCATGACCCACGTGCATTCATACCACCCTCAAACACCAATGCATATGTTTTAGTTTCGAAAGTGTATAAGAAGCTCCATTCTTGGACCATTCTTCCTTTTGAGACTGATTCATGTGTGTGGTTTTAGTTTTTTTTTTTTCATCATGCATTCATTCCATTCAAAGAGCCTATGAATGTGAATTAAATCTCCAAAGTGTTTAAGAAGCTCCATATTTTTGGACCATTCTTCCTTTCTGAATTGATTCATGTGAATGGTTTCTTTTGTCCTCATCATTCATGTTCATGTGATTATCTTGTGTTCATATGTTCCCCTTTCTCTTATCAAATCATCACATCTCTTCTCCCCATACCCAAGTGCATCTCCACCTTCACATTTTTTATTACATAAACCTTCCAACACTCACTAGCTTCATACACTCACTATGTGCCACGACCGGACCCGATCCACCTGGATTGCGATGACCCCCACAACCGGAGGCCTCCTATTGGAATGAATTGGAGACGGTTTTCAGAATAGTTCATCCAGTAATGGAGCTTTCACTATCCATGTTATCTTTGTTACTAGTAGTAAATCCATCTTCTTTGCTTGTAGTGTAACCCTCCTAGTAGCTTTCTTTGCTGTCAGGGATCTCTAGGGCTTTGTCGTTGGTGTCCACCTCAAACTGGTTCCTACCTAGGTAGTCAAGCTCATTAATACCCTTTTCTAGATTGCAATACAAGTTGCTTGGGGGGATAGTTGGCATATGGTTTCACTGAGATGTTGGCCTAGGGCTTCTTTTCCTTCTTCTTCTGACTTTTGTGAACCCATCTATGTTGATTTCTAGGTTATGGGGACTCTTAACTTCCTCTTCATTCGTCGGGCGATTCGGTGTCCTATTGTTGTCTTGAGCGTTTCTGGATGCTTCTTGTTTTTGTTTACTTTTTTGTCTCAGTGGCCAATCTTCAATCTTGTGGCACTGTTGGCCACAATGAAAGCATGCATTAGGTAGGTTCTTGTAACTAATGTCTTGTTGCTAGACATCCCCTTTGCTTAGATCCACTTTGATCTTTGATGGAAATGGTGTGATGAGTTCATCCTCGACACACATTTGAGGGTGCCACCGAGCATTGAATGAGTGGCTCATGCCTTCATAAATGAGACCATCAACGTCCTCCTGCTAAGCCAATGGCTTGCCAATAGGAGATACAATGTCCCACATGAAGTTGTACAAGAAGTATGGCAGGTTAGTGAGCTCGACCCAGAGAGGGTAGGAGATAGATTTCGAACCCGTGACCTAAAATGCTAGAATCAATGACATTATTAGCATTTGAGAGATCATGAGTTGAATATATGTCATCAATAGATCTAACAACAAATCAAATTTTGGTTAGTTTTGAAACTAATTTGAAATGTTTCTTGATCCTTATTCGCATTTGAGAGATCATGGTTGAATATGTATCATCAATAGGTCTAACAATCAATCAAATTTTGGTTATTTTTTAAACTATTTTGAAATGTTTCTTGATCCCACACGTATATAAGGCATGTGGTAATATGAGACTATTACTATAAGCAATAGTAAGAATGATATTTCCAACTTCCAGGATAGGATAAGAGGAGTCATTTGCACATATGATGGTATTCCTTGTATGGGCACACTCAAGTGAAGTGAAGAAACTAGGCTACAAGATAATATGTTAAGTTGCAAAACTATCACAAACACCAAACTCGATTATAGTTATAGAGTAATCATTAGAAGATTTGTCACATTTGCAATGAGTAAGAAACACCCATTCTTCATTTTGAAAAAGGTTAGCAAACTCAATTTTGGATGTAGAAGCCTCTATAACAACCATTAAACTCCCTTTCTTCTTTGCCTCCCTTGCAATCAGTTTAGGACACTCTTAATTACATGATCATTTTCTTTACAAAACTTGAAATTTTAACTTTTATTTTTTGTTTTCTTGTCATCTTTATCTTCCTTCTTTGACTTTGTAGCATAAATATATTTTTGCTTACTAGTAAACAAGCTCCATAGCTGCCCTCCTAACTAGCTAAGAAAGCTTAATCTACAACATACATAATTGACCTATTTTATCTAGATATTGGTCCTCTTTTAGAAAAAAGCATACTAAATCCTCTCAAAAGTTAAGCAATGTGTATTGCTAGACAAAGAGTAGAAGCAAAACTTTGATAAGAATCTGGAAGACCATCAACATCTATATATACAAAGTGAACTTTTAAGCAAGGTTCCTTGGTAGAAATCAACTACTCTTTTAAATCCTTGATCTTTGTCAAAAAGCATCCACTGGATCTTATTCATTCATATGCTCACTCTCCCACTATTTTCAAGGCAAGAAACATGATCCTCATTTATTGTTTTGTATAGTGTGGTAAAAGTATCTCAAACATCTTTGGTTGTTTTGCATGTTAAGGAAATATGAGGGATAATGGTACCTTTGATTCACAAAGTCATCAATGCTTGTGCCTCTCTATCTTTGCCATCTCCACAAACTTGCTTTCTCGTAGCTACAATAGAAACCAAAATAGGAACAAAAAATTGAAAATCATCATTTTCAACACCATCTGCATCACCTATTCTCAAAACATTTGTAGGTGTAGGAGGGCATATGTCAACATTCTAAACAATATTCGATATGCCTTTTTCTACCAATAGATGCCGCATCATTTATGCCCACAATGGGTGCTTAGAACCATCGAACTTGAATTTATTTGAAAATGTTGCACCATGTGTTGGGATCATTATACGAACATAGGTGTCAGATTCTAATTGGAAATAGGAGCTAGCATACATTTGAACGAAGATGTGCATCCGGATCCACGGACAAGGGGAAAAATAGATTTGTTTAGAGTTTTCTGCTTTTTTTTTTGTCAAATGGTGAAAAACAAATATTCCAGTGAGAACTTTGAAGACTAAACTGGTTGAGAGCGTTTTAAAAAAAAACTTGCATGAAGTGCTTGGGAAAGCAACATACAGCCATAAGAATTAAAATGTTCCAAAGCTCGAGGGAGGTCGTGAACTGCTATGAAGAGGGAAGAATAAAAGAAAATAATAGATTTTGATGGATGTTTTAATGACGATTATGTGAATTCTCATGTTATTGCTAGCACGTTAACACTTTGCATGAGCTTTTCCTTAACGATTTCATGCAGCCATATTCATTGGATCAACTATGTAATTGAAGTTTTTGTGTTTAATTTGACAGTATCGTTGAATAACGTTCTTCCTTGTTTTGCCATATTTCCATACGGAACAAGGAAGGCTCTTGCAATTTTCACGATTTTACTTTAGCTATTTGAGTTGTTTTACGAAGATAATTCTATGTGTGAATAAAATGAGAGAAGAAAAAGTGGTGCTTCTTATTTCATGCTCAATAATCATATTTGATGGCTTTGAAGTCTGACGTTTGTTTGGTTTCACATGCATTTTTCTCCACCTTTTGCATTGTGCTAAGTGAAGGTTCATGTGATTGTATGAACTGTGTGTGAATGAAAGGAATGAATCAGAAAGAAGTTGTTAATATACAAACACTAAACGTGGATAAGAAGAGAGAAAGACTCTAGGAAACATATGGTCAAAAAGGATTGTAAAAAAAGGGTTTTGATGGGACATGTTTTGGACAAGGTTCATTAATCACCAATGTAAGACTTAAGTAAAAGTTACTTCTAAAGGGCTTCTCTTCAAAAGAATTTATTTGATAGTGTAACTGGGATACGGAAAGCTTCGTAAAGAAGATGTTAATAGAAATGGATGTGAACTTAATGAATATGCCAAAAAATGTAAGAGACCTTAGAAAAATCATTCCTCAAAGATGTGATAGAAATTGATTAACGATCTCAACAAAGCCAAGGGTTAAGGATAATCGTAATTCTCCAAGATTTTGAAGTGTATTGATGAGCCCTATGTTTCTATTTAAAAATCGCATCTTCAAATGAGGAGAAGCCTTTAAGCTTACATGTCAATATAAGATAAAGATCTCCCACTACTTCATGAAATCCCAATATCTCTCCACGTCGAGCTCTTTGCTATCATTTTACCCTCCTTTTCTAGAATTCCACAACAACGGCCCTCGTTCTTCCTAAGGGAATCTCTTCAAGTTGTTATTGGAGTTAGACCTACTTCCTCTATTTGTGCGTTCTCCTCCATTTTAAGCTTTAATGTCTCTATATATATTTATGTAGTTGGACTATTATGCTCTCCTCTTTCACATGTCCCTTTTGATCCTTCAAACTTTCTAGCTTCTTTCAAAGTTGTATAACTAGATCTTAAGGTTCCATAGAGACGGGGAGTCTAGAGGATAAATTCCATAGTATTGTTGTATTTGCTCTAGCCTCATCCTAGTAATGATAAATTCATAAATAGTTATTATGGGAGTATAAGGTCTTTTGGCATGCATTGGGTGGACACAAGGAGTAGGTTAGCTAGTTCGTTCTTGACAAATAAATCATGTGGTGGGTTTGGAAGTTTGGCTATCAATGCCTTGTCCCTTTTCATAACTTTTTAAAAGCATCCCTCAAAGGATTGTGTTGATATATTTAGGTAGTGATGTATGTGAAGACACTAGGATTGCCATGGTACTTTTTTCCCTCTTTAGGAGGTTTTTTCCCTGGCCTGTATATATGGCTATAACCCTAATCAGTCACTTATCTTTGTACATTATCTTGGTAATACATTCTATATTTTGTGTTGTGCTTTGAGCTTCTTCTACTTCCTTGTGTTGTTCGCATGCTTTTGCATACCTAAAGCATACTCATGGTGATTAAGGGCTCGTTTTGGTCTCTGAACACACTATTGTAGTGCCTGTGCAGATGATTTTATCTTCTTGTGCCAAAGATATATATAGGTTTTGGTTCGCTAGTATGAGTGCCTCAAAGTCTACTACAAGTTTAGTAGAACTTGATAGAGTAGTTCTATTCAACGTTTTGAGAAACAATCATTTTTCTGTATTAGGGTATTTAGTTAGTGGCCATGGATGAAAGCAGTGCTATATTCCATATGTTTGTTGTTAAGGATAAGTTGGATGGTATTAATTACCCATTATGGGCTTATATGATGCATCATGTATTGGTTGCAAAAGGATTGTGCAATATTGTGCAAGGTGTTGAAAAACATCCCATTACACCTACAAATACAGTTACTAAAGGTGTTCATGATGGCATTGAAGATAGTGATATTCTTCAAGTTCATGTTTGTGTTGCAATTCATATTGTAGAGAAACTTTATTGGGATGGAAAAGATGCTCAAGCACATGCATTGATAGCCTTTTTTTGTCAAACATGCCATTATTCCTCACATTTGCTCCTACAAAACAACAAAGGATGCTTGGGATACACTTACCAGTTTACAAAAGGCAAAGATTGAGGCTCGTGTTGGTTACCTCCAAAAATAGTTGGAGAGTGAGCACATATCATAAAGAGTTTTCGAAAACTTGCTCCAAAGGAGGCAAAGAAGAAAGAGCCTTGAATGGTTGTTGTAGAGGCCTCTACACAGGAAAGAGAGTCTGCTAATCTTTTGTAGAATGGAGGTTGGGCATTTATTATTGTTCACCATTATGACCCATCTTCTCATGAACAATGTATATTTATAGTAGACTCAGATGTTTGGTACCTTGATAGTGGGGCAACCAAACATATTACCTTGCAGCATAGTTTCTTCACTTCATTTGAGCATGCCCCTACAAGGAATATTGTCACATGCACCAACAACTCCTCTTATGCTGCCATGGAAGTTGGTGAGATCATTTTGACTAGTGTTGATGGTGGTTCTTTTACATTGTCGGATGCTTTATTTGTGATAGAGATCAAGAAAAATATGTTATCCGTTTTAGCATTAGCCAAGATTAGCTTGCTTGTGAAATTTATTGATGACATATGTACAATTTATGATCTATCAAATGGCGAGGTCATTATTTTTTCTATCATTTTATGTTTTTGTCTATATAAGCTCATAGTCTATGAAAAGTATATGAAATATTCAGCATGTGCAATACATTATTCTTAGGCTATGTCAGATGCAAAGCTTTGGCATGCACGCTTTGGTCATTTGAATTTTGCTAGTATCCTACACCTACATAAATCTAAAATGTTGTTCTCTGTGCCCAAACTTGAGGTGCATGAAAACATGTTTGTGAAGGCTCTATTTTGGGCAAAATGTAGCATTCTTGGTTCCCAAAAGATGGTTGAGTTCAAGCTACTCAAAACTTGTAGCTTGTTCATAATCATGCCTATGGTCCTATGTAGACACCCTCCTTTGGGAACTACCTTTACTTCATGACTTTAATTGATTGATTTTTCTAGGCATGCATGGGTGTATCTACTAAAAGAAAAGTTCAAAGTGTTTATGTGCTTCAAAGAGTTTATAGTTTATTGAAAGTCTGTCAACATGTGCAATGGGGGCCCTTTGTTTTGATGGAGGGGGGAATATATGTCTTCTGATTTTAATGCCTTTTTGGTTGAATATGGGATAAAACATTAGTGTAGAGTGCCGTATACACCTCAATAGAATGGAGTTGCTAAAAAGGAAAACAGGTTACTCATGGAGATGGCAAGGCGTATGGTCAAGAGTGATGCTTTACCACATAGTTTTTGGCTTGAGGTTGTTATGTGTGCAGGATATGTACTTAACAAGTGTCCCATTAAATCATTCTAGTTTGTCACTCCATATGATGCTTGGCATGGTCATAAGCCATTTGCTTCTCATTTACATGTTTTTGGTTGTCGTGCATATGCATTAGTGCCTAAATACGAATGAAGGAAATTGGATGATAAAGAAAATGTACTTTTTTGGGTGCATTTCTAAATGCGAAGGTTCTCCTCTATATCATCAACATACTAAATGCATTTTGATTAGCTGTGATGTTATTTTTGTGGAAGATGCAATGCAGCCATTACTTTCATGTACTAAGGAGACATCATCTAGCTCGAAAGATGTCTATGATAGTTTGATTCCTCTTTTCATAAGTGGATAGTCTAGTGCTAGTCCAAATGAGGTAACTTCTTAGCCTTTATAGGTTTCAAGTGATGATGTAGATCATTGGAATTTTGATGCAGATTTACATGATGCACTTGTTGATGAGAGAACTAATATAGAGGAGGCAAAGACTATGGCTAAATGGCTGGTGCAAAATTTGCGACATAGCAAATTAGATGCACCTCAATCATATCCTACTCATTGAGGCTCACATAGTACTTTGTTTGTATCAGATTGATATGTTATGGATGCCTCTAGTCTATGATGATAACGAGTCCATTTCCTTTGATGAAACACAAAATTCAAACAACTCAAAGGTTGTTATTCAATCAAAATATGATGCTATTGTGGAAAATGGTACCTGGTCTCTATATGATTTGCCTTCTAGAAAGAAGGCCATTGGCACTAAGTGGATATACAAGCTGAAGCATAAGCGAGATGGAACAGCTGACATGTATAAGGTTGGGCTTGTTGCAAATGGTTATGCTCAAGAAAGTGGCATTGATTTTGATGAGAAATTTCCTCCTACATACCAAATGACTACTATTCATAGCATTTGTGCACTTGCAACTCATCATGATTAGAATGTATCTCATTTGGACAATAAAGCCACATTTCTAAATGGTGACTTACATGAAGAATTGTATGTTCTTCAGCTCCATGGTTAGGCCATGAAAACAAAGTGTGTAGGTTGGGAAAGGCATTATATGGGTTGAAATAAGCACCATGTGTTTGGTATGAAAAGATGCATGCCTACTTGATTTCACATGGTTCTGACAACAATCCAACTAAGAGCACCTTATATGTTCAACATTCAAATGATGTGCTTCTGATCATTGTTGTCTATATTGATGACATGTTGCTCACTAGTCCTAATGAGAAGCATATTGCTGATTTTAAGGCTGATTTGCATGCCTCATTCGAGAGGTTAGAATTAGGGACTTGCATCATTATTTGGACATATAGTATATGCAACTTGATGGCAGACTAGCTTTATGTCAAACAAAATATATTGGCACGTTATTGCAGTGTTTTGGCCTTGGGGACTACAAACATATTACCAATTCTATAGAGATAGGTTTACAGTTGAGTCTTCATGATGTTGGAGATTTATTTGATAGAGATAGGTTTACAGTTGAGTCTTCATGATGTTGGAGATTTATTTGATGATGTTCTCTATCAACAAGTTGTTGGATGCTTGATTTATCTATGCATTACTCAATGCGATATTCAATTTGTTGGCTTACAGATGAGCAAGTTTATGCATTGCCTAGGTCTCATCCATTGGTAGGTGGTTAAGCACATCTTTCACTACTTGAGTGATACCCAGCTACTTGGATTGTTTTATCCCAAGTGGGGATCACTACTGCCAAATTTGCATGTTCTTTTTAACTCTCATTATGTTGGTTGCTATGACACTTGTGTGTCCACTAGTGGTTTTTCTTCATGCTTGGTAGCTCATGCATATCTTGGTTGAGCAAGAAGCCACCTATTGGGGCTACTTCTAGTTGTGAGGCTAAGTAAAGGGCAGCTTTCATAGTGACTCGTGAAAGTGTGTGGCTCAAACACCTTATGGATGATTTGGGTGTTGGTTAGTCTTCTACCACCACCATCTTCATTGGCTCCTAGAGGACATTAGCATTGATTTCGATGAGACCTTGGCATCTACATGCTGAATGACTATTGTTCATAGCATTTATGCACTTGTAGCTCATCATGGTTGGAATGTAAATCAGTTCGACATTAAAACTACATTCAGCATCCTTCCTATTCCACCCAATGCACCCGATGGACCCGCAGCTTCTTCATCTTCATCCCCTAACTACTCTCCACCGAATTCACAGTAGCTGCTCACCCAATCCTCATCCCAACCTCGCCCCCCTCTTCCACCCCACTCCATTCTAGTATTTTCTCAGTTGGAATCAATGGGGCAACTGCTAATCGAATTATCACAACAATTGTTGCAACAATTGAAGCAAATCATAGACACTGTTTGAGAAGATTTCCAACACAAACTAGAAGTAATGGAGGCAGATATCACTCCCCTCCAGGAGGAGCTACAAGCGGTAAATGCTGAAAATCACGCGCTCCATGAACAATTACAGCAATTATAGACCAGACTTGAAGAACAGGAACAAATTACAACTCAGCGAGATGAAGCCCTGGCAGCAACAAAAGAGAAGGAAGAATTATTGCTTATTGCAGATGCAGAAATAATCAAACTGAATCAATTACTCAAGGATAAAGAAGATGCAAGAAGCACCCTAGGAAATCTACTAGGAGAAACCAGAGTGCAGTTAGACGAGGTGATACAGAAAAGCCAGGAACAGCAGAGGGAGGCTAAAAGAACAGAAGAAGAACTCAACAGAACAAACAAGGCTTTAACAGATGTCAACAGAGTGTTGAAACACTATTTGACAAAGGAAGCTCAAGCACAAAAAGAAATCGCACATCTTCGAAGAGAAAGAGATGCCTACTCCACAATGATACAATTTCAAAACCAAGAGATCGAGAGAAGAGAAAATCAGCTTGCCAATCAAAAGGAAAGAGTAATCAATATGCAGAAGCAAGTGGCCGAAATGAAGATTTGCAGAGATCCAGCAATATCCAACGAATTCTACCTGCAAGAAGCTTTTCTACAAACACAAGCAGAGATTTTGCTCACCGAAGCGATAGCATTAAGTTCTGTTAGAGTAGATGCACAACTAGTAGAGCCAGAAACCCTTAAACAGATGTTAGAAACTCTAAAGAAAAAGATCGCCCGCACCTTTAGATTAGCTAGAAATATGTACTTAGAAGGCATTTTAGAACACTAGTAATTTTGTAAAAACCTGCGGGTTCGAGTCCACCGTGCGTGCCAGTGTTAGTCGGCCGCCGGATTGAGAAATGTAAAACTGATCTTGTGTTCGCACGCATGAAAAGTGGTTACACAACAGTTGTAATTTCTTATATAAAACAATGTAAAGAGATGCTCAGTGACGAGTCATGAAATCACCAGACTGTCCGTCTGGGTGATTGTCTGAACGTTACTATAGCATTGTTTGTCCAACTCTCTGAGTGCGAAATTTATTGGCTCTCGGGCAGCTAAGTCTATGGCAGAGTAAAATGGCCGGGATATGTTGTAAGTGCACTTCTATAGGTTTAGGATTGCTACTAAGAATTGGAGGGCGGATCTTTCTGGTTCCGGTCGACATAGGATGGCGTATTCATTTGATGAATATCTAGGGAACAACTCTATCATTCTGGCAACTGGTAGACTTGGGCCATTTTTGCGACCTTGCGACGAGAGTCAAAACGACTCAGCGAAAGTTTGGATGGTGATTACGGTTCTTGTAGGTAAGGATGTGATCGACCAACTCTGCTCTGTAGCAGGTGTGTTGGCGATGGCTGAGATGATCGGGGCAAAGAAGGGGTGGGATTCCCTTGAATGCCATGGCAGTTCAGCGAAATTCACAAGCCCACGATTGCGTAGGAACTCTCCTACATCGGCAGGGAGTCCATCACGGAAAGCAGTATAGTTAGCCAAAGCTTCCATGGTGCAACAAAGATAGCAAGCTCAAAACGCAAGCACACAGGGATTACACGATCATACAAAGCACGCAAACACAATAGTGATTTTTGGCGAAATGGAGAAGGTTATGTAGATATGTTGTAGCGAAGAGTAATCAAAAGCAGTAATAATCGCGCGGTATTGAGATGATAATTCTTAACTTCGGTGTGCATGCATGAATAGCTCGAAAGGGCAGGGCGGCTTTAGTCATAAATAGGTTTCAAAATGCGGATATTTACAGACTTATTTTATTATTTTAAGTGCACAAAACAAAAGGAAATAAAATAAAAGAAAAGAAAAGAAAAGACAACGCCAAAAGATGCGACCAACCACGAAACGTTTGAGTGTGGGTTAGATGATTGTGGATACGGCCGTAGCTTCGAACCGTTGACGACTTTCGAAAGAGGATTTCCGGTCAAAGTAGTCAACCGAAATATGGCGGGGCCCACTTGTTCAGAAATCTGGTAGGGGCCAAACTAGAGTAATTTGAATTTCTCGGCAGAGCGATTAAACTTTGCATTGTAAAAGAGTACAAGTTGCCCCACCGTAAAAACTAGAGTCTTCAAATGTCGATCATGTGTTCGAGCTTGTCTTAGCTGTACTTCTTGAATAGTCATGATACTGTGCCATCGATGCTCATCTAATTCTCTGAGTGTATCGAACCGAAATGACAGAGATTCTTCCGGTAGGAGTTTCTAATTGATGGCTACTCGTAAGCTTGGTACAATGATTTCGATTGGTGCTATGGCTTCCAATCCGTAAGCTAGTTTGAAAGGCGTTAATCCTGTTGTTACTTTATATGTAATCTGATATGCCCATAATACTGCAGGTAACAATTGATCCCATCTTTTCGGTGCTTCCATAATCAACTTTCGAAGTATATTCAAGAGGGTTTTGTTTGTACTTTTAGCCAGACCATTAGCACGAGGATAATATGGAGAACTAAATTTATGCGTGACTTGGAACGAATGTGTGAGTACTTTCATTAAATTATTGACAAAATGAGTGCCTTGATCTGTAACAATCTCTAGCGGTAAACCAAAACGTGGGAAGATATCGTTTAGTAGACACTTTGCTACTGCAACAGCTGTAGCAGACCGTAAAGCCCAAGCTTCTGCCCATCTTGTTGCATAGTCTGTACAGGTCAGAATATAACGATTATTACTGAGGATTGCCGGTGGTGTAATAGGGCCAATGAAATATAAACCCCACTTCTAAAAAGGTTCCAATGGTAGGACAGGTTGCAGAGGGAAATAATGGCATGGTAACGGTTGTCCAGATCTTTGACAATTATCACAATTTTTTATAAACTGCAATACATCCTTGTACATAGTGGGCCACCAGAGTCCACTTTGGAGAATTTTCCAGTGTGTTAAGTCTATAGCAAAATGACCACCGGAAGGAATTGAGTGAGCCAAAGTAATAACTGAGTTAACTTTGTGTGGAGCAATACAACGAAGTAAAATTTTAGTATGATCCACATAGTATAATTCCCCAGCAATCAACCGAAATCGGCGGCTGAAAACTGCAATTTTTCTACAGATTGCAGTAGAAGTCTGAGAAGGGAGGCATCCATCAGTAAGGAAGTTCAAGATCTGATCATAGTATAAAAATGGCATAGGTGGGTCTGTAGTTTCATCATTAGTCCGTTCGGAAGCATAGATTGCTGGTGTCGTGTCATCTACATCGATCGGAGCTTCACCGAAATCTAAGCGAAACAGAAAATCTGCTAAGGCATGTGAACTGCCTGGTCGATGGATAACTTCGTAGTCAAACTCTTGTAAAAGGAGAACCCATCGCGCTAATCGACCTCCTAGATGTTGTTTCCGAACTAGATAAACAAGTGCAGCATGATCTACATGGAAAGTAAATTTACAACCCAACAAATAATGTCTGAACTTCTTGATAGAATATACTAAACCCGGACATTCTCTTTTTGTTACAGAGTAATTCCTTTCAGTAGGGGCCAATCTTCGACTTGCATAGTACACTGGTCTGAACCACTTATCGTTCTATTGCATTAGAACGTTGCCAATTGCTATATCTGAAGCATCAACAAATACATGAAAGGTATGATCCCAGTCAGGAGGTTGTAAGATGGGTACTTGTGTTAATAAACACTTTAAACGATCAAATGCTATTTGACAGTCCTGGGTCCATTCAAATTGTCGAGGGGTCTTGGTGATTAGTTTGTTCAGTGGTATTGCCAAATGAGCAAGCCACTGTACGTGTCATCCATGCCATCTTACTTGGCCCATGAAATGCATTACTTCCTTAGGTGTAGTGGGCACAGGTGCTTCTAACACAGCTGTAATTTTGTCTGGGTCCACCTGTATACCTTGTGTAGATACAATGTGACCAAGTAGCTTTCCACATGAGACCGCAAACACAGATTTTTTTGGGTTCAAACAGAGTCTGTATTCTCTACACTTTTCAAAGCAACACCATAAATGGAACAAGTGTGCTACCATCTTACCAAATAACAAAAAATCATCAAGATAAACTTGCATAAACAAAGTAAGGTAAGGAGAGAATATTTCTTGCATGCATCTTTGAAAAGTACTAGAGGCATTACGTAATCCAAACCACATAACACTGCATGCGAATAAACCCCAGTTGGTTATGAAGGCGGTCTTCGGGACATCCTGTTCAGCCATTCTAACTTGATTATACCCACTGTATCCATCTAGGAATGAATACATTTCATGTCTTGCTACCCTATCAAGCATGGTATCTAGAAAAGGTAGCGGAAATGGATCAGGTATCGTAGCTGCATTCAGTTTCCGGTAGTCTACACATATTTGTAGCTGCTTATTCTTTTTAGGCATAATAATGATTGGTGAGATCCACTCAGCGTGCTCTACTGGTACAATGAATCCAACCTTCAATAGCATATCGAGTTCTGCTTTTACCTGTGATGCATAGTTTGGGTTCATCCGGTAGCTTGGTTGTTTGATTGGCTTCACTTCTGGTTTCAGCATGACCCTCTGTTGGTAGATGTGTGGGTCCAGACCCTTCATATCTTTGTAATCCCATGCAAATACATAAGAGAACTCTCGGAGTAGCTGAATTAAGTCCGCTTGAAATACTTCCGGTAAGTTTTCCTTTATCTTGACAGGTCGCGGATGGTCTTCATTTCCTAAATTATAAGTGACCAATTGATCCTCTCGAACATAAAATTGTCGGGGTTTCTCTGTATCGTCTGCTCGCTTAAAAAGTTGTTGTAGTTCGGTATCCTCTATAGCAGCAGTATCTTCTTTCTTATCTTCTTCCACTACAGGCATCACCGTACAAACTGCGGTATTCCGATTATCTACAACAGATTATAGATCAACAGTTCCTAATGAGATCAAATCGATATTTTTCTTTAAAAACTCTTCTTCTTCATCATCTCACAACCCATCTAACATATGAACTAGTTCTGCAAAATACGGTCTAGCATGCAATTTGCAGGGCTATATAGCATCTAATTTTACAACATATTTACGATTCTTATCCTCGAACATGAGTTCTTGTGCAGACCAATCCTGTATCACCTTAGCTTGCTTCAGCCAAGGACGGCCAAAAAGAAGATTATAGTCCAGGGTGGATTCCGGTAATTCTAAGATGACAAAGGTCATCTTAAATGTGGTGCCCTGTAAAGTTATCGGTACATTCCGGACAAGTCCTACTAGGTGGACTCTAGACTGGTCAGCCATTCTGACAAAGAACTGGACTGGTTCGATTTCGGTCCATCCTAGTTTCTTACACAGTGCAGTAGTAGCAATGTTGACACCAGATCCTCCATCAATTAGTACCTGTGTGATTTTATGATTTATATACCATACGTAATTAAAAGAACCGAATGATCTACCATAGAATCGGGTTCCGGTTGTACTGTTGCTGTCGCTAGGATGCAGGAAGGCACAGGACTGAACTGTTGTTGGAATTGTTGTCTGACTCCTGGTACTAGTGCCAACAAATGCCCAAGGGGAAGATTAATGGATGCTTTAGATAAAATCTCCCAGGCCTTATGTGGTTGAATTGTGCCTTCCATGGATTCTGAGGATGATGCTTCAGTTGAAGAGGATGTACCTGCTGACGATGATGTGCCTACTATTGAATCAGAATCTTGTTTTTGTGTTCCTTCCTAGGTTAGCGGAGCTTGAGTCATCGGAATAGGATCTGGAAACACTGGGGGTTCGGCGGTGGTCCACTGACTGGCCTTATCATACATCCTTTGTTGTTCGCATATACCTGATTCAAATACTTCTGCTGTTGGTTGTAGTTGCTTACCGGATCGGGTCTGAATTACTGTAGTTTGTGTTTCTACGGGTGTGATCTGTACCATATTAGTCATTGGATTTTTTCATTCTTTCTTCCTTTGATCACACTCAGTTGCATCTTTACAAAATCTTCTGATATGACCAAATTCACCACAAAAATGGCAGCGCGGTGGTGGCAAATTGGGATTTTCCAGTGCTGGTCTGGTCTGCCAACGGTTTGTATTGTAGTTGTTATTTTTCTGTCCTCTATAATTTCGGTAGCCTTGTTACTGGTTGTTTCTCATTGGTGGTGGTATATAGTGATTGGCTGGCTGTCCTGGTTCCTGTATATTAGCATTGATAGTGGCTGGTCCTGTACCTTGGCGTTGTATGCGCAATTGTCAGTGGTGTGTCCGGGAGTGTTGCAGATAGCACAAAACAGTTGATTAAGTGCACAAGTGGCACTAGTGTGCCCTGGATTCTTGCATGTGGTGTAGAACATTTGTCTGGTCGGGTCTTCGGTGACATTTTTATTTGCTTTTAACCACTCCAGATCTTTTGTAAATCCTCCAACCTTGTTTTCAAGCTGCAAAGCCATTGCGATCACTACATCTAGCGTCATAGCTCCTACACAGCGTATGATCATGATCTGTTTAAGTTGTGGAGTCAAACCATTGATAAACCATTGAGTGATAACGTCATCCGGAAAATTAGCATGTGCTGGTGGCAATTGCCTCAGATGGGTTCTGAATAATGTGGCATATTCCTACACTGTTTGATTTAGCTTCTGCCTATTGTTTTGCTGGTAGTCAAAAATTTTGGCTGAATTCTTTTTTAGCCTGAATCTTTGCAGAATTGCATCCCTTACTACTTCATAGGTGCCGAAATGGTTAATATCATATTCTGTAAGCCATCTTGCTCCTTCATTAACCAATGTAGACTAAAAGACAATAGCTTTATACGTCGGATCAGGTGGATGGTTGGGCACTGCGTAACTTATCTCAAATGTGTGTACATGAGCATCTGGGTCATCTCCTGGGAATCCACCAAATTTAGTGTACGTTACTCGTGTTGGAGGCGGCCTGGGTGGACATAGCTATTGTTGTTGTTGTTGTTGTTGCTGTTGTTGTTGTTGTTGTTGTTGTCCGTTCATCATGCAGATGGTTGTATGGTGACTATCTCTTATATCTGAAGGCTGGATATCTGAACTATCAGAGTCTGTATCGTTAGACTGTGCACTTTCCGGTTCGATAATCTTGCTCAATATGTTTCGAATCTCAATTTCGAACAAGTTTCCTTCCTTCTTGATGTCAATTGTAGGAAGGCTTACTCCTAATAGCGGTGACTGGGCTGAAGATTCACCAAGAAATGGTATCTCGTCAGCGAAAAACCGTAAATTCTCAGGGACTTGTACCGAAATGACATCGGAAGGTGTCGATTTTTTACCAAAACAAAGTACTCCTTCTCCTTCACTGGTTTCTGTGGCTAAGGCGCTTCTATTCGTAAACAAATTTGAATCTTTACCCAATGTTGTTAGACTAACTTCAGGCTGCGTTCTGGTGGATTCTGGAGTTACTATATTTTCGACAGACTGTGCCGAAATAGTACCGGAATTTATTAGAGATGCAGTACGTTCCATCGGAATATGACCGGAATCACTGCTAACGTTCTCTACTTTCTTGTCAACTGGTTTGGACCTTCCCGCGCTTATACCTCTTGGAGGTGTCCTTAACAAGTTAGGTATCCAAGGTTGTCTGGTCTTTGGATACGTTTCACCGGATCGTGTAACCGGCATATACTACGCGTACTATTGTTCTTTAGGGTTGTCCAAAATCTGTGACCTTTTTTCACAAGCAATCAATGAACATCCTAAATGCCACTTTCCCACAGATAAATGGCAATCTTGATAACACTTCGACAGGTAAACGGCAATCTTGATGCCACCTTCCCACAGATAAATGGCAATCTTGATAACACTTCGACAGGTAAACGGCAATCTTGATGCCACCTTCCCACAGACAGCGCTGTCGGGATGAAATCCCGCAATGAGTGTGCACTGAGTTTTTTTCAAAAGTTCATTGTTTTTGAGTTTTTGTGTGATGTTTTGATCGAGAGAGTGGTATATTTTGTACATATTTTGGCCGAATTAATTGATTGTGCGATGCGAAAAAAAGTTTGAGATGTGTGTTAGACCCGTGTATATAAACAACAGACATTAGATCTATGAAAACTTTAGGTTTGACCCTTCAAAACCCCTAAAAATATGGTTTTACCCCTTGAAAATCGGACTTGAATCCTTGGAAACCTTTAGAGTTTAGGCCGAATTTGTAAATAAACCCGTGAATTGGCGAGTTTGAGATAATTGTGAGCAAACCCCGAATTTGCCCAGCCAAAATCCGTAGTTTAGACCCTTGAAAACGGTGTTTATCCTCGCCCAAACCCTTAGATTAATTAATTTGTATATACAGTGTGAAACCAAAACTAAAATAAAAAGGAGAAAAATAAGAAAATAGAAATAAGTGATGTGATTTTCCAATATTAGTAAATGAACATGCAAGAGGTTCTGGAAATAGAAATTTAGATAAGGAGGTTAGAAGATTCTAGAGAAGTCTAAGAGATGGGGAAACCTATAAATAGGTGTCCAGACATCTTTTATTTCTCCCCGTCGAACTTCTTGGTGAATCTTCACTTTCAGGTATGCTCTTTGTCTATTTCTATTCATTCATGTTTTTCATATTCCTGCTCACACACTTCATTACCATGCTGAGAGAGGAAGAGGCTATGGAGCTCTTAGGCACATGAGAGAGAGAATGTGTCAATAAACCTCTTTCCATTCCTAGCTTCTGCAAAGCTAAACAAGCATAGATATTTATCGATTCTGATTTAGGTTTTCCCTCTGGCATTAACATGTTGTTTGATGTTCTATTTTTTTCGTTATGTTGTTGGCCGACTGCTTGCGCCATGGTGGCTAAGTCGGTGTGAGAGAGTAGAGAGATCTTTGTGGCAGCACAGAAGAGAAGAAAAGTCTGTCTATGTCGGGCGGCAAAGATCTCTGTGGCAGCACAGAGAGATTGACGGCCTGCTGTCCTTGATAGTGCTGCAGAGACTAGAGTACGTGGAGAGACACCAGAGAGAGACCACGCATGTGTGATATGCCCTGCTGTTGCGCGCCAAAGAGATCGACGGAGAGAGATGTTTGCTGTGTGTCACGCTCACGAAGCAGACAGAGAGAGACGGGCCATGGCTGAGTTGTGCGTGCTGAACAGGTCTAGAGAGAGAGATCTTTATCTCTCTTCCCCCCTCCCACGGCTGCCAGGCGTGCAGCGCGCACGAGAGAGAAAGAAGAAAGAAAATCTTATTAACGTCCTCTCCAGAGAAAGAATGGTTGGTGGCAATGTCGGGGGGCTGTAGAATTGTGACGTGGGCAGAGAGAGATAGAGAGAGAGGATCATAGAGATGCGTTGTAGTCGCTCCCAGAGACCAAGATGGCAGTTTAGGTCCTTTTATGCATTAGGCCATGAGGGAACTGATGAATCGATCGATGGAGCCTCTCAAGCTTGGGGTGCTAATGGATTTTAGCTCATGGTTCTCGAGGCCAAACGCTAGAGAGAGAAGCCAATAGACACAAAAATTGCACATTTGATATGAGAGGCAGAGAGAGAGAGGCGGTGGCGTGGCATGCATGCTCCGACTCTCTGAGATAGAGAAAAGGAAAGGAGAGAATTTATGAGTTAATGAGGTTCTCTATAACCAATCAAGTTATCTTCCACCTGGGTCTTCGACTGCATGTGCCCACAATTTCTTCTCTGTGGATCTTAGCATATCGTTTGGATTTGCATTAGGCCATGAGGGAACTGATGAATCGATCGATGGAGCCTCTCAAGCTTGGGGTGCTAATGGATTTTAGCTCATGGTTCTCGAGGCCAAACGCTGGAGAGAGAAGCCAATAGACACAAAAATTGCACACTTGATATGAGAGGCAGAGAGAGAGAGGCGGTGGCGTGGCATGCATGCTCCGACTCTCTGAGATAGAGAAAAGGAAAGGAGAGAATTTATGAGTTAATGAGGTTCTCTATAACCAATCAAGTTATCTTCCACCTGGGTCTTCGACTGCATGTGCCCACAATTTCTTCTCTGTGGATCTTAGCATATCGTTTGGATTTGCATTAGGCCATGAGGGAACTGATGAATCGATCGATGGAGCCTCTCAAGCTTGGGGTGCTAATGGATTTTAGCTCATGGTTCTCGAGGCCAAACGCTGGAGAGAGAAGCCAATAGACACAAAAATTGCACACTTGATATGAGAGGCAGAGAGAGAGAGGCGGTGGCGTGGCATGCATGCTCCGACTCTCTGAGATAGAGAAAAGGAAAGGAGAGAATTTATGAGTTAATGAGGTTCTCTATAACCAATCAAGTTATCTTCCACCTGGGTCTTCGACTGCATGTGCCCACAATTTCTTCTCTGTGGATCTTAGCATATCGTTTGGATTTGCATTAGGCCATGAGGGAACTGATGAATCGATCGATGGAGCCTCTCAAGCTTGGGGTGCTAATGGATTTTAGCTCATGGTTCTCGAGGCCAAACGCTGGAGAGAGAAGCCAATAGACACAAAAATTGCACACTTCTCTGTGGATCTTAGCATATCGTTTGGATTTGATTTGGAGTCTTTGAATCGTCTGTCTAGCAGTTGCGACAGAGATATGCAGAGTTCTTATTTTCATCTTATAATTATGGCCCTGATTGACTAGCGAATCTATGGGATATTTGTCTACTGCACAAAACAATATACTTAACGCTTGAGTCATGTAGTCTAGACTTTGTAAGATGGAATCTCAGAAGGACACTTCGAATACTTTTGCTTGATAACAGCCTGATCAAGGGAATCTTGGTGCCAACTCCATTGTAAGCCCTACAGAATTTGGTGTTGCTCAAGAATCCGGAGTAGAAGGGGGAGAATTGAATGATGCTATTAAAGATGAATTCTGACTCCGTGTGCTGCTGTGTCAAGACCGACAGAAGGTGCTAAATGGCGGGAGAGAACATCTCGTGACATTGGCTAGAGAGAGAGAAAGATGCAGGGATGTCGGTGTTGTAGAAGAATGCGCGCAAAACTTGAGAGAAAGAGAGAGAGAGGGGTTACTTTACTGCAGAGATGGAGATGATAAGATTCGGAGAGAGGGAGAAAGATCATGTCGATGCTATGCGCGCAGAGAGAAATCACAGAGTTATCAATGCTGTGCGCGTAGAGAGAAACTTGTAGCTGACGGAGATGAGTTGGCGGTGGTAGTCCTTGAAGAATTATGGTAGATTTCTACAGGAGAGAGTAGTTCGGTGACAAAAACGGATGAAGCGCAGTAGAGAGAGAGAGAAGCACGTAGATGGGAGATGTCGTAGCCATCTGTTGTACGGCAGTAACTAGAGTGAGAGAGAGAGAGAGACGGCCGTGCATAGATGAATTCGCAGGATTATGGAGATATACAGAGAGAGACCTTAGCTGGTTGCGTGACCTGCAATTGATGCACGAGAAAGTTTCTCGAAGGTGTATAGTCAAGGACGCACGCAACAAAATTCGGAGAGAGAAAAGCCATTGAACAGCGCTGCAGAAAACTCATGTTTGTAGAGAGAGAGAGAGAGAGATGATGCAGATTTGGCTACGTGACTGAGTGAGAGAGAGAGAGGGAATCAAGAGTCGGTGAAGGGAAGAATTGCGGTATAAGCAGGTTCATGTACGTGAACACATACCTCGAAATACAACGGAAGGCTTGATATTATTCAGCATATTTGATATACTCAATATATGTGTTACTGATAATGATTTTGTGTTAATACGGTTGTTTGGCGACTTTGTGCAAATCATGAATCCTATCAAAATCCACTTAGTTGTTTTTGCGCTTCTGGCTATGGTAACAAAAAGAGGGAATGAAGCATCGACTGCTGTTTGCATGACAGACGACGGGTTCAGAAAGTATCTTAACCATCTGCTCTGTATGAAAAATTATGCCACTAACATGTTTCTGTAATCGCTTATAAGAGAATAACGTTCTGATTAGTCAATACACTTAAAACCTCCAGAGAGATAAGTGTGCTTTAAGAGCAATATTCAATCCTACAAAATGTATTCTCATATTCTCATAGTGAATGTGCGCCCAAAAGGAAATGCATTAATTACAAAAGCAATTGGTTAAGTTAAAATATGTTCGCTTTCGCTCTTTATATAGGTTCATGTTTAAAATATTTGCCTTCAAGCGACATAACGAAAAAGTTTATTATACCTTGATACATAAGTACAAGAAGGAATCACATTACCTCTTTTGAACTTGTTCATATCACATTTAATTCATATCAGAATTCAAGAGCTAACATGGTATGAATAATTGACCCCCCATCGAACTTCTTGGTGAATCTTCACTTTCAGGTTTATGTGATTTCTGATTATCTGAAGTAAAGAGAAGGAAGGCCATTGTGGAGGATACTTGAAGAATAGAACGGACCGAAGTAAAGTTGGAAGATAAGCTTGGACGTGAAGATCGAAGCGGAATCCCGTGGGTGATTTCTCGCATTGTAGCGAGGGATCTAGAATATACTAGCCGTCCCGCACTGTAGCAGCAGTGTTTATATTGTATCATCGCACCGCACTGTAGCGGTTTTATTGTACCGTTGGCCCGCACTGTACCGGCCTATTTTTGTATCATTCATTTTATTGGAGGCTTCAGTTTCATTTCCGATTGTATCGTTGGGCTTGATCTGCATCACGTGTATCACTGTGGTATTCGATCGTCTCTTTCCGACGCCCACGGTCCCACGTCTCGACACTTCCGAGGGGCAAGGGGCCCTACGAGGATCGTGCACGCTCCAGAGAGCACAGGCGAGGCGCCCAACGCGCAGACGCCGCTCGCAGGACAGTGGGAACCGCGCACCAGAGAGGGGCCTGATCCAACCCCACGCACCAACTTCCTGCCACGACCTCCTTCTTCCCGACACCTGGACCTGACGTGAAGCGAGGCGGTTGCCCGGTGATCCTCGACGTTGTCGCGGAGTTCTTAGAAAGAAGGTTAAATAGTAAGGTGAAAGGCTGCTTTAAAGTCCTGAAAGAACACTTCAAAAGAAAGACATTTGAATATTCCTAAATCTTCGGAAGCAATCAACTACTAATTCTGATCTTCATGAATCATTATAAGTGTAACCAAATTTCTTTAAGGTGATTAAAACCCTATATTTGAAATGATCCTTTTCATGATGCAAACGCATTACTAAGTCACTCGTTAATTAGAATTCATCAAGTTAGAAGACCTTTAACATCAAATAAATTAACAAGCTTGAGCAGTTCTAACTACCTTTCACATGTGATGATCAGAAACTACACTTTATGTTGAAGTAGCATTTCTTGTTACTCTTGAAAGAGAAGAAAGAGAAACTATGGGAATGTATGTGAGAAAGAAAGTTGAGGATAGGTAGTAAAATCTATTTAGATTTCTTCTCACGTCCTCTGGTTTCAAGTTTGCGGTCCAACGAAATGAAATGACTAATCCTTTTCATGAATTCAAAAGCTTGCAAGTATTTTTAGGAAACCCATAACGAAGTAACATTAGGAATGTTAACGTTCTGTTTTTTCCCCTTAACTCCAAGATAAAATCGACAGTTCAGCATAAATTTAACTCACAGACTGTATTTACGATTTATTTTCCACTTCCATAATTGTTTAGGTGACAGAATAAATGAGTACTCATCTTCCGTTACACTTAATTTTTCATTGTTTCCTATTATGAATAAAGAAACATGTCAAGTGCACCGAACATTTATACAAAAATAATATGCCTACTTTTTCTTAACGTATGCATCCGTTTGAGAGCAACAGTTACATGGCTTTTAGCAATCATTCGCATGAAGGTTCCAACATGCTTTCAACAGTTGGACTTAGAGCATATGAATTTCACTCAGACTAAGAACCGTGGACTAAAGAAAGGAAATTAAGTAGTATTAACAGTGACAGTGATACACAGTTAGGATAGAAAACTTTCGATTCACATCTGAATTATATGCATATGAAGTACGCAAGCAATGGTGACATGTTATGCGAAACTTCATTCTTTTTTAAGAACTACAAAACGAGTCAAAGAAGTGATCATTCCTCTAAAACTGTCCTTACCGTCGGCTTCAGCAGCTGGAGTAGCATTGCTTACGATAATGAAACAAACTTTCAAGTATTTAGAACGCAACTCATTACTATAGAGGGGCATGAACGATAATAGGGATCCTTGCATATTCCGACTTCCGTACTTTCATGCGCATCAAGCAAGATTCAAGTAAGGGTGGGAGTTTCCAAGCATGATATAATTCTACCTCAAATCACGCAAGAGCACATGTAATTCCACTTCTCTTTCAGTTTATATGAAATGCATGTAAAATCATCCTAACTAGAAACTTCAGCAAAGGTGTTCGTTCATAATTCATGGAGTTCCATTTGCCTAGATTAGTCCCAGTTACATTATCTCAAACATACTGCTCATATTTAAATAGTCGCTTGAGCACAGACAACGAAACTGAACTGACTAAGGCAAATGCAATTTGTGAGAAGTACTCAGACGTCCATTAAAAGCTAAAAAAATAGTATGCACGTGAAAGAGATTTCCTACGTTGATTTGCTATTAAAATAAGAAAGAGTTGAAAATTATATGTTTTCATGTGAGTCGCAAAGAAGAAAAAACCCGATGATTCTAATATCAATACAATATTGAAGAACTTAACATAGAGTATCAAGCTTCATCATACCTCTAAAACAGATTTGCATTAAACTGATGAACTCCTTTCGTGCTTGAAAATGGATTCCTGCAGATAAAGCATATCACGAATAGCAGCTATGTCAAAGATTCCAAAGAACCTCTTCCCTCGTTTTCAGCTATCATCCGAGAATGAGTGTCCAACTCTATAAGAGCCCTGCCGTCCTTTTTCCTCTTAGTACTCCCCGTTCCCTTCTAGGATAGCCTTTGATGAAGATTCCTTGCTATCTGCAACATAACTAGAAACTTCCGTTTTCAGCCTTCCAAGTTTCCCCTTGAAGCCTGTAGTCCTCTTATGGTTTCTACATGAATCAACGAAGGTCCTTCCAGTAAGATAACAGGTTCATCATCGTCTTCAGCTTCCACAGCAGCGAGTCGACCTCTTTTGCCGTGTTTTTCTTCTCTCACCCGAGCTGCAACAACATTCGGTCGCTTTTCTTCTTCCTATTCAATGGGCTTTACAACAACATCTTTTTCCTTGAGAGCCCCCCGAGCTGCGTTGTCTCCCCTTCCAGTCCCTCCATCTCTACCGTTGTCAGAAGCCCGTATCAGCCTTCTTCTCTCTTTTTTCGTGCATCACCAACGGTGGGGAAAAAAAATCGGTTCTGAAATCTGCCGCCTTCTGAGCTTCCTTCACAGTGAAGTTTGGGTTCTCCCCTGCGATCGAACTGTCCTCCTTTTTCCCGAGTGCTTGTCCATCCATTCCTTAGAAGTTCTTCGAGCCTTTTTTCTCTTTTAGAATAAAATCCCCTTGATCTCTGTCAGAAGCTACCTTCCTTTGAGATGCGCGCACCCTCCTCCACCTGTAGCACGAAAACCCATACATTCCAGAAAAAAACTTGCTGCCGCCGTTCTCACTATTTTCCTTATTCCCCCCCCACCCGTATGTATGTCTATATGCAGGTATTTGTATATAGTTTTACATATACATTTATATAAATTTTTACACGCAATCGCAAATATGGTTGCATAATAAATACTCTCAAATCATGCACATACATTTGCATTATATGATGTTCAAAAACACATGAGAAACATGCACACCATGCACCACCACATAACACATACAAGTTTTTGTTTTGAATGCACATGCATTGTTTCACATGCTCGCATGGACGCGAATATACGGACTAGCAATATGAGAATTCCCATTCACCTTCAATATATGCAGAATGAGTTTTAAAGGCCAGAATTCACCATAATTTTAACTATATTAATATATTTCATTTGAATCGTTTCAAAGCTTTGTAATGGTGCTCAAACTTGAATGTCAATTCTTGACCACATCCACCCCCTCTAAACCTGTGCATCCTCTGGATGCGCCAACCTGCATACATAACATCAAACACAAGCAAGGATCAAGTAGTCATAGCATATAAACAGGACTTAAAGAAAATTTTAACTTGATGCATGAAATCTGAAAACACATTGAACTTGATATACATTAAGAGAAGAGAGGTAGACAAAAACATCTTATACAACATATCAGAATACACTAATGCACTTAGACTAGAAATCATATGAGTAAATCAAAATCTTCTTAGCTCTCTCGTTAACTCGACCCGGTCAGATCTAGTAGCCTATTCGAAGCATTTGCATATACCAGTCTTCACTAACTCGATTTATGAAACTCGCTTCTGGCTTCCCTATTGATCTTCTATCATCTGAAGCCCCTTTAGACCCTTTTCTTATTTTTCTCATATTTTTATTCTGTTTTTCTTTATTTTAATTCTTTATCCCAGCTCAACCTTTATATCTTTGCTTTTATTTTTATTTATTTATTTTTCCACACTTTTCGGCCTATGTCGAAATCGGATGCGACTCGTGGACCTGACCACCCGGCCAGGTTTAGCCCACCCATCTACCGACCCGACATAGCGCACGATTCACAATGTCAGCCTCATACGAAATCAACGTCAGCTCGTGGCTCTGACCACCCGGTCAGAGTGACTCCACCCGCCTATCAACCCGTATGAGCGCGTAACAACATGTAGGTTAGGCCATACGACACAACTAGCGTCAGCTCATGGCCCTGATCACCCGACCAAGGTAGTTCCACCCGCCTACTAGCTCATCGCAGCACCCAACAACACATACACATACATGTAGATAGTTGGCTGGTATAAGAATTCTTTTCTTAAGATATAATCTGTCTGAAGATTAGGTCAGATGAGAGATCAAGAGTAGAAGTTGAAGTGTCTCACTCATCAAGTGCTCGTAAACACTACTATATACAGATACTTAGTCTAGGTCTTCCCTTCACCTTCCTAGGTCTTGTTCTCAAAAGTTCTAGTCCATCTTCTAATCTTACTCATATAATCCTGGCCCTTATACATTACATGTAATCTAATTAGTGGCACGAGATTTTTGTTCTACTTAATTTTCCTTAATTATGCATTTATTTACATATCATATGCCCAACCCATGTAGTCTTTTCATACGGATATATATATATATATATACATACATACACATATATACATAAGAGGAAAAGAAACTGAAACAATAACATCTCACCAGTATAAAATCAGAAGCCGCTCGAGCTTGTCGCCTTTAATCATCCTTTCTTTAGAAAAAAAACTTGAACTTGGTCATCCTGCATAAATCAGAGGCTTATTTCACACGAATCTATATAAAAACAATTATTCAAAAAAGGAAAATATTACCTGGCTTTATTTATATACATTGGTATTTATTTTCTTGCCGATCTCCGAGGATCTTCCCTGACTTTATTCTTCATAAAAAAAACTAACTTGATTCAAAATAAACATTATTTACACATATCTTTTAATACAACATTTTAATTTATCTTTAAGACGTCTCACCCCCTTCACGTTCCCTATGGAACAAGGCAAGCTGTTGTAAGAGTTCTGCATATTCTGCTAAGTCACGACTATATACAAGAAGTGCTGTTGGGTCCACTTCCATATATGACTCACGGTCATCTGAAGTATCATCTTCTCCATATGTTCGTGCCCTTCGATACCTGAGCATACTTCTTTCATTTGATGATGAGATCAAGGTCTCCCTAGTGATACGATCTTTAACAAACTCTTCTATAGGAATTCTTTCTTCATTTTCAGGTGTAGGGAGCAAGTAAGTTGAAATGAAAGAACTATCTAAGGTTCTCCCTTCAGGCACACTCCTTGACGTCTCTCTAAATCTTTCAGGAATGCTACCCTCAGGAATGGATGTATCATTGGAATCTTCACTGTCCATTCCAGATCCTAAGATAGTCAAACAGTCCAATCAAACCTAAAAAAAACTTCCTATTAATAATCTGATCACAAATCTCTGTCAGTACCCTGTAAGAAACAAAAATTAGTATTAATAGAAGTTCATGAATAAGTAAAACACATACATTTTAATTTATTTGTTGCTTTACTTATTTATTACATCTAGACGGATTTATATCTTGTTATTTGTCTACATGGGTTTATTATATACATACATATATATATATGCTTTTTTTTATATATATATATACATCATCTTACGATATAATTTATTTTAATCATTTTCCTTATTGATATCCTCATCTTTTTCATTTTCACTTCCTTCCTGTTCACTTTCTTCTTCTCCGTCTTCATTTATTACCGTCTCATAATTCTCATTCTCTCTTCTTTTAAAGAGCTTAACTCTTTTTCCAGCAATTAAATCCTTTAACTTGGTCCCATCTAATTCTCTAAGTGAGTATGTTCCATTATCAAAAACTTTACATACCACATAGGGACCAAACCATCTCTTAACCAGTTTTCTTCGAGCCTCATATTGAGTATTCAATGAGCTATCATAAACAAGTACCCAGTCTCCTTCCTTTAACCTTTTTGGCCTTAACCTGTGGGACTTGTCAAATGCAATTTTATTTTTCTCTCTAGAAGCTCTAAGCTTAAATGCAGCTTCTTCTACCAGATTTTTTCCTCTTTCTAGTTGAAGAATCCGCACTGCTAGAAGATCTTCTCTTGACACCTCATCTTCCCAAGGCAAAGAAGTCCACGCTAAAGCATGTGACTCCGTCGGCAAAATAGGTTTTTGACAATACATCAATTCTGCTGGCATATATCCAGTAGTTCTAGTGTATGTCATCCTATCTGCCCAAAAGGCAAATGGAAGGTAATTTGGCCAATTCTTTATTTTCCCCTCACAAGCCTTAGCCAAAGCTTTAATAATTGGTGGATGACCACGCTCAATTTTTCCATTAGCTTCAGGATTGTAAGCAGTGGTGAGTGATAATCGAATTCCATATTTTTTAAAGAAGTCTTTAGCTTCCTGAGCATCAAGCTCACCTTTATCGGCAACTATTTTCTCCACATAACCAAATCTACTAAACACATCTTCTAGTAGAAACTTGCATACATTGCTTGTAGTTTTCGTCCTTAGAGCTCTTCCTTCAACATGATTTGTTAGGTCTTCCCTTGCTAATACAATATACCTCATCTGATGCACCCCTAATGGCATTGTAACTAAATCAACAACCCACTTATAGTGAATATTAAGAGGATATGTTGGATGTAATTCATCTCTGTGTCTAACATTGGAGTACATCTGGCAAGGTTTACAAGTGGCTACGTAATTTTGGGTATCCACATACATCCCAGGCCACCAGTATCTTTCCCTTATCTTTTCATAAGTTCCTTGAAAGCCTTTATGACCAGCCCATAGTGAGCTATGCATTTCACGCATAATCCTTCCTCTCGATTCTTCACAACCTACAACTCGCTGGGGCATTTTTCCCATTCCAATCCTTCGCTTCCAGAGTAATCCATCTTTCAGGAAATAATTGCTTGACTTTCTTCGAATGGTACGAAATTTTTCTTTGCTCCAACTAAGATCAGAACACTTCATACTTAAATATCTCCCGATTTCCTTCCACTCATTTTCATATTCGTCTTCATTAAATCTTTCTGTTATTCCTATTTGGATCTTGTAAGGTTCTTCTTCTATCCATCTGTTATCTTTCCCTCTTCCTAAGCTATTTTGAACTTCTTTTGAAGACTCAGTACAAATTCCAAGCCTTTCATTTTGACGCTTAGGCTCTTTTCTATTTAGTCTAGTGGATGCTTCATTTAGGCTTAAATTATGTACATGTGAAGCATAAAAGCCCAGACCTATCTCTTCATCATTAGAAATCATCGAATCTTCATTTTCATATATAGCTCGTGATAGCATATCAGCCACCACATTATTCCTTCCAGCTATATGAACAAACTCAGGGTTTAGCGACTTAATATATGCTATCCATCTTAACATGGCAATATCTGCAGTGGAACAATTCACGATCATTCCCAACAATGGTAAACAATCTGTTTCTACTACCACATTTGCTCCAATCAGATATTCTTTATCATTTTTTAGCGCAGTCACTATTCCCCAAAGCTCTCGCTTAATTTGAGGGTAACCTCTCTAGCGAATATTTAGAACTTTAGCTCCGAAACGAATTGCATACCTTTTTCCTTCATCATCCTCTTGGCCAATTGCCCAACCTATACCTGTCGGACTTGTATCTATGGTGATATAAATTTCTTTATTATCAGTATAATCAGCCTTTCTAAGCAATGGAGCTTCTGCAAGTGCTTTTTTAATTTTCTCACAGCTTGAGTATGGATATCTTTCCATTGAAATCTTTGCCCTTTCCTAAGCAATTGATAAAGTGGGTCAGCAATATGGGCAAAATGGGGAATCCATACAACATAGAAAACACATGCCCCAAGAAATCTCCTCACTTCAGTGATCGAGGAGCACACCTCTTTCATGTGCTGAATGGCATCTACTTTCTTTGGACATGGCTTCCTTCCTTTAGGTCCACATAAACTTCCTACAATTAAAACCTCTTGCACTCCAAATACTGATTTTTCAACAGACAATGTCAAATGAACCTCTTCCAGCCGACTGAGAATGGATTCACAATCAGTTATGTGCTTTTTAACAAAATTCCTACATCCATCCTCATCAAGAGTCTCGTCTCTATCTCTTTCTTCACAGCCTTTAATAGGAACATCATCAATGAATGGCATAGTCAGATGTGGAATAAAATCCCTAAGAATTTTATGCATACCATTCATCATATGTGCCACCAAGTTCGTGGCACCTTGCGGCAAAGTGCACATGCGCACAAGCCCAAGTGGCGTCCTCATAGTCGTCAAATCGCGGCTTTCGAGAGCTAGCTGGAATTGATCATATCCAGAGTGTAAATCTCCCATTGAATAAATAGATCTTCCTGCAAAAGCTTCTGCATATTCGTCTACAATAGGCCCAGTTCCCATATTTCTAATTGTCACTTTATTCACTGGCTGTAGATCTTGGATAAATCTTAATGACCCATTCTTTTTTGGTACAGTAAACCAACGGTTAGAATAAGGAGCACTTGATGGCTCAAGAATCCCCATTCTAATCTTGTCATTCAACAGATCAATTAGCTTTGAAATCAACGAAGACTTCTTTACCTATTTCATCTTGCTCAAACTTTGCTATTTCCTTATACATGGAAATAGAGTGCGTTTGAATCACATAATCACTCCTTTTTCCTTGAATTAACTCTTGCAGATCAAACAATGTGTCTGCAAAGGATATCTCATCAAAGACTCCAGAGATTTCCTCGTCGAAGTTAAGCACTCTACATCCATGAAAGTTTCTTTGAAGATCCGCTATGTATTGTTTTTCCCACTTTTTTAACTCAGAAAAAACACGAAACTGAAATGAATTTGTCGAAGAAAGTGCTATAAAACTTGATATAAACATATTTACATTCGGGATCTTTTCACCTTTCAAGCTTTCATAGTCCCCACTTATGAAAGCTTCCTTTAAAAACTTTGATCCTCGTATTCTTCAGGAATAGGTCTTGTCCGAAGAGAAGTTCTATTCCTGATATGATCTACACATACCGTCATGAATTGAACTGCCTTTTTCCCATCCTTACTACGGATTCGCGCATAAGCCGATCCATCTTCTAAGACTCTTGTTTCCATTCTTAAGGCAGTAATATATGGCTGCCCTAAAATCAATGAGTAACTAGAATGATCTTGTACGAAAAAATTTTGATAATCACTGAAATCTCCAATTGTAACTAGAACCTGCGGGCATGCACCAAACAACTCACCTGGCATCGAGTTCGCAGCCTTAATTCTCCAACCAGGCTGCATGTCTATTGGCCATTTTCCCTTCATATAGAGATCTTTGGACATCAAGTTAACTTCAGATCCATGATCAATAAGAGCGACAACTGGAGTGCTAATTTTTTCTAATCTTACCAACGTCTCAGTTGTGGCTCGAGCCCAATGATCTTTAGTGTAATAACTCGAAGGAGTTATGTCGGAAGGATTCTTCTCCAAGGATATTTCCTCATGCATGCACGGTTGAACATTAGTCTCAATTGGTTCAAGTACATTTTTTAGCTCTTGTACTTGCGCTTGCACAGTATGAACAGGAGTCTCTTCATCCATTCTTTCAATCTCTTGCATGTCAGCTATTGGTTGTCGTTTCCTTCTTAAGAGGTCAATTATTACTTCTAGAAAATCTCTTTTTGCTATTCCCAGTAACCCACCAAGTGTAAATTCGATTACACTATCGAGCACTCTTTTCTCGAGAACTTGTTTAAGATTTGTGGCTTGCTCTATGTGCGATTTTAGCATATATGAGGGATTTCTCACTCTTCCTTGTCCTTTTTTCACAGGTTGCATTTCTTGATCTTGAGGAGGAATATTATCGTGGGTAGAGACTGGCATCTCAGCAGAAGTAGGAATTTGGACTTGAGTCGGAATTTTATTTGGTTGGATTATTGTTGGTTGTGATGGTGGATCTATTTGAGTGGGTTGGTTTGTTTGTGTTGGATGGTTTTGGTTTGGTATTTGAGGTTGTTCATGTGAAGCTTCTACTTGACGCCTAGTTCTTCTTTTCTCCTCTTCACCCTCATTGGTTCTTCTTCGTTTCTCTTCCACTACTGCTTCATGCTCTACCGAAGAGCATAGGTATGTAACAACCGAGAGAGTATCTACAGGATCATCCCATCCACTTACCCCTCGGATTTCATTACTAGCTGTTTTTAAAATTTCATGATGCATCTTCCCGCGGTCTAAGGACTTTATTACTTTAGACCACGGTTCTAAATCATTATTTTCGTCAACTACCTGACATGCATACGTATGCGATGTTGAAGCAACGTTTTCACATGTGCCAGGGAAGAATATTCTCATTCCTCCCCGACCAAAATTAATGTTTACTTTTTCTCCAGTCTTAGAGTCATATATCATCTTTTCCTTAACGAATACCAAATTCTTTGCTAATGCTTCTTTGAAGCTCTCACATGAGTATCTGTTATGCTCCAAAGAGTCACACCAAATACATCTTTTAATTTCTGGAGCTTTTGGATTTTTAGGTGCCGGTGCTTGTAAAGATTGAGATTCAATCATCTGCTTCATACTTTGAATCGTAAGGTCACTAAACTTTTTAAACATATCTTCCATTGTATTAGTGGGCACAACATCCTTTGGTGTTGGTAGGTTTACCTGAGGGTTCTGTACAGGTTGCTGAACAGCCTGAGCTTGTTCTTCTTGCATATCATCATGCCAGCTCTGCATGAACTTAGACAAAGTTCTTTGCTTTTCTACATATCCTCTAACAGCTTCATCTACATTACCCCAGTCTTCGGTAAGACCAGACTCAGTTCCTATCTGTTGTAATTGTGGAAAAATTTCTTCTCGGGCTTTCGAATCTATAGCCCGGAGAAACAAGGATACCTTTTCTTGATCTATAGCCCTCCTATCATAATCAGATAAGTCTGCAAATTGCTGATCAAACTCCCTTTTTATATCTAGAATAGATTGATCTTTTGGTTTATGTATCCACTTTAGAAATGTGGATCTAGTCACTTTATCTTCGTCATCCAGTGCAAACATCCTTATGAGTATCATCTTGTATTGTGACCATCTTATTTGCCCTTCTATAACTAGTCGAGGTGCATCCACAACTAGTCGGTCACGCAAATGTAATTCTGAAACGTATACAAAATTGTCTATTAATTCTTGATCACTTAATGGTGTTAGACCCGTACCAAGGTATCGTGCCTCCAATTCATATTCCTTGCAAAAACGAGTAACATTTTTACCACTGAAATATCCACTTCTTCTGACTACTCGCTCATGAAATGCCTTGATGGCACTCCGTCTTTTCTCGTTCTGCTGAAAGCGCAAAAGTTGGGTTATAAAATCCATCATTGCGTCACCCATAAATGGTCAAGCACAATGAGCTCACTCAACTGCACCACTCTTTAAACTAGGATCAGGATCTCTACACTCTCCTCCTTTCACGTCGGGTTCACCAGGTATGTCGCGGAGTTCTTAGAAAGAAGGTTAAATAGTAAGGTGAAAGGCTGCTTTGGAGTCCTGAAAGAACACTTCAAAAGAAAGACATTTGAATATTCCTAAATCTTCGGAAGCAATCAACTACTAATTCTGATCTTCATGAACAATTATAAGTGTAACCAAATTTCTTTAAGGTGATTAAAACCCTATATTTGAAATGATCCTTTTCATGATGCAAACACATTACTAAGTCACTCGTTAATTAGAATTCATCAAGTTAGAAGACCTTTAACATCAAATAAATTAACAAGCTCGAGCAGTTCTAACTACCTTTCACATGTGATGATCAGAAACTACACTTTATGTTGAAGTAGCATTTCTTGTTACTCTTGAAAGAGAAGAAAGAGAAACTATGGGAATGTATGTGAGAAAGAAAGTTGAGGATAGGTAGTAAAATCTATTTAGATTTCTTCTCACGTCCTCTGGTTTCAAGTTTGCGGTCCAACGAAATGAAATGACTAATCCTTTTCATGAATTCAAAAGCTTGCAAGTATTTTTAGGAAACCCATAACGAAGTAACATTAGGAATGTTAACGTTCTGTTTTTTCCCCTTAACTCCAAGATAAAATCGACAGTTCAGCATAAATTTAACTCACAGACTGTATTTACGATTTATTTTCCACTTCCATAATTGTTTAGGTGACAGAATAAATGAGTACTCATCTTCCGTTACACTTAATTTTTCATTGTTTCCTATTATGAATAAAGAAACATGTCAAGTGCACCGAACATTTATACAAAAATAATATGCCTACTTTTTCTTAACGTATGCATCCGTTTGAGAGCAACAATTACATGGCTTTTAGCAATCATTCGCATGAAGGTTCCAACATGCTTTCAACAGTTGGACTTAGAGCATATGAATTTCACTCAGACTAAGAACCGTGGACTAAAGAAAGGAAATTAAGTAGTATTAACAGTGACAATGATACACAGTTAGGATAGAAAACTTTCGATTCACATCTGAATTACATGCATATGAAGTACGCAAGCAATGGTGACATGTTATGCGAAACTTCATTCTTTTTTAAGAACTACAAAACGAGTCAAAGAAGTGATCATTCCTCTAAAACTGTCCTTACCGTCGGCTTCAGCAGCTGGAGTAGCATTGCTTACGATAATGAAACAAACTTTCAAGTATTTAGAACGCAACTCATTACTATAGAGGGGCATGAACGATAATAGGGATCCTTGCATATTCCGACTTCCGTACTTTCATGCGCATCAAGCAAGATTCAAGTAAGGGTGGGAGTTTCCAAGCATGATATAATTCTACCTCAAATCACGCAAGAGCACATGTAATTCCACTTCTCTTTCAGTTTATATGAAATGCATGTAAAATCATCCTAACTAGAAACTTCAGCAAAGGTGTTCGTTCATAATTCATGGAGTTCCATTTGCCTAGATTAGTCCCAGTTACATTATCTCAAACATACTGCTCATATTTAAATAGTCGCTTGAGCACAGACAACGAAACTGAACTGACTAAGGCAAATGCAATTTGTGAGAAGTACTCAGACGTCCATTAAAAGCTAAAAAAATAGTATGCACGTGAAAGAGATTTCCTACGTTGATTTGCTATTAAAATAAGAAAGAGTTGAAAATTATATGTTTTCATGTGAGTCGCAAAGAAGAAAAAACCCGATGATTCTAATATCAATACAATATTGAAGAACTTAACATAGAGTATCAAGCTTCATCATACCTCTAAAACAGATTTGCATTAAACTGCTGAACTCCTTTCGTGCTTGAAAATGGATTCCTGCAGATAAAGCATATCACGAATAGCAGCTATGTCAAAGATTCCAAAGAACCTCTTCCCTCGTTTTCAGCTATCATCCGAGAATGAGTGTCCAACTCTGTAAGAGCCCTGCCGTCCTTTTTCCTCTTAGTACTCCCCGTTCCCTTCTAGGATAGCCTTTGATGAAGATTCCTTGCTATCTGCAACATAACTAGAAACTTCCGTTTTCAGCCTTCCAAGTTTCCCCTTGAAGCCTGTAGTCCTCTTATGGTTTCTACATGAATCAACGAAGGTCCTTCCAGTAAGATAACAGGTTCATCATCGTCTTCAGCTTCCACAGCAGCGAGTCGACCTCTTTTGCCGTGTTTTTCTTCTCTCACCCGAGCTGCAACAACATTCGGTCGCTTTTCTTCTTCCTATTCAATGGGCTTTACAACAGCATCTTTTTCCTTGAGAGCCCCCCGAGCTGCGTTGTCTCCCCTTCCAGTCCCTCCATCTCTACCGTTGTCAGAAGCCCGTATCAGCCTTCTTCTCTCTTTTTCCGTGCATCACCAACGGTGGGGAAAAAAAATCGGTTCTGAAATCTGCCGCCTTCTGAGCTTCCTTCACAGTGAAGTTTGGGTTCTCCCCTGCGATTGAACTGTCCTCCTTTTTCTCGAGTGCTTGTCCATCCATTCCTTAGAAGTTCTTTGAGCCTTTTTTCTCTTTTAGAATAAAATCCCCTTGATCTCTGTCAGAAGCTACCTTCCTTTGAGATGCGCGCACCCTCCTCCACCTGTAGCACGAAAACCCATACATTCCAGAAAAAAACTTGCTGCCGCCGTTCTCACTATTTTCCTTATTCCCCCCCCACCCGTATGTATGTCTATATGCAGGTATTTGTATATAGTTTTACATATACATTTATATAAATTTTTACACGCAATCGCAAATATGGTTGCATAATAAATACTCTCAAATCATGCATATACATTTGCATTATATGATGTTCAAAAACACATGAGAAACATGCACACCATGCACCACCACATAACACATACAAGTTTTTGTTTTGAATGCACATGCATTGTTTCACATGCTCGCATGGACGCGAATATACGGACTAGCAATATGAGAATTCCCATTCACCTTCAATATATGCAGAATGAGTTTTAAAGGCTAGAATTCACCATAATTTTAACTATATTAATATATTTCATTTGAATCGTTTCGAAGCTTTGTAATGGTGCTCAAACTTGAATGTCAATTCTTGACCACAACGTGTCACCCACTCCTTGAGAAGATAGACAGGAACCTCGGCATCGAGTCAGATATTTCCAGGTACTAGCATTTCAAGTTATTTGATTTCTTGCATTGCTTCACATACACTGCTGAAAGAGAAATATTGTCTTGCTGCTTGAGTTTGAGCATCCACGCTTTGCATTAGTTTAGTCCATACGTGTGAGCACTTTTTTTTCTTGCTTAGACTAGGGATTTACTGATTTCATAGCTTAGACAGAAGATTAGAAAACTTATCATAGAAAGGGGGAAAATACATTGAAATCTTGGGAATTGAAGAGAGAAGAGATAGATCACATTTTGGCCTAGCCAGATTAGAGAGCTTTAGACTGATTTTACCCTCTGGCTCGTGACTCATCGAGCTTCTTCTCTGATCTCTACTCAGAGCTTAGAGAGATAATTGAGCCACTTACACTGGACCTTGTGCTACGTTCTAGGATAGAGCAGAGAAGAGAGATGGAGGATATATTCAAGGAATTGGTAATAGAGAAACAGGGGGCTCGCGTAGTTCAAGCAGTAGTGAGAGAAAAAGGGAAGTTTACAGGCTTGAACGTAACCGAGTACCTAGATGTTTTTCAGGAACAAGCACGGATTTATGGTCTACCCGAGGATGTGTTTGCACATTACTTCACATGGGTAGTATCAGGATCCATTTTAGCCCCTATTACAGTACATATAGCAAAGCCCTGGGCGGAGTTAAGAAAGGAATTACATAAGCTGTTTTATCTAGAAGATTTTTCCCAACACAGTAGAGAAGGGTTCATGCGGTGGATAACCTCTCCGAAGCCCGCTGCATCCCTCACTCATCTTTTAAATGAATTCTTGAGTAGACATGCACAGCTTCCACAGGCCGATTTAGATGCATTAAAGCCTGATCTAGTTATTTCTTTCCTCAGGATCTTAAGTCCTGAAGACAGGACTGAGGTCGAAACGAGGATAGAAGAGCCTGGAAAGAGATTTAGATTGACTGAAGACTGGGCTGTAGTGAGGAGAGAGGTAGAAGCAGTTGCCCAGATGAGGCAACGCCAAGCGGTACTATATGATAGACGTGCAGTGGTAGCTCCACAACTGCCTAGGGAAGCTCCAGTTCCAGCAATTCCGAATGTGCTTGCATTGTCAGCTTTTGCTAACGTTGCGTCCACTTCGCGATCACCAATGGAGCTACAGCTTGAGATTCTCAGTCGACAGATAGAGAATCTTATTACGATGCAAGCGTCTATGTCAAAAGAAATGGCGAGTATCCATAATAAAGTTTATTCTATGGGGTATCAGGACCCCACTCCTCCTCAGGCAAGTAGAGTTATGCAAATACATTACAGAGAGGCACTATGCCCATTCCAAATATGCAAGGCTATGTGATGCCACAGCGTGCACCTCCAGTGCAGCCTGTTGCCCAACAGATACCTACACCACCAGTGCAAACCACATTTCAAAGAAACACTGGACCTTTTGAGAGACGAGCGACTGGTGGGTTTGGAGGGGTTAAGAGATGCGTATGGTGTGATGCACAAGAGCATTTTTCATATGTCTGTGAAGAGCTTAAGCTAGCAAAAGAGCATCAACTGGTGATAGATATCGATAAGAAGTTATGTGACTTTAGGACCCGCCTTCCTCTACCTGTGAATTGGGGAAAGGGGGGAATGAAGAAGTTTTATGAAGAATTATTTGGCAATAATGCGAGTACATCAGCCGCACGGTTAGAGCCTATAGAGGAGGAAGATGAAAAAGTGCCTAGACCTCGACCCCAAAGAAATTATTCCATAGAGGCTTTAGTGAGAGCTAGGGATGCCATTATGCAGAAGACTGCCTGGAAGTCTCCTGTTGATGAATCCTCGGTCTATTTGCACATAGCAAATGTAGAAGAAAAGAGGAAGAGAGATGAGAGTCAGGAAGAGACTGAGCCACAAAGAAGAGTGACCAGAAAGCAAAGCCAAGAGGCCGAAGAAAAGGCTAAAGAGCCAGAAAAGAAAGTACAATTCAAAGAGCCTGTTGTTTCGAAGGAAGAGGCAAAGAAGAAAGAGATAAGAGAGGGAAAGAGGCCGGCTGGGCCAACTAAGATTCAAGAAGTGACTAAAGAGAAAGAGAAAGAACCAGAACCTGTTCAAAAGAAAGACAAAATTCAAGAAAGTATTCAAGAGGCTGACAAAGAAAAGAAGAAGAAAAAGAAGAGAACTCCAAAGGCTGTATTAATTTCTGAGTTGGAAAGGAAAAATGATGCAAGAGAGATATTAAATGATATTTTACTGAAGAGCCAAGTGACCATGTCCTTGGAGGAGGTCTTCTCCATAGCGAAGCCTGAGTTCAAGGACAGTTTTATAAGGCTGGTTAAGAGAAAGAAGTTTCCACTACCTGAAGATGTAGAGATGGAAGAAGTACCTAAGATATTCAAGTAACAAATGAAGCAGTTACATTGAGTGATACATCTGATGATGATGATGATGAGGTTGCCAGGTGTCATAAGAATTCTCTAGGTCCTATCATACGTGATAATGAAATGAGGAAGACAGAAAGTGAGTTTAGCACGACCTTTTGGGCGAGAGGAAGTCCAGAGATGAAGATAAAGTTAGGGAGCAACGAGGAGTCATGTTTTGCTCTGGCCTTGATTTGACTCAGGGTCAGAGATAAATGTGATTTCTAAGAAGCTCTATGATAAGTTTAGGTGGCCGATTGATAAAGATCATGGATGGAGGATGAGGATAGTGGATAATGGTTCAGGAGCACTGCTTGGGGCATGCGCCTTTGTGCCTGTGACCATAGGAGGGATTTTTGAGGAATTTCACTTCTTCGTCAAGGACCATTGTTCATATGAGGCTATCCTTGGACAGCCCTTTATAGCTGAGGTAAGAATGGAGACTAAGGCCATGGATGATGGATCTGCCTATGCACGAATCCGTTCTAGATCTGGCCTTCATTCTCTGCATGTGATGATTGTGTGTCCAAATCACTCCAGGAATAGAAAGAATATAAGAAAGAAACCTATTAATTCACATGACCATGATGAGTGTATGCCTGTTGGAGAGTATGGAGCTTCTGTTGATCCAAATTTCTGTTAGGATCCACTATTGAGCGAGACAACAGTGGGAGTTGGTTTGATGTCTCGCATGACTTTGTACATAGTTTTGAAAGTTTTTCTATTTATTCATCTACATTCAAGTTGCTATGTTTACAGAAAGAAAATGTTTCAAATAAATTCAGAAAAGTTCATGAGAGATACTATAAGGATTTAGGAATGATGTTACCTGATGAGAAGATTGAAGATGTGATCGAGTTGGAGAGAAGTTCGACTACTCTAGAAGAGCTTGAGCAGGCATTTGAGAGAAATCAGAAATCAGAAATGATTATGCTCAGTTCTATCAAAGAGTCTGAGATGATTGAGGAGTTTATGAGAGAGCATGAAGTAAGTGTAAATACAAAGTATAAGACTGTGGATAAGAAAGTGAAGCCTATAGCTCAACCATTGCCAGAAGATAGTCATGAGAAATATCTGCGAGTGTTAGAAGACCCTATGCTGAGACGAAGAGAGCTCATAGGGCATCATTTTACTGATGAGACTATTAAAGAGATCAAGTTTGGAGAGAAATTATTTTTGAGAAAAGAAGAGAAACAGAAATTTATTGAAGTCATCAAGAAACATGAAAAAGCATTTGCACTTTTCCCACATGAGATAGGTTGTGCGGATCCGAAACAAGTACCTCCCATGATTATCTTTACAGTGCCACATATACCATGGAATATCCGGCCTATACCAGTCCCAAAGGCTCACTTACGTGAGCTAATGAGACTGCTAAAGGAAAAGATTTCCATGCGAATATTGGAACCCTCCTCAGCTCCATATTCGAATAGGTGGTTTACAATGCCTAAGAAAAATGGGAAGCTTCATTTCATTCAGGATCTGCAGTCTGTGAATAAAGTCACAATTAGAAATGTAGGGACAGGACCCATAGTTGATGAGTTTGCTGAAGCATTTGCTAGGCATTCCATCTACTCTATGGGAGACTTGTATTCAGGTTATGAACAGTTTCAATTGGCTATGGATGGTAGAGACATTACGACCATGAGGACTCCACTGGGCCTTGTACGCATGTGTACTTTGCCGCAGGGAGCGACGAATTCTGTGGCTCACATGATGAATGTCATGAATCTGGTTTTACGAGACTTTATACCATCTGTGACTATGCCATTCATTGATGATGTTCCGATAAAGGGATGTGAGGAAAGAGTGAAAGATGTGAGTTTAGATGCTTCAGGATATAGAAAGTTTGTGAGAGATCATATTGCTTATTGTGAGAAGATCTTTGAGAGGTTTGAAGATGTGGGGCTAACACTTTCTTTAGAGAAATCGGTTTTTGGCGTTAATGAGGTCCTCATTGTAGGACATCTATGTGGACATTATGGCCGCAAGCCGTACCCGCAGAAAGTTGAGGCCATTAGTAGGATCTCTGAAGTGTGTCGTAATGTCAGTGAGGTGAGAAGGTTTCTAGGAGCCTGTGTATTCTATGTGATATGGATTCCTCACTTTGCTCATGTTGCGAACCCCTTATATGATCTCCTGAGAAAGAGAAAGAAGTTTGTATGGACAGAGAAACAGTCGAGAGCTATTCGTAAACTGAAGCAGCTGCTAATTGAAGCTCCGATTCTGAAGCGTGTTGACTATTCAGGTGAGAAACCTATCATTTTGACCATTGATACCAGTCCTATTGGCATAGGCTGGGTCATAGGTCAAGATGATGATGAGGGGCAGAGATATGCAGTGCGCTTTGGTGCTAAGATCCTACATGATACCCAAAGAAAATATCCACAGATTAAGAGAGAGTTATGGGGATTAGTGACTGCTTTAAAGAGCGATAAAGAGTATTTTATTAGGGCAAATGTGATAGTTGAGACCGATTGTCTTCCACTGATTGGCATGATTGCAAATTGTTCATCTCCGGATATTGCTATGCTTAGATGGATCTCTTATGTGAAGTTTATAAATCCTACATTTGTACACATAGCTGGAAAGTCGAATACAGTGGCTGATATGCTTTCAAGGGAAAAATTCGATGATGAGTCTGATGATGATGATGAGGTAGAAAGGGATATACATATGATGAGATACGATCCATTGGTGTATGTATATGAGCAGTTCCGAGAGAATGAGTATGATGGTGAGTGGAGAGATATAGGGAGATATCTGAGTACTCTGAAACCTTCCCCAAGCTGGTCCACAAATAAGTATAGATCCATCAGGAAAAAGTCTTACAACTTTTTCTTGAAGGACGGTCTTATTTGGCGACATGCTAAGGGCAAGGTAAAGAGTCCACAGAGGGTATTGAGTTCGAGGAGTCTTCAGAGTATAGTGATGAGAGAAATGCATGAGACCTTATGGGCAGGTCATAAAGGATTCTATGCTATATATGAGAAGATTAGGGAAGCCTACTGGTGGCCAGGGATTTATGTCAGTGTGAGAGATTTTGTAGACACTTGTGCTACATGCCAGGTGCATTCATCAGTTAGGTACAGAGACCTGTTACATCCGACTTACCCTCCTTGTATCCATTACAAGTGGGTAGTCGACCTTGTAACCATGCCCAAAGGGATAGATAAGATGAGATACATTGTGCTTGCTAGAGAGGACTTGACCAACCATGTGGAAGGTCGAGCTCTCCGTACGAAGACAACTTATAATGTATGTAAATTCCTTTTAGAAGAAGTGATCTCGAGATTTGGATACATTGAGAAAGTGGTTGCGGACAGGGGAGAGTTAGATGCGAGAGAGGCAAAAGAGTTCTTTGACCGTCATGGAATTCGATTATCTCTCACCACTGCCTATAACCCAGAGGCAAATGGAAAGATCAAGAGAGGTCACCCTTCCATTGTGAAGGCGATCTCTAAGGCTTGCAGCGATGACATCAAGCAATGGCCTAGGTTTCTTCCATTCGCGTTATGGGCTGATAGGATGACTTACACTCGGTCCACAGGTTTTATGCCTACTGAATTGATGTATTGTCAAAAGCCAATCTTCCCCATCCAGACTCAGATAGTGACATGGTTGACGCTCCCATGGAATGATGGTATGACGAGAGAAGAGTTATTATCATTGAGAATAAAGCAGTTAGAACAAGGAAAATGAAAAGTTGAAAGAAGCAATCCAAAAGTTAAAGGAGTCAAGGCCAAAGAATAAGATCTATTTTGACAAAATCCATCAACTCAGACCACGTACGATTGAGGTAGATGATTGGGTGTTGGTATACGACAGTACATTTGATACTCAGTACGATGCTAAGAAGAAATTAACCAAATGATGGTTTGGTCCGTATGTGATTACGTCTGTGTTTGAAAATGGTACGTATGCACTTCGTGAGTTAGACAGTTTACTCTGACATCTTTGATTGCAGGAAAGAGGATAAAATTATTCAAGAAAAGAAATGAAGCGGATTATAAGATTGAGCAAGAACTTCTGGAGGACGCTGATGACACTGAGACTGATGCTGATGAAGAATGATAGACCATGGAATTAAAGAAAAGCTGGATCAAAATGAAGAAAAATGACCAGGTGAAACGTTTCTGATTTGAGATGTGTTTTCTTTCTGATAGAGCATATGCATTGCATTGATGTGTGTGATAAAGATATGTATGAGTTTATGAAAATCATGTAGAATGAAGATAACAAAGATCTATTATGGGTTTGCATGAAGCATGAATGACTAGGAAATTATATGAGTGAGATCAATTAGTGGACTAGAGACTTTTGGGAGTGAAAGCTTGGGAATGTGATGGCATGCTTAGACCGAGTGCATGTATATGCTGATTGATTTGAACACTTAGTGAGTGGGAAACTTTGGATCTTACTATTTATTTCTTATGAGATCTTACCTCCATATAGATCGTGATATAAAGAAACATTCATACTCATGCCAGCTGTATATGTGCGTGTATGTCGTTGGTGCGCTACGATGGGCTAGTAGGTGGGTGGAACCACCTTGGTTGGGTGATCAAGGCCACGAGTCGTAGCTAGTTTTGTCGTAGGCCTGACCTATCTGTTGTCATGCGCCTGTATGGGTCGATAGGCGGGTGGAGTCACTCTGATCGGGTGGTGAGAGCCACGAGCTGACGTCGATTTCATGCAGGGCTGACGTTGTGTATGTCATGCGCTATGTCAGGTCGGCAGACAGATGGAACGAACTTGGCCGGGTGGACAAGTCCATGAGTCGCACCCGATTTCGACATAGGCCGATTTGTGAAAATGAAAGATAAAAAGAAATGCTGAGCTGAGATGAAGTGAAAAAGAAAAAGAAAAGAAAAAGAAAAAGAAAAATTAAAAAAAAAAAAGAAAAAGGAAAAGAAAAAGAAAAGATCTAATGGAGAGTTGTACAAGTAGGAGATAAATAGTAGGAATGGAGGTATATTCTACAAAGTGAGTTAGTAGAAACATATGTATATGCTAGTACTTAGAATGAGCAGCTGGATCTGAACTAGTTGAACGAACAAAAGATCTAGAAAGCCGACGATCTATTCATGTGATTACTTGTCAGATTGCAGACGTAGAAACATAATATGATGTTTGTAAAGCTTGAATCTACCTAATTTTCTAAAATTCATACCAATCTTTATAAAAATTGCATGACTGCATGAGATCATGATTTGAGATTTGAAAAGAAAAAAAGACAAAAAGTGTAAAGAGATTTCAAAAGAACCCTGATACGCTTCTGTTGGATCTTGCAGGTTGGCCCATCGAGACGATGTGCAGGTTTAGCGGTGGCGAATGTCGGGATGAAATCCTGCAGGGAGTGTGCATTGAGTTTTTTTCAGAAGTTTATTGTTTTTGAGTTTTTGTGTGATGTTTTGATCGAGAGAGTGGTATATTTTGTACATATTTTGGCCGAATTAATTAATTGTGTGATGCAAAAACAAGTTTGAGATGTGTGTTAGACCCGTGTATATAAACAACAGACATTAGACCTATGAAAACTTTAGGTTTGACCCTTCAAAACCCCTAAAAATATGGTTTTATCCCCTGAAAATCAGACTTGAATCCTTGGAAACCTTTAGAGTTTAGGCCGAATTTGTAAATAAACCCGTGAATTGGCGAGTTTGAGATAATTGTGAGCAAACCCCAAATTTGCCCAACCAAAATCCGTAGTTTAGACCCTTGAAAACGGTGTTTATCCTCGCCCAAACCCTTAGATTAATTAATTTGTATATACAGCGTGAAACCAAAACTAAAATAAAAAAGGAGAAAAATAAAAAAATAGAACTAAGTGATGTGATTTTCCAATATTAGTAAATGAACATGCAAGAGGTTCCGGAAATAGAAATTTAGATAAGGAGGTTAGAAGATTCTAGAGAAGTCTAAGAGATGGGGAAACCTATAAATAGGTGTCCAGACATCTTTTATTTCTCCCCGTCGAACTTCTTGGTGAATCTTCACTTTCAGGTATGCTCTTTGTCTATTTCTATTCATTCATGTTTTTCATATTCTTGCTCACACGCTTCATTACCATGCTGAGAGAGGGAGAGGCTATGGAGCTCTTAGGCACATGAGAGAGAGAATGTGTCAATAAACCCCTTTCCATTCTTAGCTTCTACAAAGCTAAACAAGCATAGATATTTATCGATTCTGATTTAGGTTTTCCCTCTGGCATGAACATGTTGTTTGATGTTCTATTGTTTTCGTTATGTTGTTGGCCGACTGCTTGCGCCATGGTGGCTAAGTCGGTGTGAGAGAGTAGAGAGATCTCTGTGGCAGCACAAAGAGAGAGAAGAAAAGTATGTCTATGTCGGGCGGCAAAGATCTCTGTGGCAGCACAGAGAGATTGACGGCCTGCTGTCCTTGACAGTGCTGCAGAGACTAGAGTACGTGGAGAGACACCGGAGAGAGACCACGCATGTGTGATAGAGAGAGAAAGAGAGAAATTGAGATTGCCCTGCTGTTGCGCGCCAAAGAGATCGGCGGAGAGAGATGTTTGTTGTGTGTCACGCTCACGAAGCAGACAGAGAGAGACGGGCCATGGCTGAGTTGTGCATGATGAACAGGTCTAGAGAGAGAGATCTTTATCTCTCTTCCCCCCTCCCATGGCTGCCAGGCACGCAGCGCGCACGAGAGAGAAAGAAGAAAGAAAATCTTATTAACGTCCTCTCCAGAGAAAGAATGGTTGGTGGCAATGTCGGGGCGCTGCAGAATTGTGACGCGGGCAGAGAGAGATAGAGAGAGAGGATCGTAGAGATGCGTTGTAGTCGCTCGCAGAGACCAAGATGGCAGTTCAGGTCCTTTTATGCATGAGGCCCTAAGGGAACTGATGAATCGATCGATGGAGCCTCTCAAGCTCGGGGTGCTAATGGATTTTAGCTCATGGTTCTCGAGGCCAAACGCTGGAGAGAGAAGCCAATAGACACAAAAATTGCACACTTGATATGAGAGGCAGAGAGAGAGAGGCGGTGGCGTGGCGTGCATGCTCCGACTCTCTGAGATAGAGAAAAGGAAAGGAGAGAATTTATGAGTTAATGAGGTTCTCTATAACCAATCAAGTTATCTTCCACCTGGGTCTTCGACTGCATGTGCCCACAATTTCTTCTCTGTGGATCTTAGCATATCGTTTGGATTTGATTTGGAGTCTTTGAATCGTCTGTCTAGCAGTTGCGAGAGAGATATGAAGAGTTCTTATTTTCATCTTATAATTATGGCCCTGATTGACTTGCGAATCTATGGGATATTTGTCTACTGCACAAAACAATATACTTAACGCTTGAGTCATGTAGTCTAGACTTTGTAAGATGGAATCTCAGAAGGACACTTCGAATACTTTTGCTTGATAACAGCCTGATCAAGGGAATCTTGGTGCCAACTCCACTGTAAGCCCTACAGAATTTGGTGTTGCTGAAGAATCCGGAGTGGAAGGGGGAGAATTGAATGATGCTATTAAAGATGAATTCTGACTCCGTGTGCTGCTGTGTCAAGACCGACAAAAGGTGCTAAATGGCGGGAGAGAACATCTCGTGACATTGGCTAGAGAGAGAGAAAGACGCAGGGATGTCGGTGTTGTAGAAGAATGATAGAAAGAGAGAGAGAGAGGGGTTACTTTGCTACAGAGATGGAGATGATAAGATTCAGAGAGAGGGAGAAAGGTCATGTCGATGCTGTGCGCGCAGAGAGAAAACACAGAGTTGTCGATGCGGTGCACGCAGAGAGAAACTTGTAGCTGACCGAGATGATTTGGCGGTGGTAATCCTTGAAGAAATATGGTAGATTTCTACAGGAGAGAGTAGTTCCGTGACAGAAAAGGATGAAGCGCAGTAGAGAGAGAGAAGCACATAGATGGGAGATGTCGTAGCCATCTCTTGTACGGCAGCAACTAGAGTGAGAGAGAGAGAGACGGCCGTGCGTAGATGAATTCGCAGGATTATGGAGATATGCAGAGAGAGAGACCTTAGCCGGCTGCGTGACCTGCCATTGATGCGCGAGAAAGTTTCTCGAAGGTGTATAGTCAAGGACGCACGCAACAAAATTCGAAGAGAGAAAGGTCACTGAACAGCGCTGCAGAAAACTCATGTTTGTAGAGAGAGAGAGAAAGAGAGAGAGATGAGGCAGATTTGGCTACGTGAGTGTGAGTGAGAGAGAGCGAGAGGCGGCAAGGGAATCAAGAGTCGATGAAGGGAAGAATTGCGATATAAGCAGGTTCATGTACGTGAACACATACCTCGAAATACGACGGAAGCTTGATATTATTCAGCATATTTGCTATACTCAATATATGTGTTACTGATAATGATTTTGTGTTAATACGGTTGTTTGGCGACTTCGTGCAAATCATGAATCCTATCAAAATCCACTTAGTTGTTTTTGCGCTTCTGACTATGGTAACAAAAAGAGGGAATGAAGCATCAACTGCTGTTTGCATGACAGACATATCTCTTCAAGTATTGGCTGATCTCTTCTAGTAAATTTAAGGTTAAACAGAAGTTATACAAGATGACGGGTTCAGAAAGTATCTTAACCATCTGCTCTGTATGAAAAATTATGCCACTAACATGTTTTTGGAATCGCTTATAAGAAGTATGTTCTGATTAGTCAATACACTTAAAACCTCCAGAGAAATAAGTGTGCTTTAAGAGCAATATTCAATCCTACAAAATGTATTCTCATATTCTCATAGTGAATGTGCGCCCAAAAGTAAATGCATTAATTACAAAAGCAATTGGTTAAGTTAAAATATGTTCGCTTTCGCTATATAGGTTCATGTTTAAAATATTTGCCTTCAAGCGACAACGAAAAAGTTTATTATATCTTGATACATAAGTACAAGAAGGAATCACATTACCTCTTTTGAACTTGTTCATATCACATTTAATTCATATCACAATTCAAGAGCTAACATGGTATGAATAATTGACCCCCCGTCGAACTTCTTGGTGAATCTTCACTTTCAAGTTTATGCGATTTCTGATTATCTGAAGTAAAGAGAAGGAAGGCCATTGCGGAGGATACTTGAAGAATAGAACGGACCGAAGTAAAGTTGGAAGAGAAGCTTGGACGTGAAGATCGAAGCGGAATCCCGTGGGTGATTTCTCGCACTATAGCGAGGGATCTAGAATATACTAGCCGGCCCGCACTGTAGCGGCAGCGTTTATATTGTATCATTGCACCGCACTATAGCGGTTTTATTGTACCGTCGGTCCGCACTGTAGCGGCCTATTTTTGTATCATTCATTTTATTGGAGGCTTCAGTTTCATTTCCGATTGTATCGTTGGGCTTGATCTGCATCGCGTGTATCACTGCGGTATCCGATCGTCTCTTTCCCACGCCCACGGTCGCACGTCTCGACACTTCCGAGGGGCAAGGGGCCCTACGAGGATCGCGCACGCTCCAGAGAGCACAGGCGAGGCACCCAACGTGCAGACGCTGCTCGCAGGATAGCGAGAACGGTGCACCAGAGAGGGGCCTGATCCAACCCCATGCACCGACTTCCTGCCACGACCTCCTTCTTCCTGACTGCGCCAGTGTTAAACGGTTGTTTAAACGCGGAACTAACTGTCAGAACGTGTTAAACGTTAATTGGGTTCTTGGGAGTGGTAGGGGTCTATTAGATAGAGGCCCTCTACTTAGTTCCCAAAATAACCGCTTCAGATACAGTAATATATTGATGCTAAGAACTCTAGCAAGATTCTATTATACTTAGAAAATTGCTGTTCACGTCTTAGCTCGGCCAACATGTACCGAATACACTAAGATGCTATAGTGCTAAACTTACTGGAGATACCAGAGACACAAGTGATGGTTCATTCTTTACCGAATGGCTACCACAATCCGCTCAACATCCGGAGACACACAGAATTCAATTGCTCAGAGAATTCCATGGCTGTTGTGAATGACTCCCACTTGTTGTCTGCTTTGATTCCATTTATTATTTGTCTAATGATTTGCTCCTCTTCAATTACCTCTCCAATGCTTCCAATTTGGTCGGAAATCTCCTTCATCTTTGTGACATAATCAGTCACATTTTGCTTTGGGCTTTTCTTCATTGTTGTGAACTCCATCCACAATTGATTCTTCCTTGCTCGAGTGTTGGAAGAGAAGAAAGAAGCAAGTGCATTCCAGGCCTCTCTTGATGTCTTGCATCCCTTGACATGAGGTAAAAGAAAGTCAGACATTGAGTTTAGAATATAGGACCTTGCAAGTGCATCCTTTGAACACCAATTTGAAAGTCCTTCCACTTCTTCATGTGATGGTTGCCCTTTGTTCCTCATGGTTCGGATTGCTTCATCTCCGGATATGAATCCATATAGATTTTTCCCTTGAAGGTAAGCCTCCATCCATAGAGACCATGCCGGGTAGTTTTTTCGCTCCAATTTGTCACTTGTTGAGGGAAATCGATCTCCCATGTTGCTTGACTATGCTCTGATACCACTATGAAGAGAGATGGATGCAATCCAAAGATGAGTAGGTGCTGCTACAACCAGCTTCACACCAGCCAATTGAGACTTCAGAGTTGATTAGTAGACCCTTTGAGCTTTCTAAATCCACCAAAATATCAGTCAAGTACTTTGGAACATGTATCCCAAAAGTTTAAGTCAAGACAGACAGGTTGCAAGATGACTAGCTCCCAAAAAATTGCTATTTTTCGACATGCACCTGCTGGAAAAGATGAACAGTGCTCTCAACCTTGTAAGAATTAGAAACATTCCTTTTGGGCATAGCAAAAAGACTTGGCAAGCTTCCAAATCCAAGTTAAAACACTTCAAATGATTCACTGATCACTGAGAAAGAGATTCTTCAATTTCTGGAACATGCCCACCATTCTTGGGGCTCTATAGAGATAGACCAATGAGCAGTAAAATGCAGATATCTCCAAATTCGTAAACTCAATGACCATGAAAATTAGTATCCAAAAACTAGACAGTAAGCGCTATCTAACCCACATTTAAACAGTGAAAAATGTTGAGTAGAACATGAGATATGTCCTTCTGAAGTTAATACTCTCAGTGAGTATAGCAGAGAACAAAACAAAGAAGTAGATGATGATAAATGTATAGATTCACATATGATTACAACCACATTGGCAATGAATATTTGCAAAATGGGAGTAGAATGATAGAGCTATGGAGTAAGCTCTTCAATCTCTACAAAATGACATGAAGTGGTCACGTACAACGCTTGCTAATCGCCTCTTGCTTCTTGCTCTTTTTATAGCTATTCTTGGAGGGAGTTTTGAATTCGAATTCAAATGGCTCCACCTAAAAGTGATCCTCAAAGTTAGGAGATATTCCCTCAGCTCAAAAATTCATGGTTTTAGGTAGTTAGACCCACAAATTCACCTTTACATCATGGATGAGGTAAGCTATCCTTTTCCTTTTTCGTTTTTCAATTACAAGAGATAAAATGTACTCTTTTACAAGAGTTGTTCACATGACTACACATGTGACTTACAAATTATCATAATATGAAGCATATCAAGCATGTAGGCTAAGGTAAAATGCACCAACAAGCATGCGGTGCTTGCTTTAAACCATATAATATCTTCTTTAACCTACACACTTGGTTTTCATGCCCTTTTTGCACAAAGCCATGGGGCTGAAAAACATACACTTCTTCATGCAAGTCACCATTCAGAAATGCTATTTTAATGTCCAACTGATTTACATTCCAACCATTATGAGCTGAAAGTGCATAGATGCTACGAACTATAGTAATTCAGCAAGTAGGTGCAAAGGTCTCATCAAAAGCAATGCCTCTTTCCTATGCATAACCCTTTGCAACAAGTCTAGCCTTATACTTTTCAATTGTACCATCACGCATACACTTTAGCTTGTATACCCACCTAGTCCCAATGGCCTTCTTGCCAAGAGACAAGTCACATAAAGACCAAGTACCATTCTTCATTATAGTATCATATTCACATTGCATAGCAGCCATCCAATTTTCTGAATTTTGTGCTTCATCAAATGAAACAGGCTCATTCTCATCACAGAGACTAGATGTAGCCATAGCATAACAACCTGATGCAAAAGAGGCACTATGAGAGCCTAAATGAGTACAATATAAGAGAGGTGCATTTAATTTGTTGTCATGCAAAGTCTGCACCAGCCATTTTGGCATAGTTTTTGCCTGCTCAATATCAGCTCTCTCATCAACTAGTGCATCATGTAGATCTGTATTAGAATTGGAATGATCTCATCATTAGATGAAACCTGCAAAGGCTGAGAAGTTTCCTCATTGGGACCAACACTAGCCTGTCCACCTATAAAAAGTGGCAGCAAAGTATCACACATGTCTTGGGAGCTAACAGATTTCTCCTTAGTACATGAAAGCAATGGATGAATAGCATCTTCCATAAAAACAACATCATGGCTAACCAGAATGTGTTGAGTCTGTGGATGATATGGTTGATAGCCTTTACTTTCAGAGCTCTACCCAACAAAAATACATTTTACTGCTTTATCATCTAGTTTTCTATGATAATGTTCAGGCACTAATGCATATGTCAAACAACCAAAAACACGCAGATGAGCAACAAACGGCTTGTGATCATGCCAACCCTCATATGGAGTGATAGATTGTAGTGCTCTAGTGGGACACCTCTTAAGTACATATGTTGCACACATGACAACCTCAAGCCAGAAACTACGGTAAAGCCTAACTCTTGACCATACACCTCACCATCTCAATGAGTGACATGTTCTTTTGTTCAGCAACTCCATTCTGTTGAGTTGTATATGACACTGTACACTGGTGTTTTATCCCACGTTCTTCTAGAAATGCATTAAAATCAGAACACATATATTCCCCCCTCGATCTGAATGTAGGGTGCCCATTTTACATGCTGACAGATTTGCAGCCAAAACCAAAACCTATTTGAAGCACATGAACACTTCAGACTTTTCCTTCAATGGATATACCCATGCATGCCTAGAAAAATCATCACTGAAAGTCAATGAAGTAAAGAATTTCCAAAAGAAGGTGTCTGCATAAGACCATAGACATCACTATGTACAAGCTATAACTTTTTAGTACCCCAAACTGAACCATCTTTTGGAAATGAGTAATGCTGCATTTTTCCCAAAATACAGCCTTCAAAAACATGTTTTCTAGGTGCCTCAAGTTTGGGAAAAGAGGACACTATTTCAGATTTCTGTAGGCATACAAACTAGCAAAATTTAGATGTCCAAAGCGTGCATGCCAAAGGTTTTCATCTGACATAGCCTGAGAATCATGTACTTCACATGCATAATTATTCAAGGATCTTTCATAGTCTATGAGCTTATACAGCCCATGACATAAAATGCTAGAAGCAATAATCACATTGCCATTTGATAGATCATGAACTGTACACTTGTCGTCAACAAATTTCACAACCAAGCCAATCTTGGCTAATGCAGAAATTGATAACAGGCTCTTCTTGATCCCAGGCATAAATAAAGCACCTGAAAAAGTGAAAGAACTACCATTAGCAGTAGTCAAAATGATCTTACCAACTCGCATAATAGGATAAGAGGAGTTGTTGGCGCATGTAAGAGTATTCCCTCTAGGGACAGGCTCGACCAAAGAGAAGAAACTGCGTTGCGAGGTAATATGTTTGGTTGCACCACTGTCAAAATACCAAACATCTAAGTCTACTGCAGACATGCAGTGTGCATGAGAAGATGGGTCAAAACTGGTGATAGTAGTAAACACCCATTCTTCTTCCTGTAGAAGATTAGCAGACTCTGTTTTTGGTGTAGAGGCCTCTACAACAACCATTCCAGTCTCTTTCTTCTTTGCCTCTTTAGGAGCTAGTTTTGGACACGTCTTTATGATATGATCATTCCCTTTACAGTACTTGCAAAACAATTTCTGCTTTTCTAATTTCTTCTCATGTTTATCTTCCTTCTTCGAATGTGAAGCATTTGCAAATTTCTACTTACTAGTTGAAGAGCTCCATTTTCCTTTGCCCTTTTGACTATACAGGAAAGCTTGATTTGCAACACGCATAATGGACCTGTTCTGCCTGGAGTGATCTTCCTGCAATAGAACAGAGAGTAACTCCTCAAATGACAAGGCATTTGGATTTCCTTTCATCATTAACTAAAGAGTAGAAGCAAAACTCTGATATGAATCAGGAAGACCATTCAGAACCATCTACACAAGTGAGCTATCTGGTGTAACCTCATCAGAAAAAATCAATTGTTCGTTCAAGTCTTTGATCTTTGTTAGAAAACTCTCTATAGAATCACTTTCATTCATGTGCTCACTCTCCAACTATTTTCGGAGGTAAGCAACATGAGCCTCATTCCTAGCTTGGTACAATGTGGTAAGTGTATCCCAAGCATCCTTAGCTGTTTTGCAAGAGTGAATATGAGGAATAATGGCATGTTTGATAGAAAAAGCTATCAATGCATGTGCCTGAGAGAAGAGGGCATGAATCAAGCTCTCTATCAAGACTTCCTTCTTGCTCTTTTTATAGCTAATTTTGGAGGTAGTTTTGAATTTGAATTCAAATAACTTTAGCTAAAAGTGATGCTTGTAATTAGGAGATATTCTCTCAGATATTCGACTTGTGGTTTTACGTAGTTAGAGCCAAGAATTCCTTTTTACATCATGGATGACTTAAGCCATTCTTTCTTTCACAATTACAAGAGATAAAATATACTATTTACAAGTGGTGTTCATATGTCTACACATATGACTAAAAATGCACATAAATCAAATCATATCAAGCATGTAGGCTTGGGTGAAATGCACCAACAGCTCCCAATCAAGCTCAACATGCTTGGTGCCAAATAAGTCTTCAATTATCCTTGATTTCTTGCAAGCCAATCATCAGCTTGAATCTACTCAATTTTGTACCATTAAGAGATTTAGTCAACATGTCTAAACATTGCATATCTGTAGAGACATAGGATAGTTGAATATCCTTTCTCATTAGTTTCTCCCTTACATAATGGTAGTGGACTTCAATATTCTTGGTTCTAGCATGGTATACCGAAGTAGCTACAAGATGTAGTGATCTTGTGTTGTCAGAAAAAATGTGAGGTGTTGAAGAATGAATTCCATGATCTGTATACAATGATTTTAAACACATGATTTCTTGAGTTGCATTAGCCAAACCCCTATATTTGACTTCAGTAGAAGATAATGCCACTGTTGGTTGCTTCTTGGATGACCAAGAAATGATCTTTGAACCTGCAAATGATACATACCCAGATGTGCTTCTTCTATCATCTCTAAATCTGGCCCAATCTGCATCTGAGTAGGACTTAGCAATA